>JAPQNM010000002.1:2066009-2091009 GCA_029783475.1 Metacarcinus magister
TCTCGGTAATAATTCATGAGAAAAGAGATTTGCTTGTCCAGTGCGACTTGCAAGGGTGGCAAAAGCTGCACGATCAAGAGGTGTTAGGCGCTCAGTTTGTAAGGATCCCATCTTTTGTAGGGAAGCAATCACAGAAGTGGTTGCTAAGCTTGTACCAAAACTTGTTGATAAACTAGTGACAATATTAGATGGCAAACTGGAAGCTAGACTTGAAGCTAAACTTGTTGCTAAAGTAGTGCTCCATATGCTTTTTGGTGGCAGGTACATGTGAGACTTATCAGTGACATGAGCGGGGGGTAAGTCATGACTGGGTGGGCGAGTAACTTCAGTGGGCTTCTGGTGAGCAGCTGGAGGCTGTGGACCACTGTGCAACTGTGACTGTGGTGTTTGTGGGTCTTTGGACAACTGCTGTGGTGATGCCAATCCTGGCTGTGTTTGCATATGGGGACTGGTAAGACCACTGTGCAACTGTGACTGTGGTGTTTGTGGACCTTTGGACAATTGCTGTGGCGATGCCAAGCCTGGCTGTGTTTGCATATGAGGACTGGTAATCTGTTGATGATAGTTTGGTTGTTGATCAGTTTCCAGTTGGTGAGCAAGATCTGGTGGTGGCACTGGTCCAGTAACTGATAAGCTTGGTGAATGCAGTTCACTCAAATCATTTACAGAACTTATTCCACTATGATCTAATTCTATAACTTGACTTTGTGTGGGAGTCTGTCCTCCAGATACACTGTACAAAGGAGATGACAAAGTCTTTCCAATACCAGGGTCTGGAGTTGGATAAGTGGGAGGAGGACGCTGAGATTCAGGAGTCTTAGCAGATTCCTTCTCAATAGATCTGCTAGATTCTGGTTCTGTGATGCGGGAAACTATTTGGGACAAATTAGCTAGATTGGCAGGCAAAGCTGAGGCATGAGGTGAGAAGGGAACTGCAACACTAGGAGGTGTTGTCGTATCCTCTACAGATTTTGGTTCTGTCCAAGGTGGTGTAAGCCTACCAACAGGGACTTCAGGTCTTGCTGCCACAGGTGTACTGGAGGAGTAATCTTGACTACCTCGGTCTATAGCTACCCTCTTCTTTAAAGGCTGCATCTCAGATTTACTGGGTAAAACTGGACTTGCTATTGGTAAAGCAACTTGACCTGGTGATGCTAAATCAGCAGAGAGAGGACCAGATTGGGGTGCTGGTGATAGTGATGTTGGCTGTTTCTTGGGACCATCATGAACATTGTAATATCCAGGTGGTTTCTTTGCAGGCTGTGGTGGTGGCACTGAGCCTGTGTTCTTATACTGATCAGTGAGAGGCTTATTAGTATCATAAGAATAGTAACCATACTGTGTTTTTGGCTTTTCTGTGGGTTCAGCTGCCATTGCAGCAGCAGGGGACGGTTTGTCTGTTGGGGTAGCTGGAGCAGATGCTGAATAGTAAGTGGGAGTCTTGGCTTTATCTAGATTGGAATCTGAGCTGTAGAAACTAGCATAACCAGCTGGGGACTTTTGTTTCTTATTAGCTTCAGCTTTATTTGAGTAAAAGGAACTCATGTATGGCACAGTGGGACTATAGACAGGTGATTCTGCTGGTTTCTGATCTGCTGTCTTCTTCTCAGGTTTGTCCGTGTTGGGTTTGTCAGTCATGTCTTGATAGAAACCTACTTTTATTGCCCCATTAGCCTGATATTTAGATTTATCTGGGTCAAACGATGGAAATGTTTTAGACAAGGCATTTTCATATCTTGGGGAATAAGCTGGAACACTTGGTGACTTTTCTGGGACTGGTGAGAACTGTTTTGAGCCAAATCCAGGTGTATGAGGAGATCTAGTCATGGGTGATCTCTCCCCTTCAGATGAGAAGGCTGCAGGAGAACGGTCAGAATCAAAGCTGTGGTTGAGTGGTGAGCGATCAGAAACACCAGATGATGACACAGACGCTTTTCGTTGTCGCTCCACTTCAAGCTTCTTTGCTTCCTCCCGTGCACGGTCTAACTCCTCCTCCTCAAACTTGTAAGGGTCATCTTCCTCATCAGCCTGTGAAAGAAAATAAATTGTTTACAAGTGAGTCACAAAAAGTGAAAAAATAATAATAATGATTATAATTCTATTTCCCCTAATAAGATGTTGAGTGCTGTGCATGATTATATTTCTTGAATTTGGAATGAGCATTTCATACCAATAAATCTGACACTAGGGCATCTAGACAGAAAAGTGATGCATTATAATCTTTAAACCAAATGCTTCAGATTGTTTAGGTTGAAGTAAAGATGTGCAATATTCAAGTGAAGACAACAATATCTAGTGAAGACTCATGTGCGTACACTTGTGACGTGGAGACAAACACAGTACAACTCAGCTGGAGTTGGTTTAGTTTTTGTGCCAATTTTCATATTTCATGCCATAGACAACAAATATTTCTTTGGAAAACAAAAACTAGACTTAAATTGATTACATAAAACACCCAACAGCTCATCCTTTTCCCTAATGATTAATTTTCCATTCAAAGGATTTCTAAGCACATTACGCAGTTACCTTATTACTCATAAGATTAATATCCTCAGGGGAACAATATCCATGTACATTTGTATTAACCACTAAGTAATAAAGAATTCTTAAAAGAAAGAAATAAGAAAAGTTGCTGGAAGAAATCAAGAAACTCTTCTTTATTCATTGATTCCTTTGTAATTATATTAAAATAGCAATTAAAAAAGTGCTTAAACCTATACATTACAAAGCTAACATGATATGCGATTATTGATCTCAGAAGGTTCGTCAGATGTGAATGTAATCACTTCAACAATCAGAATGACAGACTATAACCCTGCACCTCCTAAGAACACTGTCCACTTGTTGGCATAGACCTAGTTCTGCCGAGCCTACTGTCTTTCACCCATCAATTCTTAAACAAATTTCAAGAACAAAAAAGTCAACACCAGGCCGTCTCAGTATAATAATAACCATAACAAAAAAAAAAACATAAATCCTATCTCAGATAAGAACAGTTCCATAAAGACTCATCGTGACACGCTTCAACACACTCCTATTAATGCATGGAACAATGGTGACCTCAGTGAAGTGCACCACAACACACCCACATTGAAGGGAATACTAAGATGGAATACACGTGCTCACAAGTTCACTTAGATGCAAAAAATGTGAACTCAGTATGATATTCTTTTCTTTAGGCAATATTACCAGTCAAAAAATAAATTAAAGGAAAACTTGAATTAATACATATCCAAAGTTAGTATTCAGTGATGTTGCCTGTAAGCAATATGGATCAACTCTCATAATTATACATCACAGGATTTTGAAGTTTATAGATTCCTTCTATATCTTCTGTTCCCAATACAACTTTAATAACAGGATATTTTTTCTTTGCCAGTTACATTTTTCATGCTCATGACTTGCCATAGACTACCAATTTTGTTGGCCCCAAATTCAAAATTCAACGTTGAGATACAAATACAAATAATGTTCTTGTATAAATAACAACAAGTAGAAACAGCCCAGTGATGGGTGCTACAAGAATTTTACCACCATAATCTCTGCAGTTTGTAAAAGGCAGCAAAAGGGACAGAGAAAGGGGTCTGGAAAGCCCTTCCTCTGTATATTCTCCTACAAAAGACAAGGCACAGAGAGGAAAGGAAGAGTATTGTCTCTACAAACCCAGGCATGCCTTGTCTTGGCTACACCCATTTAGGGGGATAACAGCCTGGTATATAGATTAAAAGATAGAAACAGGCAATAATGTAACAGGTAAGGGAGATTTTCAGAATACAAGCAATGCCCCACATTCACAGGGGTTAGGGACACAGACCTATGAGAATAGTCTCCAACATCCCTGGACCCATTAAATATGTAAAGAAATAACCCTGTAACCCCTGGCCAACAAGTTGCTTCGCACGAGAACAAACTGATGTCGTAAAAGAGGCCACAAATACCATTAAATAAAAGGGGCTGCCCCACGAAAGTCTGAACACCCTCTCCATTGAAACAAACCACAAATAAGCGAATCCGTAAATTCTGAGCCCACGAATGTGGGGTCACCTGTACAAATAATTATAAGAACACTATACACCATGCAACCTTACATTCTAGTAAAACATGTCTAAGAAGTACATTTAATTGCTCTGTGCTGGTGGCTACAAGAACTCTACCACCGTAATCCCTGAGGTTTATAAAAGGCAACAAAAGGGAGGGAGCAAGTGGTCTGGGAATCCCTCCTCTGTATACTCTTCTACTAATAGACAAAGTGCACAAGAATCCTGGCATGCATTGTCTTAGCTACCCTCTTTAGGGGGATAACAGCCTGGTGTGTGTATGTATATGTATATATATGTATATATATATATAACTTCTTATCTTCATTAAACTTGTCACTCAGCTTTATATCAAACACTTCATCCACTTTCCTTTTACTCTCTTTCACCAACTCCTTTACTTTCTAAATCAACAACTTTTACTCAGTTCTCCTCCTCACTCTTATTTCTTTTTCCACATTCATTTGCAGCATTTTCTTGTGTAGTCTGCTTGTTCTCATTACTTCACTGATGCTCGCAATTCCATTATGTGATGTACTTTCACAGTAGGATTGCAAATCCATCTCTCCATGCTTTTCACCAACATCTTGATATTATCTTTAACAGGCCAAGTTTCACTAGTAAAATGCATTACATTTTTCATACATGGAGTGTAGTCTATTTTTCAGGTGCAAGGAAACTCATCTCATCACTGGAACTTCTTCCACTTGCTCAAAACTTCTGCATAAATCATATTGCCATAGAAACAGCATTTTCCGATGCACTACAGGGCCTCATTTCCAATAATAATAGTTTATATCCTTGACTCCAATTTTGGTTTCCATTGCACACACTATACATAAGATCAATTGCATTATTCAGACTGCTTTGTATGTCATTGCACTTTTTGTGCACCTAGTCACCACACACAATTCATAAGGTCACCTACACATCTCTTGCATGTTGAATACAGAAAGAAACTCCTTGACACTGGAAAACTGTGTGCACTGCCAATCATTATGTAGAATTACATAGAAATCCAGACTACACAGATCCTATGGCCCAGACTAGGTGACTTGTCCTAGAGCAGACCGATGTTGAAAAATATCTTAAGATAACACAGCTGAATAATTGTAGTAAAAAAGACATGCAGTCAGAAGTCAATGTAGTCTAGATTAAGGACAGAGCTAGTTAGAGCCCTAGGGTTTATGTGGTCTGGGTTTGTATGTAAGTCAAACAGCCAGCAGGATGCCTTGTCACATGGTCCCATCAGAGACCTTGTTGGAGATGGTGGTGGTTTGTTTTCAAACTAATCTATTGTGTTACACTGCACCATGGAAGGCGGGAGTTCATTCCACTCCCTAACGATATCAATAATTTAGTGGTCTATTTAAATCTGTCATTACTTTCATTTTGTTCATATTTACTCTTGAGTCTTTGAAATTCATCCTCTCCCTCCACTTAGTTAACATTTTCACATTTTCCAAACTAATAGCAATCAGAACCAAATTTCTGCACAACAGTTCTCAGGACAAGAACTTTTATTAGAAAAAGGGAACACAGCATTGATCCTTGCTGGACATCCAAAGAGACTGCAAATTAGTTACTGAATAACAATAATAATAATAATAATAATAATAATAAAATTTCAATAATAAAAATAATAATAATAATAATGATTTATCTATCTATATATCAGGCTGTTATCCCACTAAAGGGAGATAGCCAAGAAAGGGCATCCATGCACACACCCATGAACATATACACAAGCACTGTTTGGTAGCTCAGTGCTCGGGGAGTAGCTCGGGCTGTCACTCGGCAGGCTCGAGTTTGCACCTTGCTCAATGTACAGTTTCGTTGATGACGAAGCAGTTACTATCCTCCTTGAGTAAGAGGATGGGGTGTGTGGTGTGAAAGGTCACAGCCTTACCCATAGATCGGGCTATGAGTTGCAAGCTCTCTCCGGGAGGGTAAAAGCTGGCGATCACAAGTCCAGCTCGTGATCCTCAAGACCATGGTGAATGACACATACATTCCTCTCACTTAGCCCCAAGGCCCCAAGAGAATAGAAGTGCACCCCACCCAACATTACATGTTAGGTCAGAAAATGCAAGCGAGGCCAAGGGCAGGAGTCGTATCCACAACAGGGTCCTAGGGTTTACTCCTAACACTTCATATCTAACTCATGCCCTTTCCCTCCCCACACCCGATCTAATCCAAGGGTTACACCAGATGTGCGGGAATCTCCTCCACAGGTCATCAAAACCGTGTCATTTCTCATGCACTTACCACTGCTCTCCCTTCACTTTTATCCTGCACAATCATCCTTCCTTGCTCCACAGACATTCCTCTTTCATTTAACACTCTTTTCACACCATCCATCCATTGCATTTGTGGCCTTCCTTTAAACCTCACACCTCTTACATCAGATCCTACTATTCAATAACCTACTCTCTTCACCAAACAGTCCTTCTCCATTCTCTCCATGTGACCAAACCACCTCAACACACACTGCTTTGCTCAACCAGCCTACTCTCTTGTTATACTAGGTCTCCTTCACACCTCATTTCTCATTTGATCCATACGTGTTACTCTACATACACTCTTAAGACATCTCATCTCCATTACACTTTATCTGATATTCTAAGTTATTCTAACAGCCATTTTAGCTTGATTTGTCTTTTCCTTGTGTTTTTCTTACACCATCTTTCATCCTTCCTATGCAGCCACACTTCATGGGCATCTCTTTTCTGCTACAGACATATTTACATCTTTAGCCCCCCCCCCTCCCTTCACTCACGCAACCTCCCACTCTTCTCATTTCCCACACCTCTGAACACCCCACCACGGCACTCTTATACAGTTGCTGTTCCTCTTCCATATCATCTTCCTCACACTCTCTCACTGCATTCTACTCGTCTGCAATCTTCTGGTGTTCCACGATTTTTTTTCTTTTTGTTCAACTCACTCATTTTCAGAACTCTCTTTGCCTTTTTGTCTAGTCTTCATCCACCTCATACCTACCCTCAGCTTTCCCTCCACAAGAAAGTGGTCAGACATAATAATAACAATAACAATAATAATGATAACAATAATAATAATAATAATAATAATAATAATAATAATAGTAAAAAAAAAAAATAATAATAATAATAATCTATCTATGTAACAGGCTATTATCCCCTAAGGCAGCTAGCCAAGACAAGGTACACATACACACATCTAAGCACACATACACACATCTATGCACACATACATATACACTCCTCTCACTTAGCCCCCCACAGGAGAAGAGAAGTATAACCTGGCCAAACACTGCACATCAGGTCAGTCACACAATGGGGACGAGGGTGGGGGTCATATCCACAGCAGTCCTAAGGTTTATCCCTGCCGCTTCATATTTAACTCATGCCCTCTCCCTCCCAGCACCTGATATGATCCAAGGGTCACACCAGATGCACAAAAACCTCCTCCAGAGGTCGTCAAGGCTACATCAATAATCATGCATTCACCACTGCTCTCCTTCACTTCTATCACGCATAATCATCCTTCTTTGCTCGACACACATTCCTTTTTCATTCAACGCTCTCTTCACACCGTCCATCCATTCCATTTGTGGCCTTCCTCTCAACCTCACATCAGATCCTACAATTCAATAACCTAATCTCTTCACCAACTGGTACTCCTCCATTCTCTCAATGTGTCCAAACCACCTCAACACACTGCTCTGCTCAATCAGCCAACTCTCTCGCAACACCAGTTCTCCTTCACACCTCATTTCTCACTCTGTCCATATGCATTACTCCACATACATAACTCAGACATCTCATCTCCATTACATTCAATATCTTCTCCATGTTTCAGCCCCATATAGTGCAGTTGGCACAGCTACTCCTTCATACAATCTTCTCTTTATATTGATTCCCATCGCTCTACAACTAAACACCTTCATTCCTCCCAACACCTTCCCTACATCATTGATCCTAGACTTCACCTCTGTAATCTTGGAGCTTAAATATCTAAAGCAATCCACCTATTCAAGCAGCCAAGGCAAGACATTAGGGTTCAGGTAGACTTTACTCCTCCCCTCCCCCCACTGTACCCTGCCTTTTCATAAGAGGCAATACAGAGGAGGGGCTTCCCAGACCCCTTGCTCCGTCACTTTTTGTCACCTTTAACGATCCACAGAGAATATTGTGACGGTGTTCTTGCAGCACCCACAACAGGGCTAATAATAATAATAATAATAATAATAATAATAATAATAATAATAATAATAATAATAATAATAATAATAATAATAATAACAACAACAACAATAATAATAATAATAATAGTTATTATAGGGCCAACAAGATACTGGGATTTATTAGTAGGTGTGTGACAAATAGGAATTCTGAGGTTATTCTGAGGTTGTACTTAGTGCTAGTTAGACTCCACCTAGATTATGCAGCTCAATTTTGGTCCCCTTATTATAGGAGGGATATAGGCTCCTTGGAGACAGTCCAGAGAAGAATGACCAAGATGATTCAGGGGCTGAGAAATTTACCCAACAAAGATAGGTTAAAACGTCTTAATCTCCACTCCCTAGAGAGAAGGAGGGCAAGAGGGAATATGATTGAGGTTTTCAAATGGGAAAAAGGAATTAATAAGGGAAACATTGATCGGGTTCTAGAAATTAGTAGTCAGGATAGGACACGTGGAAATAGGTACAAGCTAGAAAAACTTAGATTCAGGACAGACCTAGGTAGATATTGGTTCACTAACAGAGTGGTGAACGATTGGAATAGGCTGGGTAGACACGTAGTAAGTGCTGAGTCAATAGGTAGCTTTAAAAGATGGTTGAATCAGAGTATGGATAGGGATGACAGGTGGGATGGCTAAATATTGGATTATTCCAAGGGTGGGGGACAAGGAGCTGCTTCGTGTAGGTCATCAACTGGCCTCTTGCAGTCTCCTCATTTCTTATGTTCTTATGTTCTTATGTTCTAATAAAAATAATAATAATATTAATAATAATAATAATAATAATAATGATAATAATAATAATGATAATAATAATGATAATAGTAATAATAATAATGATAATGATAATAATAGCAATAATAATGATAATAATAATAACACTTGAAGGGATTGTGTTGGTGGCATCTGAGTTAAACAGGGAAGGGAAAAATTAAAAAGAAAACCATTGAAGACATTTCTAGCTGGATGTCAGAAGTTATGGGATGAGTTGGAGTTTATAAGATTTTGACATTTCACATTTACAAAGGAATTTTTGAGATGAAGAATATATCTGGAATGATGTTGAAATAAAATCATAATTCCACTGGTTTCAAGAGATGGAAAGCTATACTAACTTATGTGACCAATATTTCTATCTCTGATAATAGAAGAATGAACAAAGTTCATCCATGGATATTTAGATATAAGATTAGTGTTTAGAAACGATCACCTCCATAATGCACTCAGTCCACATAGATGGGTCACTCACATAGAAGTATATAAGTTAGGAATACAACCACAGGTCATCCTACTGAGCAGAAACATGATACTATAAACAGATCCACTTCAGTGACTACAATGACTGCACAAGTATAATAGAATGACAAAATAAAGTTAGAATCGAGGGAGTCCAACAGAAAGAAAAGTTTTAACAGAAGCTGAAAGGTTACATGTTAAGAAAATTCCTTGAATGGTTGGTGTTTCTCCCGTAAAGTCTAAGATACAAGTACAGTACACTGCTACACTATGTCAACGCAATAAGCAGGAAAAGGTAACAGCAAAAGTTGGTGGTGAATGTCAAAATTTCCTATAATAGGTATTTTTGCTAAGGGAGAATTAAAAGTTTACTGATATCTATTTAGTGGGAGATGGACAATCAAGTATTAGGCAGATGGTGGAAAGTTGTAAGGATTCAGTTATATAGATAGATATCATTATGTACACTAGTGCAACAGCCAGTCTTGGATGAGAGCTGAGGGTAAAGGAAGTAAGAAAAAGGACTGCTTTCAATAATTTCAGATGCCTAAGGAAAAGTGAGGTTTCGTTGCAGGTTATCAGGATACCTTTTAGATTCATCACTTTTATGTATGATCCAACCTGGGAATAATGTTGACCCTGGCTCAATACAACTTCACCGAGCACAAAATATCCAAATTGTCCCAACATGACATGGATTCACAATTACAGGAATTCAAAATTTCTAGGCTTTTAATATAAGATATAAGTTGTTTATGAGCCTTATTTCCAATTAAAACAAAATTTTGCCAAACATGAAATTTGTTGTGCATGAGTGAGCTCAGGAATGTAACTGTGATGTTGTGCGAGGGTCAACAGTATTTGTGGTTCCCTCTACATATCAGGAACTCTGAGGCGTTGGCATTTAATATATTACTTTTAACAGTGTATGCTTGAGGTGTGCTTGTAGTATAAAGTAAATAAATATTGAGCTTGCTCTTAAGGAACAAACAGAACTGTTATCAGATGTCATTTAGACACAAAGCAAAGGGAAATGGGTGTCAGAAACAACAAGGGAGGGCCTACAATAAGCTTACAGTGTAAACCTAATCAAATATGTCACTCATTAGAAAGTCCAGGTGTGAGTGATGACATTATTATGCTGCAATTTACTTCAATTTGATGAATCAGTTGCCTGATCCAGAACATTTACATATAACATATAACTTCAGAGATGGTATGATGATATTTTTCTACAAAACTGCTTTTTGCTCAAAAGACAACCATATTTGTGGAAGACAGCAACATGAATTCTAATAGAAGCCTTGCAAACTTGAGTACAGTAGTAACTGACATTTGAGTAATGACTGACAAAAGTAGTCCAGTGTTTACTCTAATCATATACTGTGAGCTGCAAGCTACTCCTACTTAAATTGGTGCATAGTATGTGAAAAACGTAGAACTAATTTCCCATGAATGACCTTAACAGTCCCTATGCTGGATGCGTCTGCCCCTCATCACTACATCAACTGGTTATGGTGCTACACTCAAACACAAACACACTGATAAAGAGTGGAAAGATGTTACTAGTCATGCTAACTGTTGGTAACTAATGTCAAGAGTAACACCCCCCCTTGTTTGGTGAAGAAGAAGAATAGTGCTTCACCAAATATGCCCCTTCACCATCTATTGACCATTATTCTCATCAACATCAATTCATGTTTTGTGAATGCTACGTGGGCCACCTTTCAGCCTAATAAATTGTGGGTGTTGAAGGAAGATAATGGTCATGATAGATACAACTCTTACCATCCTGCAGTCCACAACCGTGTATCCTTGGTCTCTCATCTAGTGTGAAAAATTAGAAAATTCAATCATGTATGTAACTTGAAAAGAAAGATTGAAAAGAATGGTCACGTAAAAAAATCTTTCAATATTTCTCATTATAATTCATGATGACTAGGAAGTCTATGTGAGTCCAGTGAAGTCCTCTATTTCAAGTAAGTGTCATGACTGTCTTATATCCTCAAGTAGAGAGTTATCACACAAAAATATAGTATATGTAGAAGCATATAGGTCCAGATATTGCACTGTATAATAATCATCACTCTTAATCAGGCCTAGTATAATAAACTGGAAAAAAAGATCATAGTAAAGAAGCAATTACATCTCTACTTTCAAACACTCATTTCAGCATACTTAATAAACACACTCAAGAAAACAGAGCACAGTACATGAATAACAATAGCAAAGTGTTATTACCTCCATGTATAAAACTATGATGGCCAGAATTGGTATATAAAAAAAAGACAAGGTCCCATGTAATGCCCTACTTATGAAAACTTAAAATTTGCTATTTTATCTTCAAATATATTCCATTTTATTGGCTTACATGCAGAGTAAAGATAGGCAGTTAAAAGATGTCAAGAAATTAATTGTGTAGTTTCTATTAAGAAAGATATCTAAGGCAAATAGTCTATCAACACCAAGTGAGCTAAAACAAAATAAAGTCAAGGCCTGATGTAAGATGTGAGAGAAAGATTAGATACCACAGGATTACCAAAACTACATACCTTCATTTTCTTCCAAATTGGTTCATCTTCCAATTTTTCATCTAATTTCTCATACCATGGAGTTTCAGGTGGTTTCTCAGGAGAGATTGGTGGTTCAGGTGATACTGGAGGTTCAGGACTACCTGGGGGCAGCAGTGAAGGTGGAGGTTCATCCAATGGGCAGGGCTCACATACATCCACATCTCCCTCATCCTCTACATTGATGATTTCTGAGTCATCCATTTCCTTAGGACTGCCCATTAAATCATCTGGCATCTTCTTGGGCCCAGCAGATGACAGTTTGGGTGTGCCAAAAGCTTTGAACCAAGCACTTAAGTTGGGTGTTGCTCTCTCTTGCTTAATTTCTGGTGCCCGAGGAGTTGAAGGAGGTTCTTCACATATTCTTTCACTAAAATCCTCCACCTCTGGAATTTCCTCCTTCTCATCTTCTTCTCTCACAGATGGAGGTTCCTCTTTCTCAGGTACTTTCTCCCATCTGTTCTCAAAAGGGCTGTCCCATTTTTCCTTTGGTTCCCATTTCTCTTCATCATCTGTGCTGTTGGCTTCATGTGTTGACTTCATACCTGTTCCAATGTCTCCAGAGAGAATGATGCTCCCCAGGCTAAGTTTAGGACTGTCTCCCACTTCACTGTTGGGGACGAGGCCTATACGTGATTCTTTGGCTTTTGCTATAAGTGTGGTTAATTTTGAGTGTTCTTGCTTATTTATCTTTCCAAAAGGGTTAGTTTTTGTCTTAGGCTTTCCCTCTGTAGAACTTTTTGTTTCCTTTTTGACAACACCCTCTTTTTTAGCTATGTCTTTGGACTTAATTATGGCCCCTGGTTTTATTCTTCCATCCTTAATATCTTTGAATAATTCCTTGGTGTTATCTAAATTGTCCTTTTCATTTTCAGGTTTCTTTTCCTTCTTAATTTTCTTTTTCTTTGGTTCTTCACCTTCTCCTCCATCACCATTTTTTCTTTTCTTCTTTTTGTGAGCTTTCTTATCTTTATTATCCTTTGGTTCGTCCATCATCAGTTTTTTTCGGTACTCTGCCTCAATTTTAAAAGCAATTGCCTCAAACTCCTCAGCAGTGACCTTGCGAGAAGGTGAGTTGCTAGCTGATGAATATTCACTGATGCGAGGAACATTAGACTCATCAAGCATCGTTGTTATGTCCTGTGGGATGAGAGGAATGGCTGTTAAAACCTGTGAAAAGTGTTAGATGCAAGAGGGATTTATGTGGAGAAAAACTGTTTGTGTGATATGAATGGAGAGTAATTGTGAGTGCATGAATGGAGATAGCTTCAACAGCCCCATACATGAATTTCTACATCTTGTCAGATTGGATCAGGTGGGGGAAGAGGAAGGGTCTATTATGATGTGGTGAAACCTTTGCTGTCGGCCTTGACATATCGAAAGCCTTCGATAGAGTCTGGCATAAATCTTTAATTTCTAAACTACCCTCCTACGGATTCTATCCTTCTCTCTGTACCTTCATCTCTAGTTTCCTTTCCGACCGGTCTATTGCTGCTGTAGTGGACGGTCATTGTTCTTCTCCTAAAACTATCAACAGTGGTGTTCCTCAGGGTTCTGTCCTATCACCCACTCTCTTTCTATTATTCATCAATGATCTCCTAAATCTGACTCAATGCCCTATCCACTCCTATGCTGATGACACCACCTTGCATTTTTCAACGTCGTACAACAGACGTCCAACCCAACAAGAATTAAATGACTCAAGGCGAGATGCTATAGGACGCTTAACTTCTGCTCTTTCACTTGTTTCTGATTGGGGCAGAGCAAACCTAGTTTTGTTCAATGCCTCAAAAACTCAATTTCTACAACTATCTACTCGACATAACCTTCCAGATAACTATCCCCTCTTCTTCAATGACACTCAACTTCCCCTCTCCACCACATTAAACACACTCGGTCTTCCTTTGCTAAAAATCTAAACTGGCAATTTCATATCTCTACTCTTGCTAAATCAGCTTCCAAGAAGTTAGGTGTCCTATGGCGTCTGCGTCCATTTTTCTCTCCCTCTCAGCTGCTTGCTCTATACAGGGGCATTATCCGCCCATGTATGGAGTATGGCTCACATGTCTGGGGGGGCTCAACTCACACAGCTCTTTTAAACAGAGTGGAGTCTAAAGCTTTTCGTCTCATCAACTCTCCTCCTCTAACTGACTTTCTTGATTCTTTAAGTCACTGCCGCAATGTTGCATCTTTATCTATCTTTTACCACTATTTTCATGCTGACTGCTCTTCTGAACTCGCTAACTGCATGCCTCCCCCCCTCCCGCGGCCTCGCTGCACAAGACTTTCTACTTCTTCTCATCCTTATTCTGTCCATCTTCCTAATGCAAGAGTTAACCAGTATCTTCACTCTTTCATCCCTTACACTGGTAAACTCTGGAACTCTCTTCCTTTGTCTGTTTTTCCACCTGCCTATGACTTGAACTCTTTCAAGAGAGGAGTGTCAAGACACCTCTAATGTTAACTGGATCTCCACCCCTTGCTTCTATTCTCCTCCTGTCCTCTTTACAGGGTCTGGCGACAAGCGGGATTTTTTTTTTTTACTTATTTCTGTTTTCCCTTAGCCATTACCCTTTTAATATATATATATATATATATATATATATATATATATATATATATATATAATATAATAAATAAATAAATAAATAAATAAATAAATAATAAAAAAAAATAAAAAAAATTAAAAAAATTAAATAAAAGGGAGTTCTTCTATTGGTCCCTAAGGCAGAAATCACTGATTGTGAAGTAAGGCTGACCCTCATTTATTGTACAATGGTGAGGTTTTGTCCCTTCTCCCAAAAAGGCCTACAAGTAAAGATATGAGGGAATGCATGTGGATACATATATGTAGATGCCTTGTCTTGGCTACCCCCTCTAAGGGTGATGTCAGCCAGGTATATATATATATATATATATATATATATATATATATATATATATATATATATATATATATATACTGGGGAGTTCAGTGGCCTAGTGGCTAGTGGTCAGGCAGACGAGCTCAGGGTCCGGAGATCGAATCCCGGCATGGGCTGGCCACTTTTCTTTGGTAAAACTGCCAAGTGGCCAAAGATCACCCACATGCTGCCATAACACTTGGCTAGCCACCTTTCAGAGGATTATAAGCCAATTAAAAGTAACCAAAACCAACAACAAACTTTCATAGGCAATGACAAGAAAATACAAAAACTCACCTTCAGAGTTTGCTCAGTTGCCGCAGAAAGAGCATCAATTGCTGCCATATTTTTTGCTGGAATCTTCTTCTTTTTGCTGTTTTTCTTCTTGCCTTCTTTCTTCCCTTCTTTAACTTTGCCCTCTTTGTGTCGCTCCTGTTTGACATGATGCTTTCCATGTTTCTCATGTTTCCCACGGTGCTTGATCTTCTTCTTCTTCTTGCATAATACTACTGCTGGCTCTTCCTTCACTTTGACAGGAACAATGGGTACTTCCTCTTCCCGAACTTTCTCCCCTGTTTCTTCTTCTTCAGAGTAGTCGTATACATCTTCAACTTTCAGGATCTTTTTGGAATCCTTCTCATTGGCATGTTTGTTTTTCTTTTTATGGTGCTTTCCATCCTTGTTTTTACTCTTGTGATGATGGTGATGGTGGTGATGATGATGGTGGTGGTGGTGATGGTGTTTGTCATGCTTTTCACCATGCTTGTGTTTTTTCTTGTCTTTCTCCTTGCCGCCACCTCCTGTATTCTTTCTCCGGCACAGTCTCCCCAAGATATTGTTCTTTATATCATCTTCACCTTCCCCTGTTGGTGTTATTCCCTTCCCTTCCCCTTCTTCCTCCTCATCATCAATGTCATCAATTTCCCCAAAAAGTTCACTGTGCCTCTCACTCAAATAGTCAGTAGTCCTTTCCTCCTCTTCCTCCTCCTCTGCCTCTGCCTCTGCCACTTCCCCTTCCCCTTCCACTTCCCCTTCCCCTTCCACTTCCCCTTCCCCTTCCCCTCCCACTTCCCCTTCCCCTTCCTTACACTCCACTCCCACTTCCCCTTCTCCTGCGTCTACTACAGCAGCAGTATCATCCTCACTGTGATAATCGTTGTTGTTGTAATACATACACACATCTGGTTCCATGTCATCATCATCATCCTCCTCCTCCTCCACATGGTCACTTGAAGAAAGCTTTTTAATACCATCTTCTTTCCTATTTCTTCCCGTTTTGTTCTTGGACACTTTCTTTTCTTCCTTCTCTATTACAGGTGTCTCCTCCACCACCACCTCCTCCTCGCCCTGAGACTCATCAACAAAGGAGGAAGGTTCGGGTGCTTCCTCCACTCCTTCCATCTCCACTCCATCCATCTCCTCTTCATCTTCTTCAGGATAGGGATCTTCTCTCACCAACAGTGGAGGTTCTGGGAACTCATCCTCATCATCTTCATCCTCATCATCGTCATCGTCATCCTCATCTTCTCTTGCCATCTCATCATTATCACAAAAGTCAAGCTCATCAGTTTTTGGTTTGTCTTTGTTCTTTGTCTTCTCCCTGTCTTTTTCTTTATTTAATTTGTTTTTTTTCCACTCTTTGTCTTTTTCGGATGTAATGCTTCCTTCCTCTTTATGCTTTTCCTTTGGCTTCCTTCCGACCTTCTTCTTCTTACGTCCTCTCTTCTTTGTAAGTATCTTCCCACTGTCTATTCGTGTGTTTTCTTTTTCATCACTATTACTTCTTCTTTTGTTTTTTCGCTTTGCTGATTGCTGATAACTCATATCGATGTACATTTCTTCATCTGAAGATAAGTCTGCCTCAAGGTACTTTGCCTTAAGCTTGGCAAATACTTTCTCCAAAGTGTAAGCCATGTGTGTGTACTCTGTAAAGAGAACAAAATCATTAGCAAAAATAAACATCTAAATATATATATATATATATATATATATATATATATATATATATATATATATATATATATATATACATATATATATATACATATACATATACATATACATATACATATACATACACATACATACATACATACATACATACACACACACACACACACACACACACACACACACACACACATACATACATACAAATATACATACATACATACATAAAGGGGCTTCTCAATTTATGTGAGTATTGTGATCCTGGAGTGTTCACATACATTTAAATTTTGTGTAATGTAAATATAATCTTCCATATAGTGTAAATACATGTAAAATCTATTCCATCGCATTATTCTTAAGAAATAGTGTAATCAAAGATATAGGCTTTTTGACATAGCGTTAAACCAAAAATGTGTATTTCAAACTCATGTAAAACAAGAGGTTACTGTATATACATAAATACTTACATACTACTCAGCATTCATGGTCAATGAGTATTTCTTGCAAATTAAAGCAAATGTCTATCTATCTATATATGATAGATATTGACAGGACAGCAATTCAGTGCTTTCATAGGATAGATCATAAAGGGGATATACCATGTAAAAAAATGGCCCGCTTGTCGCCAGAACCTAAAATTATCCAGGACAGTAGGAGAAATAGAAGCAAGGGGTGAAGGTACCAGTGTAAGGGATGAAAGAGTGAAGATACTGGTTAACTTTTACATTAGAAAGATGTACAGAATAGGGATGAGAAAAAGTAGAAAGCCTTGTGCAGCAAGGCCGTGGGAGGGCTAGAGGCATGCAGAAAGCAAGTTCAGAAGAGCAGTCAGCATGAAAATAGCAGTAGAAAAGAGATAGAGATGCAACATTGTGTCGGTCTGTCTTTCCTTAAGTGGTTGATTAATAACCTGTGAATATCTTTATCAAACACCTAGTCTGTGCTCTGTATAAAACATTGTGTGACCTTGATAGTTTTAAGCCCTTGTCATGCTTTCCTCTTTCACCAATGAATACCTACCACTCTCTGGTCCATTATAAAGCTTACAATTATCCATCATAAGCTTAAAGTCTCCCTCAAACATGGTGAGGTTTGTGTAGTAACCTGCATCTAGACGCTCCTCCATCTGAGGGTCAAAAATTAGTAAAAGATATTAACACATACAAACATTTCCCTACTTTATTAATTTACAGTATATTAACTTCTGCCTTACATTATGCCTCTAACAAAGTTAACATTGAACATTGCATGAAATGCCTCAAGAAGTGCCATTTAGTACTGTAATAAGTATTTTCATATTTGCAGGTTATTGGTTTCTATAATACAACTTTAATGGAAATTCCACAAATAACAGATTTCATGCACTAGAGTGGCATCAAGATCTAATTAATTCAGCACATGATAAAATTTTCTTACTGGTAACCACGTTAAAAGTTCACTTGTGGATCATGAAAATCTTAACCAATGAAATCAACACAAAATAAACGATATAATTATTACTTCAACTCATTATTTAAATGATAGTATTTTTTAAAACCCTCTCTCAGTTTACACGGAGGCAGGCATACTGACCCGGGAGATGTGCATGGGTCTGCGGATGACTGCATAGTAGTTAGGGGCATATTCCTCTTCCACCGGGTCATGGAAAGGCCAGGCATCCTCATGGTCCCGCAGGTGCTCAAGAACTTTGTACATCCCTGTTCTGAGGTCATCTTCTGTTTGCAAGACCCTGAAGGGAAATCAAAATTACATAGTAAGTACATAATAATATTTATCTAGCAATCAGCTTTCATAAATATACAAAGAGACATTTAAATAAGAATTAGAAATAAAAATAAAATAAAAAGAGCTCTCTCTCTCTCTCTCCTCACACATTTGTTAAACACCCTCTCAAGCTGTAAGTCTTCATCCATACTCTGAATATGTTCATATCAACCAACTCTAGACGGTAAGTTTGCTGAAGCCCGCCCTCAGCCTCCTTACTCCTTTCAACACACTACAATTAACTCTAAAATCTTGTTCTTACATTCTCCTCTTACTACGTTCTTCCATCTTTACATCAATAGTCATTCTTAGGTATCTCCACTGTCCTTATGCTTGCTTATTTCCTTTAGCTACTGTCCACACTTCACAAACATCTATTAGCATGTACAGTGAACAAAACATTATCGAAGAGATTCTTCTAAATGTCATTACTAATTAACTTGTCCTACTACACATTATCAGGTTCACCAATTATTTTCTGAACATGGATTGATCTTTCCATCAACTTATATTTACTTTTACCAAGTGTTCCTAGTTATAAATCCCAACAGTTTTAAGAACTCTACCTCTTCTAGTTCTTATTTTCCATGACTTAATCTGCTTGGAAAAAATATATGGATGATGGCTTGAATGATGTGTGCTATAGAACTCATTTTTCTCTGCCTGACAATTTAAGAATGTTAAGCATGAAGCTCCCATTACGAAGACTATGATAGTTGTTCTAGGATGAGTAGCAAGGCAACCATAATGTTCATGTATAATACTTACATATGGGCACTCTTGACCTTCTTCTTAGTAGGCGGTGAGGTGACAGAATTCACATTGGTAACTGCTGGTTCAGGCACCACAGCTGCATTATTCAGAGAAAATGCAACTGATGACAAGGAGTTGTTAGTTTTGCGTCCGCTATACACCTGGAGGAGAAATATGGATCCAATAAATAAAAATTTCACTAAAATTTTTTACAAAACACTTCAGTACTCCCTTGATTTTCATCTACTATTATAAACACCAGTTCACAAATCTACATCTATTCCTGCACAAGCACTTGAAAGCATGAACACAAATAGTAGAAAAGTTTACCTGAGGTTTTGAAGTCTCTTGTTCTGTGTCCTCATCACTAAACTCCTCTTGAGTCACCTGCTTTTGTGAGCCAGATTTTCTTCCAGGTTTTCTGCCACGTCCTGGTTTCCTTCCCTTGCTAACTTTGACTTTCTCTTCCGTGTCATCTGTGCTGTTTTTCCTCGGTCTTCCAGTCTTTATCTTTTTCAGTGGCTCTTCCCATATTTCGTTGTGGTCTGATGCATCATCATCATTAAATTCAAACTCGTCCACTGAGTGCTCAATTATGTCCCTGACCTTAAAGTCCTGACCTTCACTCTTTTTCCTTTCCCGAGGTGATTTGTTTAGCTTTGGTGGTGAGGCTTTCTCTTGTATCACTTCTTCCTTTAGAACCTCTCGTATCGCTTTCCTGTAAGACAATTAATGAATCTCACTGGAACCCTTAAGCACCAGAAACGTTGAGGGGAGTGCATGGTAAGGAAAGTAATTGGTAGCTATTCAAATAATAAAGCTGAAGAAAAATAGGGAAATTTAGGTCAGCCTGGTGGTGTAATGCATATAGTGCACTTGGGTAACATGTGACAGGTCTGAGGTTAGACACCACCAGGAGAAAAAAAAATTTATATAAATAAAAAATAATAATAATAATGATGAAAATAATAATAATAGTAATAATAATAATAATAACAATAATAAATCAACAAATTGGGGAAAAAAAATCATCCCTAACTTGAACTTCCACCCCAGCCCATCATTAATGCAAGTTGACTACCAATACACAAGAGTATATACCATATATCTCAGCACATAAGCCAACTTTCAGATAAATTGACCCAAAAATTTCAGTCTGAGTTTCATGGTTTTAGCTTATATCAGTAGTATACATGAGGAAGATGCTGACCAATTATAAACTAGTATACGTAATGGAAAGTCAACCCATCCACACTTCTGCAATCACAAAACTTACCTCTCAACCTTTTCTCCAACTACTATTTCTTCCTCCTTCTTTTTCTTTTTCTTCTCTTCTTCCACTTGTCTCCTTTTTTCTTGCTCCACAATTTCAATTGCCATTTTCTTCTCTTCCTCTTCTTTCTTTTCTTTCAATTTCTGAACACGACCTGAAGATCTTCTCGGAGCAAATTCCATCATGCGTTTCCTCTGAATCTGTTAAAATGGCAGAGTTAATGCATGATCTCACAATTGTGGAATTATTAGAAATTATTGATTTTTGGTCTATGATTATCATATAAATTAATAAAGCAATTAAGGACAACACTTTTTCATCAATTATATATTACATATGTACTTGTATATGTACTTATAAACAAGACAAGTACTGGCAAACTGCAATAAGAAAATGGTGCAAATGTGTGCATAGTATTGAGCTGGTGACATATGAAATGGAAGGATTAAATAACACCCCCAAAGTAAGGTAATCAACGCCAGATAGTCCAGTTAGGATTACTAGAAAACACTGCTTCTCTCACCAAGAAACTGCCAAGACCGAGATGAAACTCACGACCTACAAACCTATTATGTTTTATGTTTACTTTATGTGCAATTATCTATTTTTGAAATTGGATTGTTTCCATTTTGCGACAGACTTTACTAACTTTTGAATGGACCCATCGAGGAACCAAGACCTCCAGCCTGAAAACCTTTAGTTACCCTACTAGTTAAGCTGAGGCATTACTTACTTTCTCCTTTTCTTGAAAGAGTCTTGGAATTTCTGGCAGGAAGTCTTCCCGAAGAGTTTGTAATAAGCTGCGTTCAAGCTTGGAGGAACATTCTTCAAATTTTTCAGCCAAAGAGTTCCAGTCCTCCTCTGAGAAACACTGGACCTGTGGACGATGGGATGGTGAATCATACCTTGCATATTAATCAAGTAAGATGGATCTATATATCAATCAACTGTAACTAATAAAAAAAAATCATAATATGAGCAACATCTTGCAGTGTTCTGTATATTATACATGACACTTGAATATTTGACATTGCAATCCATATCAAATGCCTCACTGATTCTGATAAACTTTGCTGCCTTGAAGAAACTAGTAAAACATTCGCTGTCATAATTCTTATGTACTCATCTAGAGTAAATATCTTATTAATGTAACTTCCTGTTTTCTTTTTTACAGGCCATTAGTGATATTTGAAATGCCTTAGACTGAACAAGTATACTACATGTACATCCGTAAACAAGGTGACCAGTGGTGACCAAGTCCTACCTGCCACACAGCCTTGGGTAAGTCTGTCTCCTCTTCACTTTCTTCATTTTTATGACCTTTTTTCTTACGTTTCTTTTTTCTTTTATCTTCTTTGTCTTTATCCTTTGGTTTTCGTCTGTGTGGGTGGTACAGAGAATGATCTTCCCGATACAATCGTGTGCCGTAAAAATACCAGTAAGTAGAGCCACTGTCATCATACCCAAGGGGCTCCACTCTTAAACTATCGGATTCTAAGTTCTGAAAAGAGATATATATTGAAATTAAAATAAGAAAATTACTGTAAATACACTTTAGTATACCGTTACTCATAATTGAAAATGTTTCCTTCTACATATAGAAAGTATTAACTGAAATAAATAATGAAATAGAGGATAGTCAACAATAAATATTTGAACTATAGCTGCAAAGATCAGCCACTTGATTATTAGTGACACCATTACTGATAACCATTCCTTGAAAGCAATACATGGATGGGTACAAGGAGTATGTATGGTGGTAGGCCGTTCACATAACTATGACAGGTGATACCATCTACTTTCCATGCCATTTTCATCCTAGTGTGTTGTTTTTGTTTGGAGGAAGGATGGGGTTTGGGAGAAGATTTAGTAAGATGAGTGTTAACTGGCACAAAAATAACTAGACTATAGATCACTGCACTTGCATTGTAGTGAGTTCTAGGGTTGGTTATGCTGCTATAACAATGTTCCTTTAACGATTCTAATTCATCTTTAATTCATTTATTCATTCATTTATATTTTTCATTCTTTTGACATAAGTTTTGTCATCAAATGTAACACAATAGCGTTGAGGAAATTTCACACAAAATGTTTAATGTAGATGATTTATGTCATTAATGATTGAAGAGGTCTGGTCACCTTTTGGTGTACATTCTCTGGTTCTCCATGGTGGTTGATTCAGAATTTCATGTACATACAGTAATAACAATAAAAACAATAACCTATCTATCTATCAATATACTTGTCCCACTTAACGGGTGGTAGCAATACAAGGCATTTACGGTTCAGGGAGACATAACCCTCCCCTCCATCTCTGTGCCTTGTCTTTTTATAGGAGATAATACAGAGGAGGAGCTTCCCAGACCCCTCACTCTGGTAGTATTCTTGCAGCTACCACCATAGTGCATACAACAACAATAATAATACTAATGATAATAATAATGACAATAATAATATTAGTAATTACGATAATGATAAACAACCAATGTACAATCATAACTGTAACTTACTTTTAAGAGATCAAGAACATCTTCAGCTTCTAGTCTAAAGTCACAAAGGGCATGAAGGATTTCTACTTTTCTCCGGAGAGGTAACCATCGCATGTCTCCTTCTACAAACAAGTTTTCTCGTGTAGGATCCTCCTGAAAAAATGTACAATATTTTAGCTGGTTTGTCTACTTACAAAGTAATATGCATGTTTTATTTTTTGTTGGAGGAACAGACATTAGGAAGAATAATATATTTTTTTATAAGGTCGAGAAACCACTCTTTGTTAGAATATATTGATCAAATGGCAGTCTATGTAAATGATTAAGTCTGTGTGTACATTAAGTTTATCTTCACCATGACTACAACTCCACTCTCACAGCAGAGCATTATGATGATGTGTATTAATCACTGTAGGGGTGAACACACTGTTAATCACCCTCGATTACTGACTCATGAACTCCAAATTAACAAATAAACAATATATATGGTGCACTATGTCATTAAATTTCTGATAATTATCTATTAAACTATTATCAAACACTAAAACAAGTTAATAAACAATGGAAATCAGTTACATAGATACAATAAAATACATCCACTTTGACTGCATTATTTATGGATAACAATCACACACCAAAAAACACATCACTTCACAAATACCTAAACATTTACAACTTTGACCAATACATCATCATTAATCATATCATCAAAATAAACACAGTACTTCATATAAGGTTCAGCGTACCTATGGACCCAAAATATCTTCAGAGGTCTTCTTTCAACATGTATAACTCTTGTATAGATATGAACCCGGTGAGTACTTACCTGACATTTGTGTTTGAAAAGCTTTCTCAGGTAGCTCTGGTAATTAGTTGCATTGACAGCTTTGCCTGGGAGGCAGCCCTGCACCAGGCGCACCGTCAGCTCCACCAGCAGTGGGCTCCCCGTGTCCTCCAAGCCATCGGTCAGCAAGGCCTCCTCAAGCTCCTACAACATAGAAACACACACTAATGAGTCAACAGTTCACGGGATACAATCTAGTGCCATAAATACAAAAATACGTAACACTGAAGATGATTAATTCGATAAGCTTATAATAAAAAAAAAGCTCTTCTACATGAATCAATGATAACCTGTAATTGGCATTCTTCGTGAACAATTAAAAATAAATAATAAATTATGACCTTGAACAAAAAGTATTACCACTGCACCGCGATCAATCAGTTTGCGGCTCTCAGAGATTCAAAAATGTGATTTAATAATCCCCCCCAAACTAGGTAACTATCGACCATATAGTTATGTTAGGGTTAACGAGAGCACTAACCCTCTCATTAAGAAGCTGCCTTGAGCCAGGATCGAACTCGGAAATAAAAAGAGAGAGAGAGAGAGAGAGAGAGAGAGAGAGAGAGAGAGAGAGAGAGAGAGAGAGAGAGAGAGAGAGAGAGAGAGAGAGAGAGAGAGAGAGAGAGAGAGAGAGAGAGAGGAGAGAGAGAGAGAGAGAGAGAGAGAGAGAGAGAGAGAGAGAGAGAGAGATTCTCGTTCATACGCGTCTAGTTGGAGTTTTTACCATGCCCTTGACCGCGCACAATAATCTTAATATATAGCGCTGAAATTTTAATGAATGTATGTGTGTGTGTGTGTGTGTGTGTGTGTGTGTGTGTGTGTGTGTGTGTGTGTGTGTGTGTGTGTGTGTGTGTGTGTGCGCGCGCGCGTGCTAATCATAAAAGAACATTCACAGACGCACATGTAGTAAAAGTGTTTTTTTGGCTTCGGCAGAAATAATGTATGCTAACTTCCATA
>JAPQNM010000002.1:2096009-2106009 GCA_029783475.1 Metacarcinus magister
AGGTGATGTAATACTGTAACACACAAAGCCTCCACGCGGCACTCACCATTACACTTTCAAGGCCAAGTATCATCTTTTTAATCATATATATTCACAGACAGGAGTGGCTAAAAAATAGGACCTATTAAGAGCATTATATATGGCTTCAATAGTTAATAATAATTACTTCCTGATCGCTTAGATTTAATTGCTTTTTTTTTGGTCTGGTTTTGCCGAGAAATTAATTATATTTTTTTCACCGACATTTACTAAATTGCCGATACATTATATATGTTTGAATTTTAAAACCTTACTTACCAGATTTGGTGTTTTGATATATATATGCATTATATCCTCGCATGACAAAATAATAAATATGTACGTTACCATTAAAAAGTATAAAAGTTGAGAGCATAGATAGCATTACTGTCAGCCAGTCAAGCCAATACATTGTTTGGCTATATATGCACACTATAAGTATACACTCGTAGGCTACCTCACCACTGCAGCCAACTGGGTCACGCTGGCTTGGCAGTGCAATCATGGAGGAAAAACTGGGAACAACAACTACTACTACTACTACTACCTGCAAGTACGCCAAGTTAAGCTATCAGTGTTTGTAACTTTGAGAGGGAAACGGTGAAGTATATACGATAGCAAGTTTCTTGAGTTCAATGCATGTCATCCCTTCCTGGTGCCACAGCGAGGAAGTGCTGGTCGCAGCCTCAGCTTGTGTCAGCGCCGCGTGTCCCTGAGAGCTGTCTGTGCATTAGCTTATCCGTCATCACTCCACTCGCACAAGGAAATAAATGTTGTAGTCGAGTAACGAATTCCACAAGGCGTTACTCAATCCACTATCCAACACTGAACAGCTAGAACCGGCGCATAAAACACTGGTTCTTTCAACACACTTTGGATACAGTGTCCGCTAAGGGAAAGACTAAACAGAAAGCCACACAAAATGATACGTAATGTATAGCGACGTGACAATCTTCCGCTGTTTGCAAAGATCACAACAGAAAAATACAATCATTTGTCTGAAAATCTTGAATGCAGAAATAAAGAAGGAAGGAGGTTCGACTACTGAAACTGCGGAATGACAATGCCGAGAGAGGTGATTTGGAGCCAGGAGAGGCGAAAGCATATGTTACGAGGCAAAGGGCAGTGTGTTGTCAGGCAGTGTGAAGTGTTGAAAACCATCAGATAGTATTGGGAGGCGGCGGGGAGTGATGAAAGGTCTCTCGTCTAGTGTCAGTAGAATATAGTTGCTTCGCCATCATTTTCCATTATGAGAGAGAGAGAGAGAGAGAGAGAGAGAGAGAGAGAGAGAGAGAGAGAGAGAGAGAGAGAGAGAGAGAGAGAGAGAGAGAGAGAAAATATCATGGTTTCAGTCCTGTCAACACATCTCTCCCTCCCTTCTCCCTTCAGTAAGCACTTTTTTGTGTGTGTTCTCTCTCTCTCTCTCTCTCTCTCTCTCTCTCCCCCCCCCCACAAGTGTGACCAAACTAGTGAGCAACACTTGACCCTTCCTCCTGTAACCAAAACATGAAACAGACTCAACGCCCCAGTCCTCCTCCTCCTCGACACACACACACACACACACACACACACACACACATACCACTCCCACCTACAGATGTACTGTACATGGTCAAAGATTACGGGAAGGGAGGGAGGGAGGGAGGGAGGGAAGGACAAGTGAGGCGGAGGAAGTCGAGAAGGGAGAGGAAGAGAAGAAGGAAAGCAGGGTATGAAGGTTAAGAATATCTCCTTTAATCTCTTCAGTCTCCGTCTGACCTCTGTTCATAGCTGACATACTTCTCGGGTGGTTTCTTGACCTGATAACAAACTCTTGCAATACTATTCAATAATTCCTTAAATTCTGGAAGAGTCCCCGACATTTGGAGATTGGCAAATGTTATCCCAACACAAAAGAAGGTTAACTACAGACCAATCAGCCTCACATCCGTAGTAGGCAAGTTAATGGAAACTATAATAGTGACTTTCCTAGAAGAAAATGTTATGATCAATAATACTCAACATGGCTATCGTAACAGACGCTCTTTCTTAACGAATCTCCTTGACTTTTAAAACGATGTATTCAACATTTACGACGAGACAAAAACGGTAGATATAATTTATCTTGACTTTCATAAAGTGTTTCACAAAGTTCCCCATAAACGATTACTGAAAAAAAAATTGTTCACATGGGCACAGCTGAGAAAATTCTAAAGTGGCTTGAAGACTGGCTTTCCGAGGGAAGACAACGTATTATCATAAATCATCTTACTGGCGAGACTTTATAAGTGGTGTGCCACAAGGCTCAGTACTTGGCTCCATACTCTTTTTCGAATTGATGTCAATGATATCGATAAAGGCCTCACCTGTATATATAAACATTCTCCAACGATACGAAAATCACGGGTAGAGTAACTACATCACCGAAAAACTACAATAACAATCTAACCTCAAAAAAAGTAAAAAAAGTGCGAATTAAATTTAATGTCGATCATCCTCATCATCATCATCATCATCATCATCATCACCACCACCACCACCACCACCACCCCCGCCTCACCCCTCCCCCAAGCGTGAGGGTCAAGGCCGATGGCCTCGTAAAACCCTCGCCAAGCACCTCTAGGATGAGAGAGAGAGAGAGAGAGAGAGAGAGAGAGAGAGAGAGAGAGAGAGAGAGAGAGAGAGAGAGAGAGGGGGGGGGACTAACTAAACACACAAAGCCTCAGAAGTAAAGAAAAAGAAAAGAAAACTATACTTGAGCCCGGTATAATTACTAGTTTTTTTTGTTATTAGTTATGTCTTGTTTTTATCCCGTGTGCGTGTGCGTGTGTGTGTGTGTGTGTGTGTGTGTGTGTGTGTGTGTGTGTGTGTGCGTGTGTGCGTGTGCATGTATGTGTGTGTATGTGTATGTGTGTGTGCAATGTTTTTACACCCACAACAATAATAATCCCAATCTCGTTCATTCATTCCCCGCCTAGGAATGGAAGGAAGGAAGGAAGGAAGGAGGGAAGGCAGGAAGGCAGGCAGGAAGGGTGTTGCGTGTGTAATGGTAAGTAAAAGGCCTCGAGTAAGTAGCGTTGGATGCGTTGCCTGCATTAAGATCTTGACGTATCTGGCCCAGTGTTCGTGATCGCCTCTCGTTTGTCTTCATCCTGGCTAACCGTCTGATGCAGTCCTGTTTAGGGGAGACGGTGAGGTGAGGCTCGTGGGTTAATAATTCCTGGCCAGCTCAGTTCAAGGTGATGAGGTCTGTATAAAACCTTCCTTACTTATGCATTGTTTTCTTTTTTTTTCTCTCTTTCTCTCTCTCACTTCTTTTTCAATGCTTTTTATTAGTCTTATTAGTGGATCTTGTTATACTGTTTTGATGTTTTCGTGTGTGTGTGTGTGTGTGTGTGTGTGTGTGTGTGTGTGTGTGTGTGTGTGTGTGTGTGTGTGTAAAAATGTGGTATAAACGCAAGCTATAAGCGAGTAGGCAAAAACGTAATATAATTCATAACTCAGTATGCCTTCGTTGCGAGCCTTTACGACCCACAAACAACGGAAATTCTTAAGAACTTTGTGGAGGGAGAGAATGGGAGAGGTAAATGATGTGTGGGTACGGTACAGTACATACATACATACATACACACACACCATGAACTTTATCACGGGTAGTAACACCACAATCAACACACAGCTTGGTAACCTTATCTCGCACGACAAAGATGATATTGAGGAAAGTATTGCATGCAGTTTAAGAATGTGATATCTATGTAGGAATGCACTTCACAGTCTGAAAAAAATGCACACCTTGAATTCCATGTGATCTACGTAACTATTTTGTTGATCTGATTTGATTTTTTGAGTTGAAGTATGTTAGAGAATCCGACTCTTCAGGAACGATAACGATAACATGTCTGAATCCCAAGTTTGTGAGCATTGAAGTACATTGCAAGAGAATGTATTTTACGTTAATGATGTAGCACGTAGTCATTTACTAGGTTATGTAAATGTAAATGTGCATAACTTGGCATGAGAGACAAGTGTGCTGGAACAGGTGTGGATGGGGACGTTACCCCCTAAAGGAGAGGCAAGGCAACGCTTGTGCCCTCTCACGCAACCCTTACTTGACTTAGGAGAGTTGGAATCTTGGCATCAGATGTGGCTCAAAGATATATATAGTATGGTAAAAATTGCACACTTCCTTCTCTTCACCTACTCATGGTTTTGCCTGCTGCCTAAATGTTACTTATTTTATCTTGACAATCGCGAGTTTGTGTTCAGTAAAGTGTGTGTTAACTGTTAAGGGTTCTATATCGCATTGTTGTTCAGGCTTTACTACTATTATTGCTGCTACTATAGTTACACAGGGTACAACTCTACCAGCCAGCGAGCCAAGTCCTGTCATTGATAAGGTCTATTTTGAACATTCTATACGATAACACTAACAAACTAAGCTTCATTACTTTCATTATTTCTCACTCAAGAACTGATGGTAATGGCGGCAGCGATAGTAGCCGCTGCTTACTATAAAGGTGGATTTTATGAAGTCATTAAGTGTTCTGAGAGTTTAAACATTGCAGCCGAGGAAGCCACACCATCAACACAACAGATGAGACAGGTAGGAACGGTGTACTGATAACCAAGGTGGGCAAGACTACAGTTGAAACGGTTCGGTGTTAAGCTGGACATGTAACACACACCAAACACTACAACGGACTCCCGATCACCCCAATGACCCCAGATTGTGCCTAGCGAAGTGTTGTACAGAGTTGCCATGACTTCACAACGCTGACGGAGATGCAAGGAACAGGACTCTCATTTTCCAGGGCGAGGAAGAGGATGTAGATGACTATAAGCAAGCCAAGAGGAACGAGTATAGAGCGCCAACACATCCCAACTCTGCTTAACGGGGCGGGAAGGATAGTAGGGCGAAGATGGAGTGGAAAATTAATGGTAGTGTGAGGCAAGGCAGGGCAAGGCAGGGACCGGGTGATGTATGTGTGTGTGTAATCAATAGTTGGGTGAGGGTGTGAGGGTGTGAGGGTGCAATGGTTAATGAGGTGAAGAGTAGAGTAGAGTAGCCTGGTGTGGAAAGATTTATTAGTTTTACTGAAGTGTGCAACAAGGAAACCCGAGTCAAGTTGCAGCTATTGTTAGTTAGTTGACTGACACACACACACACATACACACACACACACACACACACACACACACACACACACACACACACACACACACACACTACAAATAATAATCCCCAATATATAGCATCAAAATCAAGTACATATATAAATTCACAACGGAAATCTTACCACACGTAGCACTTTTCACACACACACACACACACACACACACACACACACACACACACACACACACACACACACACACACGAGGTGGATGGATAATGAATGGTATAGGTATTAAGGAAGACGTGGTAAAGATGATGACGGTAAGGGATGAAAGTGATTACCTACTACTGCTTCCCGCTACGCCGGGTGAAAGTGACAGGTGTCTATGGAAGGGCGGTTAAAAGAGGTGGAAGCTGACAGGTGACGGTGGAAGGGAAAAAAATAGAAGGAAAAAAAGAAGGAAAAAAAAGACAGAATGTAAGGCTTGTGAAAGAGACACCTGTAAAGAGTCTGTTAACAAAGGGATGAGAGGAATGTGTGTGTGTGTGTGTGTGTGTGTGTGTGTGTGTGTGTGTGTGTTGGTCAGGCTACAAGTTAAACCTTCAGTAATACAGCGTGGTGTGTTTGTTTGTGTGTGGGGGAGGAAACACACACACACACACACACACACACACACACACACACACACACACACACACACACACACACACACACAGGTGACCTAATTTAAACCAAGCTCCGTAATAAAGGTACATTGTTTCATAGATAAACGCAACACAAATCTCACCAATTAATAGTTCCATGCATACATTTCACCCTTGTTATCAGGTGCAATCCGAGGCAGGCAACAACACCACCAGCGAGGGGAGGGAAGGAGGGGAGGGAAAGAGGGGACAGGTGTATCAAACATATAATTACATCCACAGGAAAACGGAAAAAACTGTATGTAATCAGGCCGGGGATTTTCCATGATACCCCTTTATTAAATTCACTAATTGACTGATTAACGCAGCGTGGTGGGTCATGCTAGTATATAAAAAAAATAATAATAAAAAAATAAAAAATAAATAAATGAAAGCAAGCCTCCCATCTCATCTCCATTATTTGTTATCTATGGTCATTTATCTATTTATTCATTATTATATATTTATTCATTTATATTTTTGTATTGATTTATTTATTTGCTATTTGGCGGTGGTGGAGAAATAGAATACAGCAACTTCCGTCCGTAGCAAGGAAGAAAGTGTACTAATGTTTGCATCAAGATGGCAGCGAGACCAAGGAGAGAGTTTGATCTACACGTCTTGACAATGATTCACAGCATCTTATTTTCATGATAACGCAATACAGTTAGGTGTTACAAGCACTATATTGGTGATAGATTCGAAAATAAATGCTTAGTACAACCACAACCATAGTACCTAATGAAAAAGTCGTATCTCAGTCTAATGAACATCGACAATACTATCAAAGCAATTACACAAAATTTAACGTGCCATTCTATACTTTCTGCTCAGTTATTCACGTGGTTTAATTGGCAGTCAAGCTTCTGTAGTGAATGTTAAGTACGTGGTGATGTACTAACACGTCACACAATGTTAAGTCAGTACGTGGTGATGTACTAACACGTCACATAATGTTAAGTCAGTACGTGGTGATGTACTAACACGTCACATAATGTTAAGTCAGTACGTGGTGATGTACTAACACGTCACATAATGTTAAGTCAGTACGTGGTGATGTACTAACACGTCACATAATGTTAAGTAAGTACGTGGTGATGTACTAACACGTCACATAATGTTAAGTAAGTACGTGGTGATGTACTAACACGTCACATAATGTTAAGTCAGTACGTGGTGATGTACTAACACGTCACATAATGTTAAGTCAGTACGTGGTGATGTACTAACACGTCACATAATGTTAAGTCAGTACGTGGTGATGTACTAACACGTCACACCATGTTAAGTAAGTACGTGGTGATGTACTAACACGTCACATAATGTTAAGTAAGTACGTGGTGATGTACTAACACGTCACATAATGTTAAGTAAGTACGTGGTGATGTACTAACACGTCACACAATGTTAAGTAAGTACGTGGTGATGTACTAACACGTCACATAATGTTAAGTCAGTACGTGGTGATGTACTAACACGTCACATAATAAGTACAAGATTCACGGAGTTTACACGTACATAAATAACACATGATTTTGAATGCCTTAGAAACAACTTAAAAGAAAAAAAATACTGTGAATCAGACCAAACTTTTCTCATTAAGTTTTTGTTTCCTCGATAGCCATGTTACATCACATTTTTTCCCCAATCATTATTGCTTTATTTAGAGTGCTAACTACCTAGTGAGTCTTCCCACACTACCAGACCACCTACACAAGTACCATTATCTCCAGGCTTCATAAACACTACTCTGGCGTGAGTTAACCCCAGTTTTCCGTCAGTCCCTGTAACATACCACAACCTTCTACGTTATTCCAATCCTACGACTTACAAGTTTCCAGAAGAAAGTATTGGCTTCAACATTTGCAAATTTCAAAATGGATGTCACCCAACGAGTGTTTACCGTGTTGGTGTTTCCATAATCGTGTTTATTATCCTGTCATCCATGTCATGCTGGTGGTGGGGACTGTGTTTTGATTTGTATTGTGGTTCCCTCTGTGCAGGTAAGGCGCCTTCACACCTTGTCAAGATGTAGTTACCTGTGTTAATAGCACTGGTGCTTGGCTTGGATATTTAGTTAAAGCCGCTGCCGTCGAAGCTTAACACACTACTTTTTTGTGTTACCTAATAACTACACCAGCCACACCACCAGCTTCTCTTCATGCGAAAACTACTCAATTCCAAGGAGTGAAAATTAAAAGGGTTTGTGTGAAAACTTATTTTATTAATAAAAATCCCACCAAGTAGCTACACATTTCAACTCAGTTGCTGCAGCAATTTTTTTTTTTTTTTCCCCTTCTTGTAATGATAGGAGTGTTTCTCCACGCACACAAGTAATGCTTCGGTGACGTGTTTCACGACACCCAACTTTCTCCTGTTCCATCACACCACCAACGCTCTCCATCGTCAATCCATGTTTGTTTGTTTTTTTTATCATAGTATAATGCAAAGTCTTGCATAATCTCTCGTATTCTCCCTCATGATTACTATTTTTTTATATTTATCATTTTACTCTTTTTTAGTGCTTGTGCGTGAACTAGCACTAGTTTTCTGCAGTGTGCGGCGCTGCATCACTATCACCATCCACACCACCAACACACAACTCTGTCCACCACTCATGAAATGACAAGTCCACAATTTTGTTCATTATTTCTAACGTCGCCTTGATAGTTTGCCGCAGTTCACAGCACCACCACACCTGCAACACAGGCACAGTACCCTGTCAGCACCTGGACCTGGCACAACAATACACAGTCAAAGGTGACAGCGGCCGGTGCCTGCAAGGAGCACCAGCGCGGCACACCTTCCTCTCGGCTGGAAGGTTACCAAGTGTAACGGAGCGGCGGTGCTGGGCTGGCTGCGGCGGCGACTCCACTTTACCCAAGCCACAGTTGCCAGCTCTCGCCCTGGTGCACATCACGGCCCCAAACACCACCACAACCTGGCGAAGGCAACACCACCACGCCAGGTTCATGAACAATGAGAATGCAAGCCTCGTTTTATCAACTTCCATATTTGGTCGTCAAGTGTCTGGTGGTCTCCTACTACCTGCCCCTCCACCCCCCACACCTTCTCACCTCACCCTCTTCTCACGCTCCCTCCTTCCACGTAACAGCCAGCCACTCTCCCTCCCTCCCTCCCTCCCTCCCTTCCTTCCGCCCACTCACCCAACCCCGTGCCTCGTCCTTCACACACTGCGACAGTAAACAAATCGATCACAGAGGAACATTCAAGAGCTGAAATTACGGCGGCATCCCAACATAACACACACACACACACACACACACACACACACACACACACACACACACACACACACACACACACCTTTGTGTGCAAATCTGACATGATATCTGAGCTAAACATCAGAGGCAGCAGCACCCAGAATTGCACCACAACTGCACAGCGACCCCAACATACACACAGACACACACTTCAGGATTCCTCTGGTGTGGTAGCGCAACTAGTAATTTTATGTAATTAATAGTATGTGTGTGTGTGTGTGTGTGTGTGTGTGTGTGTGTGTGTGTGATTCACCCACGGTCTTGAGGATCACGTGTTAGACTCGTGATCGCCAGCCATTACCCTCCCGGTGAGAGGTTAGAGCTCATATGGTCCTATCTATGGTAAGACTTTGACCTTCACACACCATACCACCCATCCTTTAGCTGAAAGAGGGCAGTAAATACTCAGTAATCAGTTAAACCTTTAACAACCTTAGCGGGGCGCGACCCTCAGCCTGCCAAGTGACAGACGGGGACATTACTATTAAACTAGGTGTGTGTGTGTGTTGTGTGTGTGTGTGTGTGTGTGTGTGTGTGTGTGTGTGTGTGTTTCAATGATGGAACATGACTCGACTTGGAGACAGAACGATGGTGGTGATAGTGGTGGAGGTTACAACAGTCGCAGCAACAGCAACAGCAGAAACGGCGGCGGCGGTAGAGCGTCGGTGTGGCAGGGGAGTCACATTCCACCTGGAGCAGCCCCGCACTCCACGTTCCACCAGCAATCAATAGGCCCCAGCACACCTGCCGTGCCTCGCCACACACACAACTCCTCCGCGTTTATTCACCCCAACCACAGCCGACGCGTCCCTCTCCCTTACTTCCCTCACCACCACACCACCACACCGTCACCACCGCCACCCTCGCCAACCCTAACAACAAACACCACACACCACCAACTTGGGAAAATCTGTAACAT
>JAPQNM010000002.1:2113509-2118509 GCA_029783475.1 Metacarcinus magister
TCAATAATAATAATAATAATAATAATAATAATAATAATAATAATAATAAGAAGAAGAAGAAGAAGAAGAAGAAGAAGACGAAAAAGAAGAAACATGGAAACTGTACATTTATATAATAGTTTTTAATTTTATTCTATTTGTGTCCACGTCCACCACCACCACCACCACCACCACCACCCCCACCACCAAGCTCTACACGCTCAAACTGTAGTGAATTGGAGGAGGCCATTTCAGTGAGGCGAACATAATGCCGAGACGAGTGGCGCCAGACAGGCCTCGTATCCCGTGACCTTCCCCCACCCCCCCCACCCTTGGAAAGCAGATGCACGCCCCCCCCCACCACCACCACCACCACCACCACCACTACCACTACTACCACTACCACTCCGTAAATTATCTCCTCCCAGCAAGGTAAAATTCGTTATAGTTGCCTGTCCTTCATACTTTTACATGTGTTATTTCAAACTAATAAAACCACTTCAGATTTATTTACAATTATTTATGTATTGTTCTTTATAAACGCACGCACGCACGCACGCACGCACGCACGCACTCTCCGTGAATCAAATAGGTGGCATTTCAATATAGCTACTACGATTTTGCAATATATATAAGGTTTGATTAAAAAATAAATATATAAATAAATTACATGAAAATATTCGTTCCCCGTCCAACAAAGTGCAATAATGAGCTGAAACCGAGTATAATGTGTTGGGAGTAGGCTTGGAAACACGATGCTGAGCCGAGAAAAAAATAATGGTCATGGTATATACAGTTTTCCTTAATAAAAAAAAAAAATTACCACCTATATATAACACGTACTATATCTGGCACTGATGACATATTGAGCGTTAGGCTACTACTCCAGGTGTGTGAATAGTTATAGTTCTTTGTTGTTGAGTGTGGAAGGTGGTGATGGTGTTACAGTGATATAGGATGTACTGATTAACAGGTAGTTGAAGGAAGAGAGTGATTCGTGAAGACACATACATACACTGGGAAATTCTCTATATATGTAAAGTCTTCTACGAAATTCCTAATATATTTAAAGTCTTTTCTCTTTGTGTGTGTATTCTACTGGTATGTAAGAAAATGAACTTATATATATACAAATGTTATTAAATGGGGTTCGTTGTATACAATTTTTTTTTTTTTTATACTTTTCGAGGATAAAACAGTACAGAAAGGTAGACGGTAGAGAGGACTGTGTATACCTGTCCCACCCAGTATCAACCACACCTGTCCCACCCAGTACCCACCACACCTGTCCCACCCACCACCCACCCCACCTGTCCCACCCAGTACCCACCACCCTCCTTAAGTTACAAATTGATGTTGACAGGAAGTAGATGGATTTATGGTACTACGAACACCACTACCTATCTGCCTTAGTACCGGACACCAGTAATCACCCCAGTAATCATCCCTCCTCTCCTCCAACCACAAACACGGGATTAACTTAACACCCCTCCCCCCCTTCCCCCCTTCCCTCCACCATCACCTCCCTGCCCAACCACATACCGGCAGTAATTACAGGAAACAATCTCTTAACACTGGTAATAGGGATAAAAACAAAAAATTTTAAATAATAATAATAATATGCATAGGTTTTACGGCGTTTCCAACATTCATTAAGTCAGGATAATTAGGTTCATTATATGCATAGATACATTATAAAAATCACATGACTTTCGCCTGGCATTAAAAAGATCAGATTTCTTTCCCTATAAAACGCTCCTCTTCATTTACATAATCAAAGTGGAGTGGAGAGTTATGATATATTATTTTTTCCTGTGTCAATCTGAACATTAGGAAAGCATTCTAGTCTTGATGCATGGACAGGTAAGTAGGCTACCAGGTGATTTGGTCTCTTCATTAGTGTACGTACTTACAAAATAATACAAAATACAAAATATATATATAAAAAATAATAAAAAAATAAATAATAACACACTACAAGGACAATAGCAAATATAAGTACAACACACACACACACACACACACACACAGGTTTGATCTCGTGTTCATCCTAAATACAATTCCTATACACAACACAACATTCCCTTCGTCCTCCCTCCGTACCTTCCTTCCTTCCTTCCTTGCCATGACTATAATTAAGATGTGCACAGGTGGCAGCCCGGCAGAGTGTGAGGCGCGTCCACAATCAAGGCTGCCAGATGACTCAGGTGTGTGTGTGTGTGTGTGTGCGTGGAGGGGGGACGTAAGGGGTGGTGGAAGGGTGTCGACTGGTAGGTAACAGCAGAACAAAAATGTACTGGTATACTCTGCAGATCAACGTGTAAATATATATTGTCAATCTATCATATCCCACACCTTTTCTGTTATTAAATTGGGATGACACTACTAATATAATAACAAACCGGTGAATTCACGTTTATATATTCACTTTGACGCATGGATTAATTGACAATGCATATAAGTAGTAGTAGTAGTAGTAGTAGTAGTAGTAGTAGTAGTAATAAAAAAAAATAATAATAACAATAGCAATTATACCAAACGAAGTGATGGAGGAAACGTAAAAGACACCAACAAATAGAGGAGGTGAGAGAAGGAAGGAAGGAAGGAAGGAAGGAAGGAAGGAAGGAAGGAAGGAAGGAAGGAAGGGAGAGAGGAGGAGGAAGAATGAAACGCTGGTGTTGCCTAGCCAATACTGCTTCCTGTAACACTCGCATCATCACCATCATCATCATCATCATCATAAATCAATGCAGCAACAGCACGCCATAAGCTGCGGTGCACGTGAGAGAGAGAGAGAGAGAGAGAGAGAGAGAGAGAGAGAGAGAGAGAGAGAGAGAGAGAGAGAGAGAGAGAGAGAGAGAGAGAGAAACAAAAACTTACTTAACATTAATGAATCACATCACGATCCACCTAAGACGCTGAAACATTACTTATTCTTCTCTCTCACAAACACTTACTACAAAAGGGAATCGAAACACTTATGTAGCACATCTCTAACTCAAGAATCCCTTATAGATACGTAGCTACACGTGCCTACTCCTCCTCTGTGTGAACATGGGATCGTAGTCTCTTCTGTGCATGCTACAAGAGGGTTCTGAATGCATTTGCTTCACACACATTGACATACCTCTTCTATATAGTTTCTTGGAATAATAGTGGTGATAATAACATACATTTATTTATATGGGGGGGGAGCTATTTCGGTGTCATGGCATTTTGAATATATACAACTTTTTAGTATTGAGAACGGAAGTGTTTTTAATAATAATAATAATAATAATAATAATAATATAATAATAATAATAATAATAATGACAATAATAATAATAACAATAATAATAATAGTAATAATTATAACGTCGACCACGCTTGTCAGGTTTCATTTACTACATATCACTTGCAGTCTCACTTCAATCATCTATTAAAGAAAAAATATATAACAGCGATTGCAACACCAACACACCAACACACACACACACACACACTAAACTGTTTATGTAAGCCTCACCCTTACACTATACTCCTGCACACGTTCCTCCGCTCACCTCCTTCCTTACATAAAGTTAAGAAGCTGTTCCTGTTACCATGGTGAAGCTATCCTCACCTCAAGCTAATAACGCTAAGAGTGATATGTTTACCTGCAATAACACTGATCACACCTCCTTAACACTGACCACACTATTGTTAAGTCATCCCTTCATACTTTTTCTAACAATGAATACTAATCACTACATAATGGGATCAAAGTTGCCTACGTTTTCTTTCTGCCTCTCATTATAGTCAGTATATGTGGGAGGTAATTATAGCATACCAATTAGAGGCACCCTTTCTTTCTCTTTCTCTCTCTCTCTCTCTCTCTCTCTCTCTCTCTCTCTCTCTCTCTCTCTCTCTCTCTCTCTCTCTCTCTCTCTCTCTCTCTCTCTCTCTCTCATTAATCTGGGACGAGAGGCCTTGATTCAGAGATTGTGTATATACCTTGCTAAATAATGGCTTCATGAACGAAAGAAGGCAAACAATAACACATTCTATTCCTAAAAATAAAATAAAAAATGTAACAGATTGGAGGGTTAAAAAAAAATGTGTCTGATCTAAAATTAGGTAATCAGTGAATAGGCGCCAACGAGCCTTAATATAGCTTGTCCCTGATTACTGCGTGCAGGATTATATCAGGTATCAAGGTGAGGCTAATCGTCCTTTGATCAGCAGGTATTTCTGTTCCCTTTCTTTAAAATTAAGGTAAGATTCCGAGGCAAGACACGGTGTAGCCTCCCAAGGTTTGTTTGGTGATGGTGTGTGTTTGTCGTCCGTCTCACCGAGGACTTCACGGCTTGATGTAACGAACAACTTGTATCAAATGTGTAGGGTAAGAACTTGTATTAATTATTTGATGAACTTATATTAGTAGTTATGTTAAAAAATTATTAGTTATCCTACTTTAATTACTTGTTTTTAGTGATGTTAAAAAATATTAGTTATTCTACGTTAATTACTTGTTTTAGTTATGTTAAGAAAAACTTGTATTAGTCACCCTACGTTAATTAATTGTTTTAGTTATATGTTAAAAAAAAATGTGTATTAGTTATACTACGAACTTATATTAGTTACCTTATGTTGAGAACTTGTTTTAGTGATGTTAAAAAACTATATTATGCAAAGTGCACGTTGTTCCCACGCACTAAGCAGCCTCTGAGAGTGAAGGTGAGTCAGTGTTAGTTAGCAGCATGAGGCAGAATGTGTTGCGTCAATACTACCACCTCACCAAGCGTGTTATTGTTGTTGCTATTTATAGAGATTCAATCCAACACTCGCGTCAAACACTGTATAAACGCGCTAATACTTTTGTTGTCCGTTATCAAAAGGTTTTTATTTGTCATTAAACGTTCCAATGCAATAATCATTTATATTATCAATTATATATTTTTGGAACGCCTTCATAATAAACTTATTTTTTTTGTTTTATTCATATTGCATCAATTAATTAATGTATTCATCTATCACCTGACTGAGCTGCATAAAAATTC
>JAPQNM010000002.1:2123509-2126009 GCA_029783475.1 Metacarcinus magister
CTCCTACCCGCCTACCACCAGCCCTTCCAACAAGCAGGCAGGCAGGCAGGCAGGAAGGAGGGATGGTTGGTTGGTAAGCAGTGAGCGTGTTCTATTTTAACTCACCTTGTGTTGCGTTGTGTTGTGTTGTGTTGTGTTGTTCGACCCTGCTTTAGTTTTTTATTTTTTATTTATTTTTTTATTTTTTTATCACGTTTATTATTTATATTTTCTCCTTGTTGACCCTTCCTTCCTTCTCTCTCTCTCTCTCTCACGTCAGCAGTGAAAGTTGAATTCCCTGACACACACACACACTGACACACACACACACACACACACACACACACACACACACCTTGCAACCCTTTCATCGTGTTCTCGTAATAGCATACAATAACAAGAGTATTTTCAACCATAGCTACATCAATAAAAAAAAATAAAATAAAAAATAAAAAAAACTTATAAATTCCTGGTCACCACAACTATCGTATACCATCGCAGCTCATTCTGTCGTTGTTAAGTATAGTGTAAGTATAGTAGTGTAAGTGTAGTGTAGGTATAGTAAGTGTAAGTAAACACATCACCACACGACAAAAACAAAAGCTATCCCTGAGCTCGTCCACGCGGCACCTCCCTCTATACACACACACACACACACTCCTTCACATGGCTTTATATACAGTCAATGATCATCAGTCTAGTATAGTCTGTCCTTACTAGCTGACAAAGGACAATGGAGAGAGAGCAAACCTAATATACATCCCATGAAACGCGGTAAGGTGCAATTTGGTGTGTTCTGGTGGGCTGATCTCACGGCGTTAACGTTAATAAGTGAGTTTGGCGCCAGTTTTCCTGATAGCGAGAGATAAGGAAGGTGCTATACAGGCCACGTGTCTCTGGTGGTGGTGGTGATGATGGTGATGATGATGATGATAAAGGGTGTTCATTTAATTAAGTGGCGTTGGAGCAGGTGAGGTTATTCATCATGGTGCTGTGAGTATATAAGTTTGTTTGTTTGTTTCATGGGGCTGGCTGGGTGCTTAGTGTGTTGTTGTTTTTCTTATCTTACTTTGCTTAATTCTATTTTTTTTTTTAGAGAGATACTATGTTTACTAGACAATACAAATAATTTACACTACTATTTAAACAAGATTCATTGTCCTAATTACATTTTTTTTTATTGTAGTAACTTGAACATTTCCTTTACTTTTTTATTTTCTCGGCAGTAATATTTTCTGATTATTATTATTATTATTATTATTATGGTTTGTAGTAGTAGTATAAGTGGCGGTGGTAATAGTAGTAGTAGTAGTAGTAGTAGTACCTTTGTATTATCTATAACCATGAATTAACTGCACTCTTACCTCACCACATTCACTTTTCTACTGAAGTTGTGCATTAAATGAAAATAAAAGGATAAATGAAAGATGAAAAACCAACAGCAAGCTAAAGAGAGAGAAAGAGAGAGACTAACGTTGTCACTCCACTGTGTTACGTATGATATAAATGACCAGGAATCAACAGTGTGTGTGAATTACTGGCTTTACTCTACTCTGCTTTACTGTAAATACCCACACATCAAGAGTGTTTATAGATTACATTTTCATTATATATCATTTTGAGGTTAGAGAGGATTGCGTCACTACAAGATTCTGTAAAACTAAAATATGACCGTAATGTTTTCTCAATTCCATGAAGTTTTAAGAGACATTTGTATATATAACAATGACAGTTTGGGATATTTCATTATTCATCACAAAGGAAATGGCGCAATTGTCATAGTGTTGTCATAGAAAGTGAAGTGATGTAGTAGTAGTAGTAGTAGTAGTAATAGTAGTAGTAGTAATAATAATAATAATAATAACGAAGAAAAACTATAATACCCAAATACTGTACCTAACCTAACCTAACCACACCTACATTCTAACACTTAATATATACGCAGCCTACATCTTAAACCTAAACTACGTCATTTCTTTTTTTGCGATGCCCACAGAAACATAGCCACGCCTTACTCATCCCTACCTACATCGTATAGCTAGACTCACACATACAACACTCACTCTCTCAACCACTCACCTCTCTGCCACCTTACCTATACTACCTGCCGTATAATAATAATAAAAAATATAGAACAATCTCCTACGCATTATTCAGACCAACGACCGCACTCAGCCTAGCCTAGCCTTAACCTACCGACTGTCTCCCTATATATACGCACCACCACTCACCATAAATGCGTAAGTATACCATTGATAAAAGCTAAGAAAAGGACAATATTCAACCACACCCCGAGGAGATAAATAAATAATATATACTACAAATGTAAATACAGAAAAGATAAATTTATAAGGTAATTACAGATCAGTGGCCTTGTATCCAAAATAGAGGCGTTATATGGAGGAGGAGGAAGAAGAAGAAGAGGAAGAAGAGGAGGAGGAAGAGGAACACGTTGGGAATGCTACATGTCAGGCCCTCCACCCTGTCCCTATGGCAACCACCACCCTCTCCATGCCACCCA
>JAPQNM010000002.1:2131009-2143509 GCA_029783475.1 Metacarcinus magister
CAAACAAAACAATACAGGAATTTCACGCCCCATAAAAAATAATAATAATAATAATAATAATAATAACAATAATAATAATAATAAACGAAACAGAACACACACAAAAAAAGCAAAGTCACACAAAAAACAAAAACTTCTACCAATAAAAACTTAACAGAACAGCTAAACAAGTAAACAAAGAAGAGAAGAGAAGAGAAGAGAAGAGAAAGAGAAAGTAACAAAAAATAAAAACAAGTACTAATATACATTCATTTACCACACTAATCTAAAGAGACAAACAGCACCACACACAGTACAAAATAGAGAGAGAGAGAAAGAGAGAGAGAGAGAGAGAGAGAGAGAGAGAGAGAGAGAGAGAGAGAGAGAGAGAGAGAGAGAGAGAGAGAGAAAACAAATACATACAGGTGTAAAGTTTTAGGCAGGGTAAATTAAAGGAAGAGAGCAAGAGAAGGAGAGAAAAAAAAGAAGAAAAAGAAGAAGGAAACAGAGTGAACGTGATGAATGTTAAACAAGAGACTGTGTGTGTGTGTGTGTGTGTGTGTGTGTGTGTGTGTGTGTGTGTGTGTGTGTGTGTGTGTGTGTGTGTATGTGTGTGTGTGTGTGTGCCGTTGCAAGGTGTGAAGAAAGAAAAAAATCATCACCACCACCACCATCATCATCATCATCAGGAGAGACGCGAGGACCAGTAACAGCCAACCTAGCCTAGCCTCGCGGGTCGCTATACCAAGGCCACCATTACGTAACACAGATGCTACCCCCCACGCCCCTACCCCCCCCGCCCACCCCACCCCGCCCACACCTGCCCGCCGGAGCCAAGTGTGGGTAGACATTTTGATGGACACACGGACAGACTAATGGACAGGCAGACATACAGGCAAGTTGAAGGAAACGCACATAAATGGATGGACAGACAGACAGACAGACACATGGAATTATAAACGCACTAGGTAGAGATAGATAAAGAGAGACAGACACAGACAAAGATAGACAGATGGTGAAGAGAGTGACAGGGAAAGGAAACATAAATACAGTAAGACAGTGAGGTAGACAGAACGACAGACAGACAGACAGACGGACGGAGACTCAGATACAGACCCAAGTATCTAGTATGTATAGTGTCACCTAGTAAGCAGACACTATACCACTATACAGACCCAAGGGAGGAGGACATTTTAAAGCAAGGATAATTGTTGAATAAAGGTAGTGAAGTTTTCTGATATCTACAAAGTGTTGCGTCTTAATGAAGGAGGTGAGGAGGTGGTGTGATGCTTGATATGATGTGTGATGTTATCTGTCTGTCTGTTTGTTTATCTGTATGTGTGTGTGTTTGTTTGTCAATGTGGCCAAACACGTGGTCATTATTGCTGCTGCTGAAGGCTGCTTAAAACAAAAACACTAAGAAATGTGGAAAATACAAAGATATGATAAAGCAGATAAAGAAATAATTAGATAAAGCCATGAGAAAGGGAGAAGATTGGAGGATAAAAGTGAGACTGAAGAATATAAGGAAGGGTGAAGGCTGGAGGTAAGAGGTAAGTCTGTGTGTGTATGTCTGTGTGTGTGTGTGTGTGTGTGTGTGTGTGTGTGTGTGTGTGTGTGTGTGTGTGTGTGTGTGTGTGTAAGTGCAGGTGGAGGGTTGGACAGACAGGTGAAAGGGTTAGGTGAGGTAAAGTAAGGTACATCGTCTCTTCCCAGTCAGGTAATAAGAAATACAGGTACGCACTCACTTCAGCAACTCCCAGTAAGATAAATTATACTCTCCCTCTCTCTCTCTCTCCTGGTATAATCTTGATCGTCCTTAATCAGTGAAAGGAGAAAAAAAAGTAAGATAGCTAGTTGTGTTTTATTACTCTTATCTACTAACGGTGTTCTGCATTGATGATGGCGATAAGCAGCAGCAGCAGCAGCAGCAGTAGTAGTAGTAGTAGTAGGAGTAGTAGTAGTAGTAGTAGTAGTAGTAGTAGTAGTAGTAGAAAATAATAAAAATCAAGAATAAGAACAAAAACAATAAAATAAAATAAAATAATGACCTGTGTAAATCAAACCTCCTTCTACCTGTGCATACGTTTTGTACCATCAGATCATATAACCCAGCCAGGTAAACACATGAGATAAGGTCACGCTAAGCAAACACAACCACTCCATCAATTACCAACCAAACTGTCTACACCTTGACGGAACACATTACTATTTCACAGAGAGAGAGAGAGAGAGAGAGAGAGAGAGAGAGAGAGAGAGAGAGAGAGAGAGAGAGAGAGAGAGAGAGAGAGAACATACTCCTACACCTCAAAAACCATTGTATCTTCCATCAAATTCCAATGAAAAGCAAGAGAAGCATGACAAACCTAAGCTGAGCAAAGGGGTTAAGTTAATTTAAGTTACTGTTAACTTTAGACCGAGGGAAGTTACGGGAAGGGAGGTAGGTAGGTGAGGAAGGGAGAGGGAAGGGGATGGAGGGGAGAGGAGGCATGTCACCCTCCCACCCCCACCCCGGTACCACAAAGGAGATGGAAGGGAAGAAGCGTGTGGGGAGCCTCGCCAATTCTATCCATAAGTGGAGGAGCAGGGAGTCAATAAATCAATCTGCTCTTTAAAGGACTCCACGACACAAGGGCATCTCTCTCTCTCTCTCTCTCTCTCTCTCTCTCTCTCTCTCTCTCTCTCTCTCTCTCTCTCTCTCTCTCTCTCTCTCTCATTCTAGGTTTCTCAGTTCACCTTCAGCGTAAGACGATATTTGTAAGTGTTAAAAATAAAACTGAATAAAATAATAAAATGAATAAACACACAGCATTACCGACATTGTATTTATCTTTTCATGTATAATGGGGCAGGCATTCACGCGACGGATGAATAATTAAAGAGCCACAAACAAGCCCATCCGCTTAATCGCTTCCATTTTATTTTCCATCAAAAGCAGAAATTACAATGACTGCAAAAAAAAAAAAATAAATAAATAAAAATAGAAAGAAAAAAAAAAAGAAGTGTTGGTGCACGAGAAACTAAAAATACCAGCAGTGTGTGTGTGTGTGTGTGTGTGTGTGTGTGTGTGTGTGTGTGTGTGTGTGTGTGAGAAGGAAACAACTTGCAACACTATATTTAAAGTGTAATCTCTCTTCGCGCAAAACGGTATAGCGCTCTAGTCGCCTCCCCTTCCCCCTCACCTACACACTTCTCCAACATAGCTACTGAAAGACTGTAGTGTAGGAGGGTGACAGACGAAGGAGGAAAAGGGAAACAGTTACCTAAGCCCTGAACACCACGAGAAGCTCCACACGTCTAAGTATTCTCCTGATGGTGTGGTAGTGACGTGGAAAAGGGAATTACTATCTAGTCATCAATAGTACTAACACAGCGACGGAGGGGAAAGAAAAGGGAAGAAAAGGGAAAGGAAAGGGGAAGGAAGGGAAGAGGTATATATCGGCCATGCACCATGTCACGCTCCTTTACACCCTACCAGTTCACACCCTAGCAAGGTAACACTATCTGACGCTCCTTTCCTTCTGGCTGAGGCTCCATAAGGCATGAGGAGCTGCTGTCTCCACACTCCCAACACTGTGCACTTCCCTCGCTGCGTCCCACCTGTGTATAGCATGAAGGGCCGACACTGCTGCCTCCCTCGAACGGCGTGTCTCATCTTTTTTGCAGTCAAGGGGGTCACCCACGCGGCTTGGGTCTCGGGTCAGTAGTTAGGGAAACACAGGGCGAGGGGGACTGATGGTAATCGAGGCAGAGCAAGGCTGGAATGGAGTTATTCTCTTGCCTGGCTGACACACTCCTACACACACACACACACACACACACACACACACACACACACACACACACACGTGCCTCAGTCACCGTAACACTCGACCTCCTTTCCACCACATCACCACCAGTACCATACATGGCAATATTCACCCTTCCTCCCACTCTCCCTCCTCGTAGCCACATCAAAACACAACACTCTCCCCTTGCCCAGCCAGCCTCCCTCCCTTCACCTCGTCAACGCACCTAACACAACAACACTCCCTACTAACACTCCCTCATTATATTCCTCCCCACCACCATCACTACCAACTCGTTACATAAAACCACAAGAACGGGTTAAAGATGAAAACTAAACAAAGAATAAATCAAAACATGCTGTAAATCACTCCTGGACGCTGTTAGCCTACACGCCATTCATGAGTACTTGAAACGTTGCACCTCCACTCGCTTATTACCTGCACGAAAATGAAACTCAATATATTTATTACCTGCACGTAAGGAACACTGAAAAATATAGTATTAAAAGTTATATTTGTTATGTCGCAACAAGTACCGTAATGAAATAAACTGTCAAAATCGAGTTACGTTTCAGAATAAAAGTATGTACCAAGTTTAAGAAAGCAGGCTCGTTTTTTCTTGTTCAAATCATACAGGTCTGCTTCCCTTTTCTTCAGTGACAGCATGCAAAACCCCAGACACAAGGCAAGCTTAGAACATTGGGTGCACCTGTACGGCACACCTGTCCTTGAGTACTGGTGCCTCCCCCCCACACACCTGTCCCTAAGTACTGGTGCCCCTCCCCATACCTGTCTCTGAGTACTGGTGCCTCCCCCCCCCACACCTGTCCCTGAGTACTGGGCCACCCCCCCCCCACTTGCTGGTATTGGCCACACACTGGTTACCTCCAAGGCTTGTTTTGATGTGGGGAGGTAAGCACCAAAATAGTCACTCGTGAAACTCTGTACAAAGTTATATGCCATTACCTGCAATCAAAATGCAATATCACCACTCCCTAACACACACACACACACACACACACACACACACACACACACACACACACACACCATCTGAGCACCTGCAAGTCACCATGCCTCAGGAGAAGTCTTGATCCACACCCTAACCGGCCACCACACCGTCCCACTAACACCAACCCTATTAATCACAAGTGAACCTACGACTACTTACTACTCTTCCCCGCCTCACTAAGCCTTCCCCTCACCAGGACTGTACGGGCACCACTCACGCGGAACGAAAGCAATAACACGGTACGGGGGACTTTCACTCCACCCGTCCAGGCCACCCTTGCACCCTTAGCACCCTGCAGCCACTCTCCCAGCATCCCAGGTAGCAGCGTCCTACACTTCACGTCATTATCACCACCACTCTCCCCTCACAACGCCACCCTGTACTGCGACGTAATAGACGGTTCAAACAGTGTCCGGTCTGCCTGTCAGGGTTGTTTACATCGCAAACAAACTGTGGATTACTTACTGAAAGTGGAAAAGATATATGGTATGTTTGTTGACACATTAGCTGTACCGACGTAGTAAAGGTAACACACTTAAAACTGGACGTGTGGTAGCGACGAATGACGAACACACACACACACACACACACACACACAGTCAGAGAGAGGTGCTGCCCCCTAGCGCCCGTCACCACCCTAGCTAGCTACTCCTGCATCTCAACTCGATCAGAATACATTGGGTAAGGTAGCGCGAGAAAAAGAAAAAGAGAACACCCACCTTTGCAAATCAGTAAAAAGAACAGAGACCAGATGCATTAGCGGCGTACCTTTACAAGACCATCACAAGGACACACAGATAGACAAGAACATTCCAGATAAGAAAGACAGTTGGACAGATAACCCTAAACAGGCAAGCACTAGGGCGACGAGATGGTGGGGAAAGTGCTTGCTTGCTCCACCTTCACTCACCTCAAAGTCACACAATCACCTGTTCCCGGCACTAAATATGTATATATATGTAAGTCTTATGCAGTGTACCCGATGCTCCGCCCCGCTCCTGCTGCCTTCACCCTCTTCGGAAGCTTCACTGGCAGGGGCGGAGCGAAATGGGGCGTGGAAGAGGAAGGCTGTATGTTTACTGTCATCGCACACACACACACACACACACACACACACACGCACACACGCACACACCACACACACACACACACACACACACACATACATACATACATACACAACAGTTTCCCAAATAACTACAAAACATGAAGAAAGAAGAAGAAAAAAAACCAAAAAGTGAAAGGGTGAAATTTCTCTTCTTTCTAAACTGAGGAGCGAGTTTGAGAGATATGTTTGTTCTCCTTAAAGAGCAACGCAGAGCTGGCAGATAGCGCGGGAGGGCTGCTGCTGCTGCTGCTGCTGCTACAAGGCCAGAGTACTGTGGCTCCAGCAGCAGCAGCAGCAGCAGCAGCAGTATCGACCAGCCCAGCGACCGACCGACCGACCGTCCTGCTCCCACTCACCTCAGCTTGCCTCGGCTGGGAAAAGGCTTCAACCTGACGCCCCAATCTCTCTCATCCTCCACCTCCTCTACATCCATTTCCACTTCTAATCCTCTCCTGTTCTCCTCCTCCTCCTCCTCCTCCTCCACATTTCTCTTCCATCCCTCTCCTTTCCTCTTTTTCTGTTTCTTTTAATTCCTCTGTGCGTGCATTAACCAGGCAACCACCTCTCTCCTCTCCGCATTCTCTTTCACCTAAGCATATGATCTCTCTCTCTCTCTCTCTCTCTCTCTCTCTCTCTCTCTCTCTCTCTCTCTCTCTCTCTCTCTCTCTCTCTCTCTCTCTCTCTCTCTCTCTCTCTCCGTTTCCCTCCTTCCCTACTTTCCTCTCCCCCTTCCTCCCCACATCTTAAAGGGGAGGGACACCTGATCAATACCATTAGAGTGGAGGCAAATCACTACCTCTGAGCCCCACCTCACAACAACCCTACCCACCTGCCCTACCACACACACACACACACACACACACACACACACACACACACACACACAAAGTAGGTAGTGGTAGATTAATGGTTCGTTAAGTTAGGTTGATCATGAGACCCGCGTTCTTGTCATGCCAACATTAATTAATTCCTTTCTTCCTCCTATATCGTTGATCACCATTCTCTCTCTCTCTCTCTCTCTCTCTCTCTCTCTCTCTCTCTCTCTCTCTCTCTCTCTCTCTCTCTCTCTCTCTCAACATAACCATAAACTTACGTAAACCTACAGAAACAATGTTTAAATTATCTCCCTAAGGTCGTTTTGACAACAACTGCCACTGACCACACTCTTAAGAATAGCTGATGTGGTTTCCTACTTAAATTATGTAGTAGTAGTAGTAGTAGGCTAGTATTAATTTTTTTTGTTCATCTATATATTTCCTATTTCCTCATCATGGTGTGGATCATCTATGGTCTCTTCGTGGAAGCACCCGACACACACGCACATAAAAACACATTCATCCACACATACACAAGGACAGGATTCACAGTCCCAGCCTTTCACTCCTGCCGGGATTACAAAGTCACAACTCCATGGCTCACGTCCCGTAGATAAGCAAAGGTCACAGTGTTTATGAAGACAAGCCCATTTGGTCTCCATGCACCCGGGATTCGAACATAAGACATTTTGGTTGTGAGCCGAGCTAACTAACCATTACAACACCACAGGCCAGCTATAATAATTAATGTTAATAATAATAATAATAATATCAACATGAGAAACGTGCCAGACAGTCTCGCAGTAATTACACTAGGACCGGCTTTATGAAAATGAGACTACTCAAGTCAGTCCCCACCCCAATACACACACGAAAGATATTAATATTTTCTTACACACACACACACACACACACACACACACACACACACAGGCACAGTCAGAAATACGTGTAACCTACAGGCTGACAAATCTTCAAACAAATTGGGCAGGTCACGATATACATGTATACATAATATACTGATTCTTCAGTGTACATAGTACGTGTGCATACAGCCCTGGTTTCGTCTTCAGCTCCCCCCACATGCCTCCCCGCAGCCTGGCTTCCTTTCCTTGTGCGCCCCGCCAGGTGAGTCATCCCGCGCCGCTCTACAACACCCACCAGCCTGCCTGCCCGTCTGCCTGGAAAGGAGGGCCCAGGAGTCTTGTGCCCCAAGGCTCCATAAGTCCCCGTTGACCCCGACACATGCAGCACCGTGGCAAGCATGTAGTGTGGCACTGAATGTAATGAAGCGGAAGGACACCAGTTCACGGGCAGTAAAGTGGCCAACAGAATGGTAGGAGTGTCACCCCTCCACCTTGAATTGTCTTGTGCTCATTCACTACCTCCGTACAATAGCTTCTGGGTACATATACCATATTGAAGTCACCACTAGTTTTGACTGAAACATCACATCAATGTGTGCGGGAACACTTCCAAGTGCCAAGAATATCCGGCCAGATAACACGCGGCGCAGCTTGCCACCAATTGTGTTCTTGGCAACCATTCTGTAGGGCTTCCAAAGCACGCTGCACTGTGTGACTGTGTCTTCATTCCTCAAGTTATAAGAGAAATGCCTATAAGTACTGATCAAGGCATGAAATAAACAACTAATTCCAATGTGGTTTGTAATACAGCACGTACTTCTCACACACCTGGAAGGCAAAGGACACTCAACAATGTAAGGAAGACGCAACGTACGGATGGGAGTGTAGCTATAGCTGAAGCAGCAACAACGGTAGTAGTTGTAGTGCAGTATCAGCACTAGTTGTAGTGGAGCAGAAGTAACAGTTGTTGTAGGGCAACAGCAGCAGCACGTTAGTTAATCATTACCTATTACTAATACTAACACGATAGATGGCAGGAATAATTGCATGCCGTCATGGATACGTGACATCCAAAATTCACGTCAGAACGTACTCCAACCTGGCTACCCTGACACCCCTACGGAGGCGACGTGTTTACAAGTCAATTAAATCTTGAACGCAGCCAACCAGCGACTTGAGGCAGGTTAAGGTGGAGTATGACTAGGAACCACGTGCCCGCTGGCCCACAGGTGTACCTCAGATCCTCGGTCACCTGACATTTTGACATTCCTTACAGTACCTGTATTTATATTAACTTGAAAATTCTACCAATTTTGACATGCAATGCAAATAATATGAAGTGCTTAATAATGAAGATAGGCAAGGCGATATGTATAATGAATAACGGTGTGAAATACGGGAGGACAAAGGTCACCAAAAGTACACACTACACACAACAGCCCCACCCTGAAGAATACTCCAGTCTGTCACTCCGACTGGCTCTCCGCGTGACTGGAGGAGGAATACTTTCCAACAAGTAGTGTGGGCGCTGCAGGGAGGATGCATCGAGGACGCGACAGTGACAGGGTCATGGGCTCAGGGCCCACGTCCTGACGTGTTGACTAACAAAGAGTGACGTGTGTGTGTGTGTGTGTGTGTGTGTGTGTGTGTGTGTGTGTGTTGAGTCAGAGAAATGCTGCAAAATTTAATACTCTCCTTCTCACTGCATAATAATTGCACACAGCATCATGCTTCTACACTATTCTTGTCTTCGATTAATCGTCATCACGACCTTAAAAACATACTAAACATCAATTCACCAAAAGTTGGCACTGGCCACACCACCACATGCATCAAAAGGCAGCAGCCTCCCCGCCTCACTCACACCCACCCTGATATAATGCACCGTTCTCCGACTGATGGGACTCCATCATAATCCCCAAGGCAAATTCTCGCTAAAGCCCCTTTCCTCGAATCTCGACGCTGCAGTTTCATTTTCGCGCCCTACCACCTCTGCAGGAGGGTGGCAAGGCTCCACCGCTCCCTGCATTTTTATATATATATGACACCACAACGCAAAACAGCCTTGCCACTGAGTGTGACAGAGTGAGTGCATGTAGGGACACCTGTGAGGTGTGAGACTTTCAATTTCCCTTATCCTTGTAATATCCGCGGTGGTATGGAAGGCAAAGTTGAGACACCACGAGTACGTTGCATAAGACTCCATAATGGCAGCCAGTGTCACATACAAACGTAATAACGCGTCGTGCCTCCCAACCCCATTTCTCAAGCGGATAAACCGAGAACTTACCAACGGAGCACAAAGAGATGTGTCTGCAGAATGTTCACGGTCCGCGCGGCCTGTCTCATGGTATCATCCTCTTGAAGAGGCACCATGTTATTACTATGCTCCTGACTTGTGTCAAGTGGTTGGCTACAGGCTGACTGGACCCCTCAATAAATAATCGAATGATGCAACCCTTCCAGTGTTTGAACTATCTAACTCTTGAAAATATTTTAAACCTTCCTAAAGTATTCACACTACCTGATATCATCCTGCTTCCATGCTACCACATTATGTGTGCGTGTATGTATGGATGTATGCATAATGATGATAATAATAGCTAATAATTATATAAAAAAAAAGTTTAATATATGTGTGTGCGTGTGCGTGTGTGTGTGTGTGTGTGTGTTTAACAGGCCTGAGCTACCCTCGTGTGGTCCTGTCTCCGTATATTTGTCCCGTTTTTCCTTAAGTTGATGTACATTTCTTGTCATTATTACCTCCTACAGTCCATTCCAAGTATCTACACTTCTTTTGGGAAAATTGTAAATTTTTGTATCGTTCAAGCAAATTCCTTTTAGCAATTTTGGGGGGTCTTCAAATTTCTAGCTTCTACTTTTCTTCTCAATATTAGATTTTTTCTATCCGTTTCCTCCAGGTTGTTCATCAATTTATATATTGTAATTAAGTTTCCTCTTTCTCTTCTTTCAGTGTTGTTAGATGCACTTCGTGTGTGTGTGTGTGTGTGTGTGTGTGTGTGTGTGTGTGTGTGTGTGTGTGTGTGTGTGTGTGTGTGTTTGAAGTATAGAGAAAAAAAGGTAATTCCAAATCTCGGTAAATCTTGGTGTCGCTTGCCTTTCTCCCTTCCTCCCCTCCATCACGAGTAAACGACGCGTCACGTGGACCAATGAGCCTGGACAGGAGAGAGAGGGGCTTGCCTCACCATCAAATGACTCAAACTGATGACATCCTTTGCTTTGCCAGTAATAACTTCGTTCAGTCTCAAGGCTACATGCAATACACTCAAAAGCTTTTCAAGTGGTGACCAGTTTACACAACATGCTATCCAGCCAGCGTGCATCATGATACAGAGCGATAGTGATGTTTAGCTCCATCCCACGTTTTGATGTTTATACTTGACTATGTGACATACACGAAAACTGACGTAATCAGCATACATGACTTAGTTCTGCAATGTTCCAGCTGCTTCTCAAGGCAGATAACTGGTGGAGATGTCTTTCAATCTCACATCTGCCCTTCCACTCTTCCTTCGACGTCCTCAATGTCACCCACCTCCCCGTCTGATCTGATAGCAATACAAATATCATGCACGCGACTGTAACTCTAATATTCCTCACTGTACTACATAACAAACAATATATTAATACACGATGGAAATTAGCGGGCAAAATTTCATTCATGTATCCATCCTTGCATCCCCATCACCACCACGTAAGCGTTATTTTGCTGGGCACATCGGTGCAACTGAGCCATATAAAATTAACGCCGCACGTGCATACCCTTATTAAAACATTTAGCAGGGTGCACACACATGCTGGTCTGTGCAGGCCGGGGTGAGACAATGAGGGAGAGTGGCTGGCGGGGTGGCCACGCTCGATACTCCGCCAGGGGTGAGAGCCACCACATGAACACAGCCTCCTCCACCTACACCATTCACTCACCCCTGCCTCACCATCTCACCATCACACAACACTTCCACCCTCACCACCCTCAACCACAAAACGATACGCTTGCACAAATTAGTGGCCAAGGTGAAGTGATGGAAATTATACGAAGCGCAGTGCTGTGTGGAGCAGTGTTCACATGTGTGCGGGCAAGGCGGGCGTGGTGGAAACGGTTCCCGCCATCAAGGGCTCACGGCAGCTCAGTGCGTCGCCAGACTCGGTGTGAGGAGGAGTACGCTGAGCGCTCCCGCCTGACCACCTCCCAGCTTGTTCACACATCATACTTTCTTCCCTGATGCACATTCCCCGATACAACACACATACTCTACGTCCTCACAGCAGTACTCACTACCTAAATGCCACCCTGAGGCCATCACTGTGCCCAGGCTCCCTCGGCGCGGCGCTCTTCCCCACTTTGGACACGGCAGCCTTCACAGAAGGATCGAAGGCGTCACCCAAAATTTAAATTTTCAGAATATCACTTCATTATCATCACTTTCACACACTTTATGGCACTCTCGATGATCTACTGCATCGATTTTCACTATTATTATAATTATCGAGAAGGATCCTTACCTTCCATGGGAAAAGACCAGAGAATAACACAACACACCCTACCCCGACCACAACAGACCAGATACTGACTCTACCAACATCCGGGACACCTCAAATGGATGGCTAAACTTTGCGGCACAAATATTTGGCGCTCACCGTGTTACATACACTGTTATACCATTCGACACGGTAAACATATACGTTATTTTATAACTTAGGCCTTTTTACGTTTCAAATTATTTGAGTGAATGGTATGTTGTAATTATTAGTTGGGTAACTAAAAAATAAGGAGATTTAGCAATATAGGTGAGCGCGCATGCTCGAAGCTGAAGCAGCGGCAGGTTTGAAAAGAAGGGACAGGGAAGGCGCCTCATGGATGATGAACGATTCTATCTTTATTATTTACTGTATCGACTGATACAATGATAT
>JAPQNM010000002.1:2148509-2186009 GCA_029783475.1 Metacarcinus magister
AGAGAGAGAGAGAGAGAGAGAGAGAGAGAGAGAGAGAGAGAGAGAGAGGAGAGAGAGAGAGAGAGAGAGAGAGAGAGAGAGAGAGAGAGAGAGAGAGAGAGAGAGAGAGAGAGAGAGAGAGAGAGAGAGGAGAGAGAGAGAGAGAGAGAGAGAGAGAGAGAGAGAGAGAGGAGAGAGAGAGAGAGAGAGAGAGAGAGAGAGAGAGAGGAGAGAGAGAGAGAGAGAGAGAGAGAGAGAGAGAGAGAGAGAGAGGAGAGAGAGAGAGAGAGAGAGAGAGAGAGAGAGAGAGAGAGAGGAGAGAGAGAGAGAGAGAGAGAGAGAGAGAGAGAGAGAGAGAGAGAGAGAGAGAGAGAGAGAGAGAGAGAGAGAGGAGAGAGAGAGAGAGAGAGAGAGAGAGAGAGAGAGAGAGAGAGAGGAGAGAGAGAGAGAGAGAGAGAGAGAGAGAGAGAGAGAGAGAGAGAGAGAGAGAGAGAGAGAGAGAGAGAGAGAGAGAGAGAGAGAGAGAGAGAGAGAGAGAGAGAGAGGAGAGAGAGAGAGAGAGAGAGAGAGAGAGAGGAGAGAGAGAGAGAGAGAGAGAGAGAGAGAGAGAGAGAGAGAGAGAGAGAGAGGAGAGAGAGAGAGAGGAGAGAGAGAGAGAGAGAGAGAGAGAGAGAGAGAGAGAGAGAGAGAGAGAGAGAGAGAGAGAGAGAGAGAGAGAGGAGAGAGAGAGAGAGAGAGAGAGAGAGAGAGAGAGAGAGAGAGAGAGAGAGAGAGAGAGAGAGAGAGAGAGAGAGAGAGAGAGAGAGAGAGAGGAGAGAGAGAGAGAGAGAGAGAGAGAGAGAGGAGAGAGAGAGAGAGAGAGAGAGAGAGAGAGAGAGAGAGAGAGAGAGAGAGAGAGAGAGAGAGAGAGAGAGGAGAGAGAGAGAGAGAGAGAGAGAGAGAGAGAGAGAGAGAGAGAGAGAGAGAGAGAGAGAGGAGAGAGAGAGAGAGAGAGAGAGAGAGAGAGAGAGAGAGAGGAGAGAGAGAGAGAGAGAGAGAGAGAGAGAGGAGAGAGAGAGAGAGAGAGAGAGAGAGAGAGAGAGAGAGAGAGAGAGAGAGAGAGAGAGAGAGAGAGAGAGAGAGAGAGAGAGAGAGAGAGAGAGAGAGAGAGAGAGAGAGAGAGAGAGAGAGAGAGAGAGGAGAGAGAGAGAGAGAGAGAGAGAGAGAGAGAGAGAGAGAGAGAGAGAGAGAGAGAGAGATGAAAAAAGAAAGAAAATCACCTATCTATATGTACGATGATACAATGAAAGAGAATAGCTTTTAAGAATGAGTTTAGTCTATCAGGTAATGAATACGAAAGAGGAGGGACAGAAGTGAAAGAAAAAAAGAAAGAGAGAGAGAGAGAGAAAGAAAGAAAGTAAGAGAGAAACACAGAAAGAAAGAGAAAATAATAATGTGGGAATAACACGATGAAAGAGACTGGCGAGGCAGGTTGAGTTAGTAAAATTAAAAGGTTAAGTTAGTAAGGTGAGTTGTCGTTCCCGAGACTCCTCACATGTTTTCCTCTTCCTTCTCCTCTTTCTCTTCCTCCTTCTCCTCCTCCTCCTCCTTCCCAGCTACTTGGAGGGCCGGTGACGCTACACAGAACCAGACAAGTGAGGTAAAAAATATGAAAAAAAGAACATTTAAAGAGAGCACCAGCCAGAAGAGGAGGAAGAGAAGAAGGAAAAGGAGGAGGAGGAGGAGGAGGAGGAGGAGGAGGAGGAGGAGGAGGAGGAGGAGGAGGAGGAGGAGGAGGAGGAGGAGGAGGAGGAAGAGGAGGAACACAAACAGCAACAGGCCCTAGGATCCCTGCGAAGGCTGTTTGATATAACTACGCTACACTAATTACATGGATGAGAGAGAGAGAGAGAGAGAGAGAGAGAGAGAGAGAGAGAGAGAGAGAGAGAGAGAGAGAGAGAGAGAGAGAGAGAGAGAGAGAGAGAGAGAGAGAGAGAGAGAGAGAGAGAGAGAGGAGAGAGAGAGAGAGAGAGGAGAGAGAGAGAGAGAGAGAGAGAGAGAGAGAGAGAGAGAGAGAGAGAAAAAAAAATACAAATAGGAAGTATCTGAAACAAAATATTACTCGAAAAATACGCATAAAAAAATTAATAATAAAAAAATAATAATTACCTTAAAAATACATAGTCAGGTTAACGATTGATGAGGTAAAATTATGCATGATATTCCCCTACTCACATCCCCCTCCATCCTCCCCCCCCCCCTTCCTTCCCTTCACTACTGCCCTTAATCCCTCCCCTTCCACCATCCCATTCCCCCTTCCCTTCCCTTAACTCCTCCCCTTCCTTCCACTTACTACAACATCTCTTCACTTGTCTCCATAGCTTCCCCACCTCCTCCACCTCCTCCACTTATCACTGCACTTCACACTACCGCCTCCCTCTACTCCTCCACACACCTCTCTACCACCCACTCCTTTCACCCTTGCATCCTCTAGGCCTCATCTTTTATCACCCTCATAATTCCACTCATCACAGTACTAATTCACTGTTATTAATACCACTTACTTTACCCTCATGACAGCCTCACCACATTCTCCACAGTCACCCTAATACTACTACTACTGCTGCTGCTACTACTACTACTACTACTACTACTACGAAAACAACACGTCATTTTGTCTAGGAAGGAGAGGCATCAACTCGTGTATACAGAGCTATATCACGGGTATTAAGTGGTCTAGTAAAAAGAAAGGAGTTACCTGGCCACACCTCTATATACTCTGCCACTCCCCCTCCTCCATACTGTCCTGTGAATGGCTGCCTCAATTGTTATGTGTATCAAGATCTTTTCAATATGTATCCCGTAACGCATTGCCGAAGCGTTCTGTTCCGGTCTTGAACTTGCTGGGCGAGTCTCTTACGCATTTACGCTTTCAATGTTCCTACGACGCAGCTTTATCTTGTGCTATCATTATTTTCATTACCATCATTATCATTACCAATATTTTCAATGACAAGTTATCTGATAAGGGTAAGTCTGGATCCTAAACGTTGTAGTGGCGGGGCGTGGTGTGGTGTGGTGTGGGACCTCGTGTGTTTGTAGAGTTGTGTGAGACTGAGAGAGGAATGGAGTGGGAAAAAGTGAAGAAGAGCAACATGCCGTAAAGAGAACCAGGGAACATGAATAATGCAATCACTGAGGCTTGAGAAGAGGACTGTGGAGACACATCACCACCATGCTATAGTGTGTGTGCGGGGCCAGTACTGAACACTGCTTGGAAGGTTAGGTGGTAGCAGGATGGGTTAAGTATGTACTGTTCCTGCTACTACTGCTACTACTACTACTACTACTGCTACTACTACTACTACTACTACTACTACTACTACTACTACTATTACTACTACTCCAATAACAACGCCAGAATATGACTGTTCTTTGCATTCAACAATTTTTTGCTCTGATTAATATTAATATGTGTGTGTGTGTGTGTGTGTGTGTGTGTGTGTGTGTGTGTGTGTGTGTGTGTGTGTGTGTGTGTGTGTGTGTGTGTGTGTGTGTGTGTGTGTGTGTGTGTGTGTGTGTGTGTGTGTGTGTGTGTGTGTGTGTGTGTGTGTGTGTGTGTGTGTGTGTGTGTGTGTGTGTGTTTGCGAGTCAGATTAGCCGTCCGTCCTACCACCTTGAATCAGAGGATCAAAAATGAACCTATTCCACCTTGCCTTGTACCTAACCTTATAAACAAGTCTTATTCCTCCACATTCCACTCTATTCTTAAGGAAAATGAAACCTCAGCTCATTTTGTCTTCATTCACATCAAAACTTTCTAATAGATAAACTTAGCTAAATCATTCTTCTCCGCCTTATATGTAGCACAGATATGAATCCTTATCAACGCCTTATCACAATACATCAATAAAGCAGATCAGAGACAAGTCATGGATTGATATATTAATTCGTGCACATGTCAACAACTACACCATCGGCTTTTGTTCATGTGTGTGTGTCTCGTGTGTGCTTTCTCTTCCTTCCCCGCCACCTTCAACCCTATAGTAAATAATTTAATCTTACCTTAGTTACGTAGTTTTCACCTTTAATTAATATCCTTAACTCGTATTTAATAGCTTAGTGCCCTCGATCCATACTTAGTAAAGGAATAATTCATCAATTTATTCATTCATTACCTGTAAAAAAAAAACTTATGATATACAAATTACGCGGGGAAGAAAAAAAATGATTATGGAAATGAACAGCTTTTACTCCCACGAAAGTTTACAGCTCAGGGAAAGAAGGAAGGAAAGGTGTTGAATAATGATTAACCAGTACTTGGGGTGAAGGTGAAGGTGAAGGATGGAAGAAACTATATAGTGACGGATGACAGGCGGACAGACGGACAGGTGTGGACAGGTGTAGTGTGGTAAGGAGTATTACAGTATATCCTGGACAGCAGTAGTGAGTCGCCTAACTATATAAGAGATGAGTCACGAGGCTTGCCGGCGGGAGGTAGGTAGTACAGTGTAGAGGTGAGCCCTTGATAAGAGATGTAAGTAATGGTAACTGATACGATAATGAGAGAGAGAGAGAGAGAGAGAGAGAGAGAGAGAGAGAGAGAGAGAGAGAGAGAGAGAGAGAGAGAGAGAGAGAGAGAGAGAGAGAGAGAGAGAGAGAGAGACGACCTACAATTATGCACGTTTAAGACTTAAGGCTTTCTCAAGACCTCTCTGGGCACGCGAAACACACAAATTTTACGTTTCCCTCAATACTAAAACCTCCTATGTAATCCTGCAATATCATTATAACAATAGTAGACTTTGTAGTGTAGTGATGTGTATAATGATTAGTATTGTATTTGAATGTGACATGTGCATCTATGACTGAGAAGCTATAAGATGGCGAGTCCCGCATTTTAGGCAGGGCTAGATGTCACCAGGGTACCATGTAGTGAATAGGTATAGATTAGGTTGTATTGGGTTAGGAAAGGTTTGTTGGGGACATTAGTTGTTATGAAGGTTAAGTTATACATGGTGGGTGAGATAAGATAAATGATATGTGTATATGTAATTGAATGGAGGAAATGTTGGGTAGACATGTGTGAGATGTAGTCCGCAGAGGCGCGGAAGGATACATTGTGTGAGGGCATGCCGGGTCACAAAAGGGAGTGGGTCATTTATAGGGAGGGGAGTGGGATCACGGCTCTCTCTCTTGGTCACAGAAGCGGAAGTTGTCTAGTTGGCGAGGACTGAGGTCCATCTATAGAGTGCGTTTTGAGGATGTGAGCCTCGTGTGATTGGGACAGTGAGACTAGATCGAACCGTGCATCAAACACTCGAGATGTTGATCTGGCCTAAGGTTGTATACGCTTCTCAAACACGAGTGAAGGTGAATCCATGTTTCAAGATGTTCGTGGCCTCACCATCGACTCTCATGTAAGTAGTTAATTCAGTGAACGCACAGATGTCGCTGTTGTATCTGGTGCAGTTCCGCCACCAACCAGTGTGTTCATTATGCTTGCATGTCGACCTTGACTTCCAGGAATAGACGCCCGTTATGATTCATTGTGACCCACACGTTGATAGAGTGATGTGGTGCTGTGTTTGCGTCACACTCTATATTGTAATTTCTTTGATTATTCCTCCACAGATAAAGTTTGACGTCAACAAGAATCGAATATGAAAAATTCTGAAAAAAGTTTCAACTGTTAGGTCTCTTTTATTCCTTTATGTTGTATATTTTTTTTAGTAAAATTTGAGAGCTTTTATCAAGGTGGAATCTTTTAAATTTGAAAGTCTACGATTCGTGAGTGTATTAGACGAAAATAGAAGAGGTTGAAGGGTGGGAAGACTGACATGGGTGAAGAGTTGAGAAAGATTTATGTAGTTGTGGTACATTAAAGAGTAAAAGTTATTCATACGTAAGACGAGAACGCCGAGGTGTTGGAGTTCCGGATCCAACGGAGTCCATGGCAGTGATGGGTCTCGCCAAGCAGTCATCCGACGGACTGGTCTGACTCACGGTGTTGTGGACTTGTTCAACATTTGCATGTGGCGCTGTCGATACTCACGTAAAATGACGAAATGTGTTATCTCCACGCAGTACGTTGGTGTACTTGCCGTTCATATGACTGAGATGCACGATGACTAGCGACATAGTAAGGCTCTCGGGGCTCCTTAAGAATACGAGTCCTTGCAAGGTCACACAAGGTCACGCTGGAGTAGCCTGTGTTGAATCAGCGGTTGTTCCGTGAAAACTACTCGAGCCTGTTACCTGTAAGTACACATTACGAGAATGCCGCTTCCCTAAGGTATATGACAAGCTTCCCGGAAGCAGATCGTGCTCGTTGTGTTACGTGTATAAAGGAAAACTTTAAATGGAAAAGATAAAGAGGGCACCCACAAAGCTCCTGGTTAGAATAAGTTATACACTGTTACATTCATATACTTTATTATTTGTCAATAAAAAAAAATTGATGTTATATAAATGGGTATTGGACAAACAACCCTTTATAAACAAAGCTTTTCGGGCAATCAAAGCTTGTGGGGCAAGTTAGTTTATCTTGCAAATTGTCATTTAGAATGATGAAGGCTGCCTTAGAGGGAGTCCTGAGAGTGAGTAGCGACGCGTGCTTCGGCGTAACCTTCATGAATAACAATAGTGCGTGTCAGTAATGAATTATGAATCTGAAAAACTGTTGCATCGTATATATTTCTTTCCCTGAGCACGGCCGCTCGAAGACTTTTTGAGAAATCTAAACAAAAATAACTTTTTTGAGCCTCGTCGTTCCTCTATCTTATTAAATGTTCTTGACAAATGTTCAGTAAAACAGTGGCGTCACCACTCTCCAATGAGACAGTATGTATAGTGCTAAGTACCCCTCCAACACCCAACAATAAAATGTTATAATGGCCAGAAAAAATGTTTCTTCAGAAAAAAAGCATCCTACTGTATTCTTATCATTTCTATAATTGAAGGAATATAAATTATAATATTTTCACAGGAGTAGAAAATACCTTAGGTCCACACGGGATGGCTGGAGGCTAGACAGCTAAATACTTTTTTTTTTTAACGTGTGTTGGAGCGGCCCTGACCCTGCATTACACCCTCCGCCAGGCCATTGTGTTAAGGTGACCTGGTAAGAAGATTAGCATGATTCACACCATTTACAACACAATAAAATAAATGAATAGCAAGTGGAATGAGAGCACTGTCTTGTGTCTCTTGTTCATAGAATACCGGTGCTGACGAAGGGCAAGGGGGAGGGGGAGGGGGAGGGAAGTGTTGCTGAATGGAGAATGAAGGAGGCAAACCTGCATATTCTGATGATTTTAGTGTCTGAGACGGATGTGTGCCTCTGTGCATCTATCCAGTTACTATGCGTGTGCGTCACGGGGAGCAGCACCTGTCTAAAAGCCACGTAACACCCTCTGCAGTAGCTGCGGGTCTGCATGGCGATGCTAGTCATGGTGAGAATGAAGGTGTTTGGTGCAGTCAATGTGGTTGGTGTCTGTGGTGGAGGAGGCACGTGCTGCAGGAAGGTGCTGCTGGTGAAGGAGCTGTTTCTTGAGTTATTGAATGTCTTATTAGTTTATGTACTTATTTTTTCGAAGTACAAATGAATTGTATGAAAAAAATATTTAGGTCTGAAAGGCTCAGGAAATATACGAACTTCAACAAGACCATTTATAATCACAATACTTTCATTTCTTCTATGGAGTTATGTGTTTTGATTCAGATATTCAATCTTTTCTTCATTGCTACAGCTGGTAAATTATTGAATTACAACCCGCTACTGTCTTTCGTACCCGACAGGCCTCTCAGATTTCAGTGGTATAATTTCTCTAATCTTTTTTCACTCTCAAGAGCAGGAGATAAGGGAGGTAAGGGCAGGAGGGGTGCAGCAGTAAGGTAACGCGGGACTGGGGTGGGGTGTGAAGGGGGAGTGAGGAGGAGATTGGGAGGACAAGGGGGCGGTGAGGAAGGGACAAGGGTGTGAGGCTCCACCACCACTGAGACGCCACTGCCTTGAGTTGCCGCCAACCGCTGGACGACGCCTGTAATCATCTATATTTCTTTGATTCATTTGGTGACCATCATTGACTCCCTCTTTTAGTGCCTTTTCTTCACTTGCTGCTATTGACAGTGTGTCTTCTCCCTTACCCTCTTTCCCTCCCCTTTCAGAGTGCGTTGCCAGGCCTTGTGCTGACACTGTGTGGAGGAATCCTGTCGCTCTCCATTATTCACGGAGCTGGAAGTTATGCGTCTCAAGGGGTGCTTCTTAGCCAACACGCTGCAAGCCTGACGTCACGGCTCACGGAGACGTTGACGCAAACCTTACCTTAGAATGTTTATGGGCCTGGTTTGGGTAAAGACCAGCAATGTGTAGCATATTAGGAAGAGACAATTAACAACTGTCAAAGTGAAGCTCATCGATCCTGCTCTTTTTTCATTACCTAATGTGAATTTTTTCATCACAGGACCAGAAACATTAATCAATGCGTGTAATGATTCACCAAAACGAAATAATGGGCTTTGCGGGTCTTTTCAGCATGTTGCACCTGCGCGCACTGCAGACACACCTGAGTCACGCGGTCATCGCACCACTAATTTTCACCTTCAGTCTCCCACAAGTCACAACGCACGCGACTCACCGCCACTCCTAACAAGGGCGTAACCTAACTCCCCTTCATAATATTAATTTGTTACGTATCTGCAGATTTTCGTGACATGAATCGCGTCCCTTCACTATAATGCTAAAATACTGTAATTATTGATACAGTTATAACGTGAGAAAAAATATTAATGAAAGCAGAACTTTACAGAACAACTACATGACATACAATGATTCTAAGGATGGAGTTGGGGGGGCAGGAATAATCTTAGTTTCATAATAAAAAATCATACTCAGAAAACAAAAGGAAAACATGTTCACCAAGACCTATTACCATCATGCCTACACCAGTACTTTATTATGTATTCAAAGTGTTCCATCGCACCAAAATAAAGTAATAAGTGCCCCGGTACCTAACAAGTGCACGGCAATATGTATAAGTACTTCATGCATCACAAACTTCTTTTTTCTCCTCCATTACACACTCGTGATGCAGAAGATGTAGAAATAATAGGTGTACATCCTTGCTTCAATCTCCCCTCAATTTCGATGATTTACAGAGCAGTGTAAGAGAGATATACATCGAGAAGGAGTAACGGAGCTGAGATATGAAAGAATATAGACATCTTTGACTCATTCAATGGTTGGTAGTCATGGTTAGTTTACCAGCCTATTTCTCATCCCTGGCCGGAAAAGAAGCGATGTCATGTCCGACAGATCTTAGCAGAGCTTTCTGGTGGGACAGAATCCAGTCTTCCCATGGGTCCAACGTTGCCATGTCTACGTGAACTAGCCAGTTAGAACTTGATGTACATAAGTAAAAGGCATATAAAATGTTTTAACGAAAATCCATGCAACATAAAATATAAAAAAATCATGTATAAAATAAAAGTTAACGTGCTACGCTTACGATATTCATATGAATATCGAAGCGCGGAATACATTTTTTACAGTGTTGCTTGGAAAACGTTATCACTTTTATCAACGTTCACCGTAGTTCTTATTAAGGTAAATATTGCAATAACTGTGTTCTAAATACAATATGAAGGAATATAGCAATAAAATGAGGTATTTCCTATATAAAATAAATATTGTAAACTCCCTTCAAACGGCAGCACTCATTTTTCAACCTCAGGACAGGTCACCTGTTTAGCGCGTACACACACACACACACACACACACACACACACACACACACACACACACACACACACACACAAACACACACACACACACACACACACACACACACACACAGACACACACACACACACACACACACACACACACACACACACACACACACACACACACACACACACACACACACACACACACACACACACAAACACACACACACACACACACACACACACACACACACACACACACACACACACACACACACACACACACACACACACACACACACATCCTTTTTCCATAAACATGAATTTCTTCCTCATTTTCTCGAAAGCTATTAGAGATATTGGAAATATAATTGCAGCATCTGATAGACCTAATTAAACTCTAAAACTGTCATTATGAATATTTGTTCTATGACTAATAATTACGCAGTAAAATGAAACCGTATATTTATATAAAAACATGACTTTCCTCCTCATTTTCTCGAAAGCTATTAGAGATATTGAAAAAATCATTGCAGCATCTGATAGACCTAATAAAATTGTACAACAGTCATTATGAATATTTATTCTATGACTCATAATTACGCAGTAAAATGAAAATTAATATTTATATAAAAACAAGACTTTCCTCCTCATTTTCTCGAAAGCTATTAGAGATATTGGAAATATCATTGCAGCATCTGATACACCTAATTAAACTGTAAAATTGACATTATGAATATTTGTTCTATGACTAATAATTACGCAGTAAGATAAAACCGTATAATTATATAAAAACACGACTTTCCTCCTCATTTTCTCGAAAGATATTAGAGATATTGGAAATATCATTACAGAATCTGATAGACCTAATTAAAATCTACTACTGTCATTATGAATATTTGCTCTAGTACTAATATAAACTAAATTTTACTTTTTTTTAAATTACTTTCTTCCTCATTTTCTCGAAAGCTATTAGAGATATTGGAAATATCATTGCACCATCTGATACACCTAATTCAACTGTACAACTGTCATTATGAATATTTGTTCTATGACTAATAATTACGCAGTAAAATAAAACCGTATATTTATATAAAAACATGACTTTCCTCCTCATTTTCTCGCAAGCTATTAGATATTGGAAATATCATTACAGCATTTGATATACCTAATTAAACTGTAAAACTATCATTATGAATATTTGTTCTATGACTAATAATTACGCAGTAAAATGAAACTTAATATTTATATAAAAACATGACTTTCCTCCTCATTTTCTTGAAAGCTATTAGAGATATTGGAAATATCATTGCAGCATCTGATACACCTAATTAAATTGTACAACTGATATTATGAATCTTTGTTCTATGACTAATAATTACGCAGTAAAATTAAACTTTATATTTATATAAAAACATGAATTTCCTTCCCATTTTCCCGAAAGCTATTAGAGATATTGGAAATATCATTGCAGCATCTGATAGACCTAATTAAACTGTACAACTGTAATTATGAATATTTGTTCTATGACTCATAATTACGATGTAAAATGAAACTTAATATTTATATAAAAACATGACTTTCCTCCTCATTTTCTCGAAAGCTATTAGAGATATTGGAAATATCATTGCAGCATCTGATACATCTAATTAAATTGTACAACTGATATTATGAATATTTGTTCTATGAATAATAATTACGCAATAAAATAAAACTTTATATTTATATAAAAACATTATTTTACTCCTCATTTTCTCGAAAGCTATTAGCGATATTGAAAATATCATTGCTGCATCTGATAGGCCTAATTAAACTGTACCACTGTACTTATGAATATTTGTTCTTTGACTCATAATTACGCAGTAAAATAAAACTATATATTTATATAAAAACATGAATTTCCTCCTCATTTTCTCGAAAGCTATTAGAGATATTGGAAATATAATTGCAGCATCTGATGGACCTAATTAAACTGTACAACTGATATTATGAATATTTGTTGTATGACTAATATTTACTCAGTAAAATAAAACTTTATATTTATATAAAAACATGACTTTCCTCCTCATTTTCTCGAAAACTATTAGAGATATTGAAAAAAATCATTGCAGCATCTGATAGACCTAATAAAATTGTACAACTGTCATTATGAATATTTGTTCTATGACTCATAATTACGCAGTAAAATGAAACTTAATATTTATATAAAAACATGACTTTCCTCCTCATTTTCTCGAAAGCTATTAGAGATATTGGATATATTATTGCAGCATCTGATACACCTAATTAAACTGTAGAACTGACATTATGAATATTTGTTCTATGACTAATAATTACGCAGTAAAATAAAACTTTATATTTATATAAAAACATGACTTTCCTTCTCATTTTCCCGAAAGCTATTAGAGATATTGGAAATATCATTGCAGCATCTGATAGACCTAATTAAACTGTACAACTGTAATTATGAATATTTGTTCTATGACTCATAATTACGCAGTAAAATGAAACTTAATATTTATATAAAAAGATGACTTTCCTCCTCATTTTCTCGAAAGCTATTAGAGATATTGAAAATATCATTGCAGCATTTGATGGAACAAATTAAACTATACAACTGATATTATGAATATTTGTTGTATGACTAATAATTACGCAGTAAAACAAAACTTTATATTTATATAAAAACATTAATTTCTTCCTCATTTTCTCGAAAGCTATTAGAGATATTGGAAATATCATTGCAGCATCTGATAGACCTAATTAAATTCTACAACTGTAATTATGAATATTTGTTCTATGACTCATAATTACGCAGTAAAATGAAACTTAATATTTATATAAAAACATGACTTTCCTCCTCATTTTCTCGAAAGCTATTAGAGATATTGGATATATTATTGCAGCATCTGATACACCTAATTAAACTGTAGAACTGACATTATGAATATTTGTTCTATAACTAATAATTACGCAGTAAAATAAAACCGTATAATTATATAAAAACACGACTTTCCTCCTCATTTTCTCGAAAGATTTTAGAGATAATGGAAATATCATTACAGAATCTAATAGACCTAATTAAAATCTACTACTGTCATTATGAATATTTGCTCTAGTACTAATATATACTGAATTTTACTTTTTTAAAATTAATTTCTTCCTCATTTTCTCGAAAGCTATTAGAGATATTGGAAATATCATTGCACCATCTGATACACCTAATTCAACTGTACAACTGTCATTATGAATATTGTGTTCTATGACTAATAATTACGCAGTAAAATAAAACCGTATATTTATATAAAAACATGACTTTCCTCCTCATTTTCTCGAAAGCTATTAGATATTGGAAATATCATTGCAGCATTTGATACACCTAATTAAACTGTAAAACTGTCATTATGAATATTTGTTCTATGACTAATAATTACGCAGTAAAATGAAACTTAATATTTATATAAAAACATGACTTTCCTCCTCATTTTCTCGAAAGCTATTAGAGATATTGGAAATATTATTGCAGCATCTGATACACCTAATTAAATTGTACAACTGATATTATGAATATTTGTTCTATGACTAATAATTACGCAGTAAAATTAAACTTTATATTTATATAAAAACATGACTTTCCTTCTCATTTTCCCGAAAGCTATTAGAGATATTGGAAATATCATTGCTGCATTTGATACACCTAATTAAACTGTACAACTGTAATTATGAATATTTGTTCTATGACTCATAATTACGCAGTAAAATGAAACTTAATATTTATATAAAAACATGACTTTCCTCCTCATTTTCTCGAAAGCTATTAGAGATATTAGAAATATCATTGCAGCATCTGATACACCTAATTAAATTGTACAACTGATATTATGAATATTTGTTCTATGACTAATAATTACGCAGTAAAATTAAACTTTATATTTATATAAAAACATGACTTTCTTTCTCATTTTCCCGAAAGCTATTAGAGATATTGGAAATATCATTGCAGCATCTGATAGACCTAATTAAACTGTACAACTGTAATTATGAATATTTGTTCTATGACTCATAATTACGCAGTAAAATAAAACTTTATATTTATATAAAAACATGACTTTCCTCCTCATTTTCTCGAAAGCTATTAGAGATATTGGAAATATTATTGCAGCATCTGATGGACCAAATTAAACTGTAAAACTAATATTATGAATATTTGTTGTATGACTGATAATAACGCAGTAAAATAAAACTTTATATTTATATAAAAACATTACTTTCCTCCTCATTTTCTCGAAGAATATTAGAAATTGGAAATATCATTGCAGCATTTGATACACCTAATTAAACTGTAAAACTGTCATTATGAATATTTGTTCTATGACTAATAATTACGCAGTAAAATAAAACCGTATATTTATATAAAAACATGACTTTCCTCCTCATTTTCTCGAAAGCTATTAGATATTGGAAATATCATTGCAGCATCTGATACACCTAATTAAACTGTAAAACTGTCATTATGAATATTTGTTCTATGACTAATAATTACGCAGTAAAATGAAACTTAATATTTATATAAAAACATGACTTTCCTCCTCATTTTGCTCGAAAGCTATTAGAGATATTGGAAATATCATTGCAGCATCTGATACACCTAATTAAACTGTACAACTGATATTATGAATATTTGTTCTATGACTAATAATTACGCAGTAAAATTAAACTTTATATTTATATAAAAACATGACTTTCCTTCTCATTTTCCCGAAAGCTATTAGAGATATTGGAAATATCATTGCAGCATCTGATAGACCTAATTAAACTGTACAACTGTAATTATGAATATTTGTTCTATGACTCATAATTACGCAGTAAAATGAAACTTAATATTTATATAAAAAGATGACTTTCCTCCTCATTTTCTCGAAAGCTATTAGAGATATTGGAAATATCATTGCAGCATCTGATGGAACAAATTAAACTATACAACTGATATTATGAATATTTGTTGTATGACTAATAATTACGCAGTAAAACAAAACTTTATATTTATATAAAAACATTAATTTCTTCCTCATTTTCTCGAAAGCTATTAGAGATATTGGAAATATTATTGCAGCATCTGATAGACCTAATTAAATTCTACAACTGTAATTATGAATATTTGTTCTATGACTCATAATTACGCAGTAAAATAAAACTTTATATTTATATAGAAACATGATTTTACTCCTCATTTTCTCGAAAGCTATTAGAGATATTGGAAATATCATTCCAGCATCTGATAGGCCTAATTAAACTGTACAACTGTACTTATGAATATTTGTTCTTTGACTCATAATAACGCAGTAAAATAAAAATATATATTTATATAAAAACATGAATTTCCTCCTCATTTTCTCGAAAGCTATTAGAGATATTGGAAATATAATTGCAGCATCTGATACACCTAATTAAATTGTACAACCGATATTATGAATATTTGTTGTATGACTAATATTTACTCAGTAAAATATAACTTTATATTTAAATAAAAACATGACTTTCCTTCTCATTTTCCCGAAAGCTATTAGAGATATTGAAAAAATCATTGCAGCTTCTGATAGACCTAATAAAATTGTACAACTATCATTATGAATATTTGTTCTATGACTCATAATTATGCAGTAAAATTAAACTTAATATTTATATAAAAACATGATTTTCCTCCTCATTTGCTCGAAAGCTATTAAAGATATTGGAAATATCATTGCAGCATCTGATACACCTAATTAAACTATAAAACTGACATTATGAATATTTGTTCTATGACTAATAATTACGCAGTAAAATAAAACCGTATAATTATATAAAAACACGACTTTCCTCCTCATTTTCTCGAAAGATGTTAGAGATATTGGAAATATCATTACAGAATCTGATTGACCTAATTAAAATCTACTAGTGTCATTATGAATATTTGCTCTAGTACTAATATATACTGAATTTTACTTTTTTTTAAATTACTTTCTTCCTCATTTTCTCGAAAGCTATTAGAGATATTGGAAATATCATTACACCATCTGATACACCTAATTCAACTCTACAACTGTCATTATGAATATTTGTTCTATGACTAATAATTACGCACTAAAATAAAACCGTATATTTATATAAAAACATGACTTTCCTCCTCATTTTCTCGAAAACTATTAGAAATTGGAAATATCATTGCAGCATTTAATACACCTAATTAAACTGTAAAACTGTCATTATGAATATTTGTTCTATGACTAATAATTACGCAGTAAAATGAAACTTAATATTTATATAAAAACATGACTTTCCTCCTCATTTTCTCGAAAGCTATTAGAGATATTGGAAATATCATTGCAGCATCTGATACACCTAATTAAATTGTACAACTGATATTATGAATATTTGTTCTATGACTAATAATTACGCAGTAAAATTAAACTTTATATTTATATAAAAACATGACTTTCCTTCTCATTTTCCCGAAAGCTATTAGAGATATTGGAAATATCATTGCAGCATCTGATAGACCTAATTAAACTGTAAAACTGTAATTATGAATATTTGTTCTATGACTCATAATTACGCAGTAAAATGAAACTTAATATTTATATAAAAACATGACTTTCCTCCTCATTTTCTCGAAAGCTATTAGAGATATTAGAAATATCATTGCAGCATCTGATACACCTAATTAAACTGTACAACTGATATTATGAATATTTGTTCTATGACTAATAATTACGCAGTAAAATTAAACTTTATATTTATATAAAAACATGACTTTCCTTCTCATTTTCCAGAAAGCTATTAAAGATATTGGAAATATCATTGCAGCATCTGATAGACCTAATTAAACTGTACAACTGTAATTATGAATATTTGTTCTATGACTCATAATTACGCAGTAAAATAAAACTTTATATTTATATAAAAAGATGACTTTCCTCCTCATTTTCTCGAAAGCTATTAGAGATATTGGAAATATCATTGCAGCATCTGATGGACCAAATTAAACTATACAACTGATATTATGAATATTTGTTATATGACTAATAATTACGCAGTAAAATAAAACTTTATATTTATATAAAAACATTACTTTCTTCCTCATTTTCTCGAAAGCTATTTGAGATATTGGAAATATCATTGCAGCATCTGATAGACCTAATTAAACTGTACAACTGTAATTATGAATATTTGTTCTATGACTAATAATTACGCAGTAAAATAAAACTTTATATTTATATAAAAACATTACTTTCTTCCTCATTTTCTCGAAAGCTATTAGAGATATTGGAAATATCATTGCAGCATCTGATAGGCCTAATTAAACTGTACAACTGTAGTTATGAATATTTGTTCTTTGACTCATAATTACGCAGTAAAATAAAACTATATATTTATATAAAAACATGAATTTCCTCATTTTCTCGAAAGCTATTAGAGATATTGGAAATATAATTGCAGCATCTGATGGACCTAATTAAACTGTACAACTGATATTATGAATATTTGTTGTATGACTAATATTTACTCAGTAAAATATAACTTTATATTTATATAAAAACATGACTTTCCTCCTCATTTTCTCGAAAGCTATTATAGATATTAAAAAAATCATTGCAGCATCTGATAGACCTAATAAAATTGTATCCCTATCATTATGAATATTTGTTCTATGACTCATAATTATGCAGTAAAATGTAACAATATTTATATAAAAACATGATTTTCCTCCTCATTTGCTCGAAAGCTATTAGAGATATTGGAAATATCATTGCAGCATCTGATACACCTAATTAAACTATAAAACTGACATTATGAATATTTGTTCTATGACTAATAATTACGCAGTAAAATAAAACCGTATAATTATATAAAAACACGACTTTCCTCCTCATTTTCTCGAAAGATATTAGAGATATTGGAAATATCATTACAGAATCTAATTGACCTAATTAAAATCTACTAGTGTCATTATGAATATTTGCTCTAGTACTAATATATACTGAATTTTACTTTTTTTTAAATTACTTTCTTCCTCATTTTCTCGAAAGCTATTAGAGATATTGGAAATATCATTACACCCTCTGATACACCTAATTCAACTCTACAACTGTCATTATGAATATTTGTTCTATGACTAATAATTACGCACTAAAATAAAACCGTATATTTATATAAAAACATGACTTTCCTCCTCATTTTCTCGAAAGCTATTAGAGATATTGAAAAAATCATTGCAGCATCTGATAGACCTAATAAAATTGTACAACTATATTTATGAAAATTTGTTCTATGACTCATAATTATGCAGTAAAATGAAACTTAATATTTATATAAAAACATGATTTTCCTCCTCATTTGCTCGAAAGCTATTAGAGATATTGGAAATATCATTGCAGCATCTGATACACCTAATTAAACTATAAAACTGACATTATGAATATTTGTTCTATGACTAATAATTACGCAGTAAAATAAAACCGTATAATTATATAAAAACACGACTTTCCTCCTCATTTTCTCGAAAGATATTAGAGATATTCGAAATATCATTACAGAATCTGATTGACCTAATTAAAATCTACTAGTGTCATTATGAATATTTGCTCTAGTACTAATATATACTGAATTTTACTTTTTTAAAAATTAATTTCTTCCTCATTTTCTCCAAAGCTATTAGAGATATTGGAAATATCATTACACCATCTGATACACCTAATTCAACTCTACAACTGTCATTATGAATATTTGTTCTATGCCTAATAATTACGCACTAAAATAAAACCATATATTTATATAAAAACATGACTTTCCTCCTCATTTTCTCGAAAAACTATTAGAAATTGGAAATATCATTGCAGCATTTGATACACCTAATTAAACTATACAACTGTCATTATGAATATTTGTTTTATGACTAATAATTACGCAGTAAAATGAAACTTAATATTTATATAAAAACATGACTTTCCTCCTCATTTTCTCGAAAGCTATTAGAGATATTGGAAATATCATTGCAGCATCTGATACACCTAATTAAATTGTACAACTGATATTATGAATATCTGTTCTATGACTAATAATTACGCAGTAAAATTAAACTTTATATTTATATAAAAACATGAATTTCCTTCTCATTTTCCCGAAAGCTATTAGAGATATCTGAAATATCATTCCAGCATCTGATACACCTAATTAAATTGTACAACTGATATTATGAATATTTGTTCTATGGCTAATAATTACGCAGTAAAATTAAACTTTATATTTATATAAAAACATGAATTTCCTTCTCATTTTCCCGAAAGCTATTAGAGATATTGGAAATATCATTGCAGCATCTAATAGACCTAATTAAACTGTACAACTGATATTATGAATATTTGTTCTATGACTCATAATTAAGCAGAAAAATGAAACTTAATATTTATATAAAAACATGACTTTCCTCCTCATTTTCTCGAAAACTATTAGAGAAATTGGAAATATGCATGCAGCATCTGATACACCTAATTAAATTGTACAACTGATATTATGAATATTTGTTCTATGACTAATAATTACGCAGTAAAATTAAACTTTATATTTATATAAAAACATGACTTTCCTTCTCATTTTCCCGAAAGCTATTAGAGATATTGGAAATATTATTGCAGCATCTGATAGACCTAATTAAACTGTACAACTTTAATTATGAATATTTGTTCTATGACTCATAATTACGCAGTAAAATGAAACTTAATATTTATATAAAAAGATGACTTTCCTCCTAATTTTCTCGAAAGCTATTAGAGATATTGGAAATATCATTGCAGCATCTGATGGACCAAATTAAACTATACAACTGATATTATGAATATTTGTTGTATGACTAATAATTACGCAGAAAAACAAAACTTTATATTTATATAAAAACAATACTTTCTTCCTCATTTTCTCGAAAGCTATTAGAGATATTGGAAATATCATTGCAGCATCTGATAGACCTAATTAAACTGTACAACTGTAATTATGAATATTTGTTCTATGACTCATAATTACGCAGTAAAATGAAACTTAATATTTATATAAAAAGATGACTTTCCTCCTCATTTTCTCGAAAGCTATTAGAGATATTGGAAATATCATTGCAGCATCTGATGGACCAAATTAAACTATACAACTGATATTATGAATATTTGTTGTATGACTAATAATTACGCAGTAAAACAAAACTTTATATTTATATAAAAACATTACTTTCTTCCTCATTTTCTCGAAAGCTATTAGAGATATTGGAAATATCATTGCAGCATCTGATAGACCTAATTAAACTCTACAACTGTAATTATGAATATTTGTTCTATGACTCATAATTACGCAGTAAAATAAAACTTTATATTTATATAGAAACATGACTTTACTCCTCATTTTCTCAAAAGCTATTAGAGATATTGGAAATATCATTGCAGCATCTGATAGGCCTAAATAAACTGTACAACTGTACTTATGAATATTTGTTCTTTGACTCATAATTACGCAGTAAAATAAAACTATATATTTATATAAAAACATGAATTTCCTCCTCATTTTCTCGAAAGCTATTAGAGATATTGGAAATATAATTGCAGCATCTGATGGACCTAATTAAACTGTACAACTAATATTATGAATATTTGTTGTATGACTAATATTTACTCAGTAAAATATAACTTTATATTTATATAAAAACATGACTTTCCTCCTCATTTTCTCGAAAGCTATTAGAGATATTGAAAAAATCATTGCAGCATCTGATGGACCTAATAAAATTGTACAACTATCATTATGAATATTTGTTCTATGACTCATAATTATGCAGTAAAATGAAACTATATATTTATATAAAAATATGATTTTCCTCCTCATTTGCTCAAAAGCTATTAGAGATATTGGAAATATCAATTCAGCATCTGATACACCTAATTAAACTATAAAACTGACATTATGAATATTTGTTCTATGACTAATAATTACGCAGTAAAATAAAACCGTATAATTATATAAAAACACGACTTTCCTCCTCATTTTCTCGAAAGATATTAGAGATATTGGAAATATCATTACAGAATCTGATTGACCTAATTAAAATCTACTAGTGTCATTATGAATATTTGCTCTAGTACTAATATATACTGAATTTTACTTTTTTTTAAAATTACTTTCTTCCTCATTTTCTCGAAAGCTATTAGAGATATTGGAAATATCATTACACCATCTGATACACCTAATTCAACTCTACAACTGTCATTATGAATATTTGTTCTATGACTAATAATTACGCACTAAAATAAAACCGTATATTTATATAAAAACATGACTTTCCTCCTCATTTTCTCGAAAGCTATTAGAGATATTGAAAAAATCATTGCAGCATCTGATAGACCTAATAAAATTGTACAACTATCATTATGAATATTTGTTCTATGACTCATAATTATGCAGTAAAATGAAACTTAATATTTATATAAAAACATGATTTTCCTCCTCATTTGCTCGAAAGCTATTAGAGATATTGGAAATATCATTGCAGCATCTGATACACCTAATTAAACTATAAAACTGACATTATGAATATTTGTTCTATGACTAATAATTACGCAGTAAAATAAAACCGTATAATTATATAAAAACACGACTTTCCTCCTCATTTTCTCGAAAGATATTAGAGATATTGGAAATATCATTACAGAATCTGATTGACCTAATTATAATCTACTAGTGTCATTATGAATATTTGCTCTAGTACTAATATATACTGAATTTTACTTTTTTTAAAATTTCTTTCTTCCTCATTTTCTCGAAAGCTATTAGAGATATTGGAAATATCATTACACCATCTGATACACCTAATTCAACTCTACAACTGTCATTATGAATATTTGTTCTATGCCTAATAATTACGCACTAAAATAAAACCGTATATTTATATAAAAACATGACTTTCCTCCTCATTTTCTCGAAAAACTATTAGAAATTGGAAATATCATTGCAGCATTTGATACACCTAATTAAACTGTAAAACTGTCATTATGAATATTTGTTCTATGACTAATAATTACGCAGTAAAATGAAACTTAATATTTATATAAAAACATGAATTTCCTCCTCATTTTCTCGAAAGCTATTAGAGATATTGGAAATATCATTGCAGCATCTGATACACCTAATTAAATTGTACAACTGATATTATGAATATTTGTTCTATGACTAATAATTACGCAGTAAAATTAAACTTTATATTTATATAAAAACATGAATTTCCTTCTCATTTTCCCGAAAGCTATTAGAGATATTGGAAATATCATTGCAGCATCTGATAGACCTAATTAAACTGTACAACTGATATTATGAATATTTGTTCTATGACTCATAATTACGCAGCAAAATAAAACTTAATATTTATATAAAAACATGACTTTCCTCCTCATTTTCTCGAAAGCTATTAGAGATATTGGAAATATCATTGCAGCATCTGATACACCTAATTAAATTGTACAACTGATATTATGAATATTTGTTCTATGACTAATAATTACGCAGTAAAATTAAACTTTATATTTATATAAAAACATGACTTTCCTTCTCATTTTCCCGAAAGCTATTAGAGATATTGGAAATATCATTGCAGCATCTGATAGACCTAATTAAACTGTACAACTGTAATTATGAATATTTGTTCTATGATTCATAATTACGCAGTAAAATGAAACTTAATATTTATATAAAAAGATGACTTTCCTCCTCATTTTCTCGAAAGATATTAGAGATATTGGAAATATCATTGCAGCATCTGATGGACCAAATTAAACTATACAACTGATATTATGAATATTTGTTGTATGACTAATAATTACGCAGTAAAACAAAACTTTATATTTATATAAAAACATTACTTTCTTCCTCATTTTCTCGAAAGCTATTAGACATATTGGAAATATCATTGCAGCATCTGATAGACCTAATTAAACTCTACAACTGTAATTATGAATATTTGTTCTATGACTCATAATTACGCAGTAAAATAAAACTTTATATTTATATAGAAACATGACTTTACTCCTCATTTTCTCGAAAGCTATTAGAGATATTGGAAATATCATTGCAGCATCTGATAGGCCTAATTAAACTGTACAACTGTATTTATGAATATTTGTTCTTTGACTCATAATTACGCAGTAAAATAAAACTATATATTTATATAAAAACATGAATTTCCTCCTCATTTTCTCGAAAGCTATTAGAGATATTGGAAATATAATTGCAGCATCTGATGGACCTAATTAAACTGTACAACTAATATTATGAATATTTGTTCTATGACTAATATTTACTCAGTAAAATATAACTTTATATTTATATAAAAACATGACTTTCCTCCTCATTTTCTCGAAAGCTATTAGAGATATTGAAAAAATCATTGCAGCATCTGATGGACCTAATAAAATTGTACAACTATCATTATGAATATTTGTTCTATGACTCATAATTATGCAGTAAAATGAAACTATATATTTATATAAAAATATGATTTTCCTCCTCATTTGCTCAAAAGCTATTAGAGATATTGGAAATATCAATTCAGCATCTGATACACCTAATTAAACTATAAAACTGACATTATGAATATTTGTTCTATGACTAATAATTACGCAGTAAAATAAAACCGTATAATTATATAAAAACACGACTTTCCTCCTCATTTTCTCGAAAGATATTAGAGATATTGGAAATATCATTACAGAATCTGATTGACCTAATTAAAATCTACTAGTGTCATTATGAATATTTGCTCTAGTACTAATATATACTGAATTTTACTTTTTTTTAAATTACTTTCTTCCTCATTTTCTCGAAAGCTATTAGAGATATTGGAAATATCATTACACCATCTGATACACCTAATTCAACTCTACAACTGTCATTATGAATATTTGTTCTATGACTAATAATTACGCACTAAAATAAAACCGTATATTTATATAAAAACATGACTTTCCTCCTCATTTTCTCGAAAGCTATTAGAGATATTGAAAAAATCATTGCAGCATCTGATAGACCAAATAAGATTGTACAACTATCATTATGAATATTTGTTCTATGACTCATAATTATGCAGTAAAATGAAACTTAATATTTATATAAAAACATGATTTTCCTCCTCATTTGCTCGAAAGCTATTAGAGATATTGGAAATATCATTGCAGCATCTGATACACCTAATTAAACTATAAAACTGACATTATGAATATTTGTTCTATGACTAATAATTACGCAGTAAAATAAAACCGTATAATTATATAAAAACACGACTTTCCTCCTCATTTTCTCGAAAGATATTAGAGATATTGGAAATATCATTACAGAATCTGATTGACCTAATTATAATCTACTAGTGTCATTATGAATATTTGCTCTAGTACTAATATATACTGAATTTTACTTTTTTTTTAATTTCTTTCTTCCTCATTTTCTCGAAAGCTATTAGAGATATTGGAAATATCATTACACCATCTGATACACCTAATTCAACTCTACAACTGTCATTATGAATATTTGTTCTATGCCTAATAATTACGCACTAAAATAAAACCGTATATTTATATAAAAACATGACTTTCCTCCTCATTTTCTCGAAAAACTATTAGAAATTGGAAATATCATTGCAGCATTTGATACACCTAATTAAACTGTAAAACTGTCATTATGAATATTTGTTCTATGACTAATAATTACGCAGTAAAATGAAACTTAATATTTATATAAAAACATGAATTTCCTCCTCATTTTCTCGAAAGCTATTAGAGATATTGGAAATATCATTGCAGCATCTGATACACCTAATTAAATTGTACAACTGATATTATGAATATTTGTTCTATGACTAATAATTACGCAGTAAAATTAAACTTTATATTTATATAAAAACATGAATTTCCTTCTCATTTTCCCGAAAGCTATTAGAGATATTGGAAATATCATTGCAGCATCTGATAGACCTAATTAAACTGTACAACTGATATTATGAATATTTGTTCTATGACTCATAATTACGCAGTAAAATGAAACTTAATATTTATATAAAAACATGACTTTCCTCCTCATTTTCTCGAAAGCTATTAGAGAAATTGGAAATATCATTGCAGCATCTGATACACCTAATTAAATTGTACAACTGATATTATGAATATTTGTTCTATGACTAATAATTACGCAGTAAAATTAAACTTTATATTTATATAGAAACATGACTTTCCTTCTCATTTTCCCGAAAGCTATTAGAGATATTGGAAATATCATTGCAGCATCTGATAGACCTAATTAAACTGTACAACTGTAATTATGAATATTTGTTCTATGATTCATAATTACGCAGTAAAATGAAACTTAATATTTATATAAAAACATGACTTTCCTTCTCATTTTCCCGAAAGCTATTAGAGATATTGGAAATATCATTGCAGCATCTGATATACCTAATTAAACTGTACAACTGTAATTATGAATATTTGTTCTATGACTCATAATTACGCAGTAAAATAAAACTTTATATTTATATAAAAACATGACTTTCCTCCTCATTTTCTCGAAAGCTATTAGAGATATTGGAAATATCATTGCAGCATCTCATGGACCAAATTAAACTCTACAACTGATATTATGAATATTTGTTGTATGACTAATAATTACGCAGTAAAATAAAACTTTATATTTATATAAAAACATTACTTTCCTCCTCATTTTCTCGAAAGCTATTAGAGATATTGGAAATATCATTGCAGCATCTGATAGACCTAATTAATCTGTACAACTGTAATTATGAATATTTGTTCTATGACTCATAATTACGCAGTAAAATAAAACTTTATATTTATATAGAAACATGACTTTACTCATCATTTTCTTGAAAGCTATTAAAGATATTGGAAATATCATTGTAGCATCTGATAGGCCTAATTAAACTGTACAACTGTACTTATGAATATTTGTTCTTTGACTCATAATTACGCAGTAAAATAAAACTATATATTTATATAAAAACATGAATTTCCTCCTCATTTTCTCGAAAGCTATTAGAGATATTGGAAATATAATTGCAGCATCTGATGGACCTAATTAAACTGTACAACTGATATTATGAATATTTGTTGTATGACTAATATTTACTCAGTAAAATAAAACTTTATATTTATATAAAAACATGACTTTCCTCCTCATTTTTTCGAAAGCTATTAGAGATATTGAAAAAATCATTGCAGCATCTGATAGACCTAATAAAATTGTACAACTGTCATTATGAATATTTGTTCTATGACTCATAATTACGCAGTAAAATGAAACTTAATATTTATATACAAACATGAATTTCCTCCTCATTTTCTCGAAAGCTATTAGAGTTATTGGAAATATCATTGCAGCATCTGATACATCTAATTAAACTGTAAAACTGACATTATGAATATTTGTTCTATGACTAATAATTACGCAGTAAAATAAAACCGTATAATTATATAAAAACACGACTTTCCTCCTCATTTTCTCGAAAGATATTAGAGATATTGGAAATATCACTACAGAATCTGATTGACCTAATTAAAATCTACTAGTGTCATTATGAATATTTGCTCTAGTACTAATATATACTGAATTTTACTTTTTTTTAAATTACTTTCTTCCTCATTTTCTCGAAAGCTATTAGAGATATTGGAAATATCATTACACCATCTGATACACCTAATTCAACTCTACAACTGTCATTATGAATATTTGTTCTATGACTAATAATTACGCACTAAAATAAAACCGTATATTTATATAAAAACATGACTTTCCTCCTCATTTTCTCGAAAGCTATTAGAGATATTGAAAAAATCATTGCAGCATCTGATAGACCTAATAAAATTGTACAACTATCATTATGAATATTTGTTCTATGACTCATAATTATGCAGTAAAATGAAACTTAATATTTATATAAAAACATGATTTTCCTCCTCATTTGCTCGAAAGCTATTAGAGATATTGGAAATATCATTGCAGCATCTGATACACCTAATTAAACTATAAAACTGACATTATGAATATTTGTTCTATGACTAATAATTACGCAGTAAAATAAAACCGTATAATTATATAAAAACACGACTTTCCGCCTCATTTTCTCGAAAGATATTAGAGATATTGGAAATATCATTACAGAATCTGATTGACCTAATTAAAATCTACTAGTGTCATTATGAATATTTGCTCTAGTACTAATATATACTGAATTTTACTTTTTTTAAAATTACTTTCTTCCTCATTTTCTCGAAAGCTATTAGAGATATTGGAAATATCATTACACCATCTGATACACCTAATTCAACTCTACAACTGTCATTATGAATATTTGTTCTATGCCTAATAATTACGCACTAAAATAAAACCGTATATTTATATAAAAACATGACTTTCCTCCTCATTTTCTCGAAAAACTATTAGAAATTGGAAATATCATTGCAGCATTTGATACACCTAATTAAACTATACAACTGTCATTATGAATATTTGTTCTATGACTAATAATTACGCAGTAAAATGAAACTTAATATTTATATAAAAACATGACTTTCCTCCTCATTTTCTCGAAAGCTATTAGAGATATTGGAAATATCATTGAAGCATCTGATACACCTAATTAAATTGTACAACTGATATTATGAATATTTGTTCTATGACTAATAATTACGCAGTAAAATTAAACTTTATATTTATATAAAAACATGACTTTCCTTCTCATTTTCCCGAAAGCTATTAGAGATATTGGAAATATCATTGCAGCATCTGATAGACCTAATTAAACTGTACAATTGTAATTATGAATATTTGTTCTATGACTCATAATTACGCAGTAAAATGAAACTTAATATTTATATAAAAACATGACTTTCCTCCTCATTTTCTCGAAAGCTATTAGAGATATTGGAAATATCATTGCAGCATCTGATACACCTAATTAAATTGTACAACTGATATTATGAATATTTGTTCTATGACTAATAATTACGCAGTAAAATTAAACTTTATATTTATATAAAAACATGACTTTCCTTCTCATTTTCCCGAAAGCTATTAGAGATATTGGAAATATCATTGCAGCATCTGATAGACCTAATTAAACTGTACAACTGTAATTATGAATATTTGTTCTATGACTCATAATTACGCAGTAAAATAAAACTTTATATTTATATAAAAAGATGACTTTCCTCCTCATTTTCTCGAAAGCTATTAGAGATATTGGAAATATCATTGCAGCATCTGATGGACCAAATTAAACTATACAACTGATATTATGAATATTTGTTGTATGACTAATAATTACGCAGTAAAATAAAACTTTATATTTATATAAAAACATTACTTTCTTCCTCATTTTCTCGAAAGCTATTTGAGATATTGGAAATATTATTGCAGCATCTGATAGACCTAATTAAACTCTACAACTGTAATTATGAATATTTGTTCTATGACTCATAATTACGCAGTAAAATAAAACTTTATATTTATATAGAAACATGACTTTACTCCTCATTTTCTCGAAAGCTATTAGAGATATTGGAAATATCATTGCAGCATCTGATAGGCCTAATTAAACTGTACAACTGTACTTATGAATATTTGTTCTTTGACTCATAATTACGCAGTAAAATAAAACTATATATTTATATAAAAACATGAATTTCCTCCTCATTTTCTCGAAAGCTATTAGAGATATTGGAAATATCATTGCAGCATCTGATGGAACTAATTAAACTGTACAACTGATATTATGAATATTTGTTGTATGACTAATATTTACTCAGTAAAATAAAACTTTATATTTATATAAAAACATGACTTTCCTCCTCATTTTCTAGAAAGCTATTAGAGATATTGAAAAAATCATTGCAGCATCTAATAGACCTAATAAAATTGTACAACTGTCATTATGAATATTTGTTCTATGACTCATAATTACGCAGTAAAATGAAACTTAATTTTTATATAAAAACATGACTTTCCTCCTCTTTTTCTCGAAAGCTAATAGAGATATTGGAAATATCATTGCAGCATCTGATACACCTAATTCAACTGTAAAACTGACATTATGAATATTTGTTCTATGACTAATAATTACGCAGTAAAATAAAACCGTATAATTATATAAAAACACGACTTTCCTCCTCATTTTCTCGAAAGATATTAGAGATATTGGAAATATCATTACAGAATCTGATAGACCTATTTAAAATCTACTACTGTCATTATGAATATTTGCTCTAGTACTAATATATACTGAATTTTACTTTTTTTTAAATTACTTTCTTCCTCATTTTCTCGAAAGCTATTAGAGATATTGGAAATATCATTGCACCATCTGATACACCTAATTAAACTGTACAACTGTCATTATGAATATTTGTTCTATGACTAATAATTACGCAGTAAAATAAAACCGTATATTTATATAAAAACATGACTTTCCTCCTCATTTTCTTGAAAGCTATTAGAGATATTGGAAATATCATTGCAGCATCTGATACACCAAATCAAAATGTACAACTGTCATTATGAATATTTGTTCTATGACTAATAATTATGCAGTAAAATGAAACTTAATATTTATATAAAAACATGACTTTCCTCCTCATTTTCTTGAAAACTATAAGAGATATTGGAAATATCATTGCAGCATCTGATACACCTAATTAAACTGTACAACTGTGATTATGAATATTTGTTCTATGACTAATAATTAAGCAGTAAAATTAAACTTAATATTTATATAAAAACATGACTTTCCTCCTCATTTTCCCGAAAGCTATTAGAGATATTGGAAATATGAGTGCAGCATCTGATACACCTAATTAATCTGTATAATTGTCATTATGAATATTTGTTCTATGACTAATAATTACGCAGTAAAATGAAACTTAATATTTATATAAAAACATGAATTTCCTCCTCATTTTCCCGAAAGCTATTAGAGATATTGGAAATATCATTGCAGCATCTGATACACCTAATTAAACTGTACAACTGTCATTATGAATATTTGTTCTATGACTAATAATTACACAGTAAAATGAAACTCAATATTTATTTAAAAACACGACTTTCCTCCTCATTTTCTCGAAAGCTATTAGAGATATTGGAAATATCATTGCAGCATCTGATACACCTAATTAAACTGCTGGATAGACACCACTTCTAAGAAGGCCACGGGAGTTCGGGTACCCAGTGGGAAAGGTTCCCGCTGGATAATTCTGCACGCCGGCACCAGGAACCTAACCCTTCCTTACCTTCCAAGCTAAGAATGTCGGCGACTATCACGATCAGATGAACGCAGAAAACTTTGAGAAGTGGTTCAAGACACAACTGTTGCCGAATATTCCTCCATCTTCAGTCATCGTAATGGATAACGCACCCTATCACTCCAGGAAAATCGATAAACCACCATTAGCATCAAACAACAAAGCAACCATAAGAGAATGGCTGGAGAGGAAGGGTGTGGCAGTACCCGATGGATTTACTGAAAGTTCAGCTCATGAAACTTGCGGCTGAACACACCACTGCTGCCGATACAAGTTACGTCATCGACAGGATGGCCTTACAGCACGGACACAAGGTTGTACGACTGCCACCTTATCACTGTCAGTACAACGCGATTGAACTGATATGGGCTCAACTTAAAGGCTACATATCAAAAAGAAATACATTCAAGAATGCAGCCTTAAAGCCGCTCATTTATGAAGCAATAGCCACAATTACCCCAGAAAACTGGAAAGATGCCATACAACACGCCGAAAAAATACAACCAGACGATGCAAGAAGAGACGTGGTAATTGATCATTTCATCGACTCCCTCATTATCACTCTCACTCCATCTGATGAAGAGGATTCATCATAATGGCTGTCATGCTGCCAGAATAGAGGATTAGGCCTACCGAGGAAACCTCTTTAAAAAAAAAACGCACTGTGACTTTTACCTCTTGGGTGGCGAGGAAACAAAGTCAACATTTCAGTATATACAAATGTAAAGGTCGATGTATAACCAATGTGTGACAAATTATAAAGAGAGAGAGAGAGAGAGAGAGAGAGAGAGAGAGAGAGAGAGAGAGAGAGAGAGAGAGAGAGAGAGAGAGAGAGAGAGAGAGAGAGAGAGAGAGAGAGAGAGAGAGATAAGAATAGTACTACTGAGATCGCAGCAAATAGAAATAAGAAAACAACATAGGGAATGAGAAAGCATAACACACACACACACACACACGTGTCACGCGCTCAGGCAAGGCTCTCTCACGTAGGCCTCGGCTCAGGTCACTCACCAGCCAATCAGAGCGAAGGAGATATGGCAGTGTTGGACCCATGGGAATACTGTATTCTGTCCCACCAGAAAGCTCTGTTAAGATCTGTCGGACTATAGTACTGAAAAAACTACCTATGTAGAATTTAAGAGGACTGAGAATAATGCTGTAATCTACGAAACCAACTTTATAGACGTGAATTTGAAGAACAGAGGCACCATATATATATATATATATATATATATATATATATATATATATATATATATATATATATATATATATATATATACATATATATATATATATATATATATATATATATATATATATATATAAACACTTTATTAGTCTGAAACGAACAGTGCCAGCCGGGGATTTTATATGAAATATTTATCAAGGCGTTTTATAAATGTTTCGACGGTATCTGAGTTGACTACGTTCGCGGGTAGACCATTCCAAATATTGACAACATGATTATAGAAGAAGTACTCGGTTTCGTTAGTTTCAAAGAGTTTCCTAATGATTTTGAAGCCGTTGTTTCTAGTGATGTTAGAACGGTCCACTGTGAAGTAGGCGTCTGGATTTACATTCGTGAATCCTTTGAAGATTTTAAAAACTGTAATTTAGTTTCCTCTTGGCCTGCTTTTTGTTAGGGGAAATATAATTATTTTTGTTAAGGCGGAATGGAGTGATGAATGGTAGCCTTTGTTTCTACCTTGTTAATTATTTATGGTGCGTAGTTTTTGTCACCCGACAAAAAATATAATAAAAATCAATGATAATGAATAGATAAATACATAAAGGAAATAAAAGAAAAAAAATTACGGAAGGCCAGAGAAAAGTTCTTCAACTGGTTTTCGCATCAGGCAAACAGGAATTTAATTAGACTAAATATTTCCAGTTGGAAGGTTGTTTCTTTAAGCTTTCCTTTATCTGTGACTCATTCGATTACTAAACTAGCTAGCTAGCTAACACTCACTCTCTCTCTCTCTCTCTCTCTCTCTCTCTCTCTCTCTCTCTCTATATATATATATATATATATATATATATATATATATATATATATATATATATATATATATATATATACGTATACACATGTATATATCATTGCTACTTTTCTTCAAGCTGCTGCTCAAGAACTGACGTAAACTTTCTACCTTAACCTTTGCCTGTTATTTGTGCCTCAGCTGTCTCGGTGATCTACGCAATCTCTGCAAAGTCCCTGTCTCTTGTCTTCTTAGCATGCCTGAGTTGCCATTTTGTCTGCCTAACTATATCTACCTATTGGTATTTCTACAAACTATATATTACTCTTCCACGTCAATTTATATTATAATTATTATTACTATTTTTTAATGGTTAATGAATTGTTCTTTAGTGAATAGATCTCATTTACTATGCTCTTTTTTTCCATGTTACAGGAAAGATGTTTTTTCCTATACGGCGCAATATAACCAGTGTTGTTGCGTCACTAAGACTATATTATCAATCAATCAATCAGTCAATTTCTCTTCCTGTTTTAAGATATCTAAGTTCAAGTTGCAAGGCCTCCACCATATTAATGTTCCATGTTTCAGAGCCATAACTTACGATCGTTAGATTAATATTAATAATATACCTTCTTTCATAAAAGAAAGTTCTTCTTTACAGAGAAAACTTAATTTCATAGAATTACTGAGCACAATAGAAACGTTGCACTCCATCCCTTCCTTCCTTTTCTTTATGTCGGATACTTAAACAGGACTTGCGTTATCTATATCTGGAGTTTCTTTCGCAAATTTTAGTATTTGTCATCAGTTGGAGTAATTGAACGTTCATTTGATCTTTATGTTCATCTCAAGACCTTAGTTATTCCTCTGCCATTTGCTGTAGGTTATGTGGTGGATATTTCATTAAAAACTCTAAGGGTTTTGTTTTCCCGTTTTCACCTTGTTTTGCAGAAAAGTAATTTCATAGTACTTTATTGTTTTTCGATGAATTATTATATATTATATAATTATTGTATAACAGCTACACATTTTCAAAAAGGAATGCACTGATTGGGGCAATTTAGTTGAGGGTTACCGAGTGGCAATTTCTTCCCTAGGATGGAATGCACTGTAGAAATTCTTTGTTTTCAATGTCCTTTTTGGGAACATCACATCATCTGGTTGATTATATTTTTGTAGGTTTAAAAAAGAGAGAGAGAGAGAGAGAGAGAGAGAGAGAGAGAGAGAGAGAGAGAGAGAGAGAGAGAGAGAGAGAGAGAGAGAGAGAGAGAGAGAGAGAGAGAGAGAGAGAGAGTTCTCAATATTTCATGTGTTACGTCACTCGCTACAAACACGTAACCTTTCAATAAGTGATGAGTGGCTTCTTAGCAACAGCATCTCGTTCTTCAGTATAACTACTACCGCATACCCATCAGTGTTAATCCTGAACTATTTATCTTTTCATAGTTGTTGTAGTAGACCAAGACGGCTCGTTGATTTGACTTTCCTGGCATTTTGACGCATCCAGATTTGGCTCCTTCCTCACCCCCCCCCACCCCCACCCTCCCCCTAACCCCCTCACAATCACAGTAACCTTTACCTTTAGTGTCAGAGTCAAGCAGACCCCACCGCCGCCCTTTCCCCCGTCACCCAAACCCTTGAACAAATGCGTCTCTGCCTCTGGTGAAACGCCTTGGTGAAGAAAAAAATTTGGATAAGAAAATATGTTGGATTAGAAGAAAAAAGACATTAGAGGTAAAATGTCTATCTAAAAGTGCATGTGTGTGTGCTGATGTGATTTTTTAAATGACGACGTAAAAAAACTGGACAGGTACTATATAATGCACAGGTAAAAGATCACCTGCGTGTTGCGCACCTGAACCCTCCACGCACGCGATGGTGCCTCACAGCATAATGCAGATAACACCACCACAGTACTAACACCCTTCCACACCACCAACACCACCACAGTACTAACACCCTTCCACACCACCAACACCACCACAGTACTAACACCCTTCCACACCACCACAGTACTACCACCCTTCCACACCACCACCACCACCACAGTACTACCACCCTTCCACACCACCAACACCACCACAGTACTAACACCCTTCCACACCACCAACACCACCACAGTACTACCACCCTTCCACACCACCAACACCACCACAGTACTACCACCCTTCCACACCACCAACACCACCACAGTACTACCACCCTTCCACACCACCAACACCACCACAGTACTACCACCCTTCCACACCACCACAGTACTACCACCCTTCCACACCACCAACACCACCACAGTACTACCACCCTTCCACACCACCAACACCACCACAGTACTACCACCCTTCCACACCACCAACACCACCACAGTACTACCACCCTTCCACACCACCACAGTACTACCACCCTTCCACACCACCAACACCACCACAGAACTACCACCCTTCCACACCACCAACACCACCACAGTACTACCACCCTTCCACACCACCAACACCACCACAGTACTACCACCCTTCCACACCACCAACACCACCACAGTACTACCACCCTTCCACACCACCAACACCACCACAGTACTACCACCATTCCACACCACCAACACCACCACAGTACTGCATGGTGGTCGTGCATATAGACACAAACCCTAATATAAACAGTGGACGAAACCATTTCTTTTGATACGTTTTGATGTATTTTTTAGGAATTTCCTTACAACTACTGCTACACCACTTTCTTCTTTCTCTCTTTCCCTTCATACTTTACATAGTGTACTCAACACATCTGTGAAGGTTTCAGGCGGTGCTCACCATTATTTACTTAGCAAAACGTCTTTGAAGTTAGGTTAGGTTATGTTAACTTAGGTTGGTTATATTATGTTATGTAATAAAATGTACAAACCTAATATAACCAAATCTAACTTAACCCAACCATAACAACCGTAACCTAACAACAGTAATCTAACCATAACTTTACATAACCTAACTTAACATAACCTAACATAACTTCAAAGACGTTTTGCGAGGTAAATAATGGTGAGCACCTTCACAGATGTGTTGCGTACACTATGTATAGCATGTACGACTTCATATTCATATCAATATCATCCGAACAGCAGTTATGCAGAAATACCTATACATCAATGCATAGTATTGAGTAGTACATATTAAAACTACAGAGAGCCCTGAATCAAAATTGAATCAACAAAAACCAACCTGATATGAAGTGCTCCCCACACAGCCGTGTGTGCTTGGTGGGTACAAAATGTTCTCTCTTGATTGCAGCTTAGCCTGGCGTTCTTTCTCCGCAGGAATCATGTGAAAGGACAGTCCTGGCTTCTGTCCACCTCTGTTGGTATAGCCATATGCACAGTATGTGTCAGGTATAGTCCTAGTTGACTGTCACTGCTATTACAGTGTTATAAATAGTCAAAACACGCTCCTGTGGTCGAAGCAGCCCAGTTTGTTTACAATGTGTTTGACCAGCAATATAGCGGACCCTGGGGTGATGGTATTTCTAACACAATACAAAAGTTTGAATGATTGATTGATTGATTGATTGTTTTATATGGAAGATATACAAGGTCATACATCACAGCCAATGTGCAGGTACAAAGAGCACTTCCCAGGATAACACAAGAAAGTCCATAGACTTATTTCTATTGTGGTCCCAAAGGTCATCCATGAGTGACATTAATGGCGAGTCCAAAACAGGTCATTCTTTTTTAGTTTCCTATTCTTAAATCAAATTGTGCTTGATTTTGACCAAAGTAACCATTTCCAAGAGGGTTGTAAGTTAATGGAAGCCATATACGACAAGCAATAACTGGTTCATAAGGTAGGAAACCAGATATAGACACGCTACTATGACGAATATATACCTAAACAAGTGCTAGTGTATCAATTAAAGCATGTTACTTGATAAATGGATGATAAAGGACGAGTGATAACATTCAATGTTTGGTATAACGGGAAAAATATAATTAAAGAAAGCGAAGTAATTTTTATTATAGTCTACCAAATTAATATGAGCGTTCTCTTTTAAGAACTAAGTAAAACTAAAAGAAAACGATATATGATAATAACAGGGATATCTAAATACTGTATGTGCAACCTGAATACTCTGACATGTAAATAATGTGACCACATTGTGTAAAACTAAAAGCGAGATATTTCATATATGTATGTATGTATGTGTATATATATATATATATATATATATATATATATATGTATATATATATATATATATATATATATATATATATATATATATATATATATGAATGATCCAGGATTTTGTTAAGTGGCTGAATGTGGCAAGAACACATTGTCTATTTTTGACTGAAGAGTTTCCTTCAAGTTAGATACAGCACTCAACACTTCTACAACAGAAATATTTTCCCCGTCAATCCTTAGAATCACTTGTTGAAAGGTAGCTGCTTGAGAATGAATGAAATTGAGCCACATTTCTGCTTGTGGGTTCTCAAAAAGGTTTTTCAATAACACTGGACATTTACTTTGACTTTGTAAGTATGAGATCTTAGACCAGGAAATAGCTTTATAATTCTTTCAACTCCAGGTATTAATGCATTAACTATCAATATCATTATCATTATAATTATCATTATTTACAAAATGGTCAGAGCACGAAATAGCTAGCACGGTTGCCATGCAGGTGCGTGGCGTCCTGGTTTCAATAACATTAAGATTACAGGTGAAAGCTGCAGATAAGATTTCAGCAACACTGAGGTCGGTCTTCGTAGCATGTATAATCAGGCTGGAGTACCACCTGAGTGATGGAACCCTATTCAGGGTGGGAAGGACATTGTTATAGTCGATATAAGCAGGGCCCAGGATGACTGCGCGCCCGTTGCTAGACACTCTCAAGCTGCTGTTGCTGTGTAAGGCTCAGAAAGGAGTACCACGTTGGGGAGGCATATATGAGTCTACTCTAGGGAGTATGAAGGATGTGTATACTCCCTTTAACTCAGCAGATGGTGTCCCCAAGAACCTGAGTGTGTGCAGAATGAAAATCATGTACAAGGTTGTTCTGATGATGATATATAATAAATATTGTTACGGCACACCCCCCTTTTTCACTTCCCTCCAAGGCAGGGTGTCGGTAAACACGTTACCTCTCCTTTACCTGAGGTAACGCCCTCCTGGGACTCGTGTAGCGGGGGTTGGCGGGACGGGAAAAGGGGGTCTTAAAACAAATCACACACAGACAACAACACTTCTCCTTTCCTGGTATATTTACAAACAGCACGCTTACAGGGTACAGCACAATAGTACAGCCTCAGGGCACAGAGTTCCCCACAAGAGGTTCACCCAGAACACACAGCCTCCACAAGTCCACACACAGCAGCCTCCACACAGCCATGCTGGCCACCCACCCCCCTCGCGAAGGCGAAACCTAAGGAAGCAAGGGCGCCATTTCTCCGGCCACCCTCTCCACTT
>JAPQNM010000002.1:2191009-2196009 GCA_029783475.1 Metacarcinus magister
CAAGGTCCAGATCATAAATACTTTTTTTTCTTCAAATGGGAATGAGATATTTTATTCAATATTCCTCGTTCTTTTAGTAGAGTAGTAAGCCTGAGCCTACACAGTCAGATCATGGTTGGAATGATTGACAGCTATTAATCATAGTAACAATCCTTGAGGTAAATACTCACTCACTCATGATCAACTACAATTTATTATAGTGAAATAAGCAGCAGGTATACTCTTAAGTAAATTGCTTCAGTCTTTCTTTTAATACATAATGTGAAAAAAATAATACTGCATCAATTGAGTAGATGGCGAGTGATAAGTATCTCGCAACAAATCCCAACTAGCCAGCCGGGTTTGTGTAGTGTCATTGCATAATATAATGTTTGTCAGTATCCTGGAGCTTCTACGGAGCTTTGTGTTTGAAAACATTAAAAGAGAAACTGGAGATCCATACTGCCGTGGCACCATGAACCATTGCATGAGTGACCATAAATGTGAGGGCATAAGAGGCACATAAAAGATGGATGACAACCAGCACCGACTGCAACACACGCCCCATTGAGGCGGGACGCGGAACTTTAAATCATGCCGAAGAATTGAATTTCAGATACATATCTCGACGACTCCATAACCTCAGAATGCTGAATAAATCAAAGAGTACAGAGAACAATATTACTGAATATCAAATGCATGACACTAACAAGACGTTACGTAATGTTCGTGACGTGCCCGCCAAGGCCTTGATACTATCTCCCCTCTGTCTCTGGAGATCAAACAGTGTAATTCCTTCCCCCGCAGAGATAAAATGGGTCACACTCATATACCTTTATTTGCCTCTACAGCTTCGCATTTGCTACATAGAAACATCCAAACAACAAGTACAGCTCAAGTAACAAAGTCCTGTGGCGGTGAGGGCAGGTGGCTCTAGGACCAAGGCACGGTGATCATAACCACCTTGACGAGGGCAGCATGGAGGTGGCTGTGCGGCGCGTGGGCACACTCCTCTACCTGGTGGAGCCCAACGCTACCACCTTCCAGTACACAGACCAAGTGCCCGACTACATCAACGAGGTGAGGCCATCTGTGTGTGTGTGTGTGTGTGTGTGTGTGTGTGTGTGTGTGTGTGTGTGTGTGTGTGTGTGTGTGTGTGTGTAGGTAGGTAGGTAGGTAATTAGAGAGAGAAAGAGAGAGCAAAAAAATTACTTATGCTATTTTTTTTAATTTAATTTAATTTTTTTTATAAAGATGTTGAACAACAAGTTTTTATTTTTGTCAAAATTGGTAAAATCCGGCAACACATATAGTTCTTAAGCCAGGTACAAAATGTACTCGGGAAAAAAGACAAAAGGCAGGGTCCTTTCTAATATCAAGTGCATACAGTCTGAAATTGGTGGAGATGGATAAAAAATATGTAGCGAGTCACGTAGGCAAGGATTTTTGTTATATAAGAACAGTTATTCTGTCTCGCTATAGAGGCCTGCCTGACCACATTTATCTTTGAGGTATAGAGGTCATAGTTAAGCTGTTTACAATTCCAAATAAATGTGATGAATTATATATATTCTTTTTATTTTCGCATCACGACATGGAAGACATGACAGTATAGAACATGATGCTGCAACACACAATACAAATGGAGATGAACACGGAAGTCATAACTGTTAGGATTTTTTCACATGAATGGTTTCTGTTTGTTTGGATGTGCGATTTTGGTTAGTCTTTCACTTAGGTGGTTTTAGCCGCTGCGTGTCAGTTACTCCTACAGTATGTGAAAATTAGTCATAAGTCAAACATCAAGGTAAATTTTCTTCAAATGTATGAAAATAAATACTGATCCTGAAAGTCATATTAAAAGAATCATAATTTTGGTAATGTATTTTCCTCAAAAGTTTCTTAAGCTCCATTTTGAAATCATATTCCCACAAACATTAAAGTTCAGTCTACCAATATTATCTTGATACTGTGAAGCCAATTTATGATAGAAACGCTAGTGGCTGTACTAGCTAAATTTTGTTTGAGTGGATATTAAACAGATTCACAATACAGTTCTGAAAAGGTTTCAGTGGTGTAGTGAATTATGTTAATAATAAAAAAATTTTAAATCCCCCATAAGTTGTATTTGGCAACTCGTACACTTGATTAACAAGCCTATCATGAATGTTGCTCATTACTAAAAGAGGATATATAATAAAAGCATTGCCTCTACACCTGTACACATATACAGATTGTTAATAAATCATAATTATATAACCACAGCGTACTTTCCTCCTGTATCCAACACATGTAAATAAGCAGGTGTTCAGGACGTGTATCTTCAAGTCAAGGTACTCTATATAGGCATTGACTCTAATATTGACACACTTCCAGGCTATTCCCGTCTTTGTCATCTTCTCGCTGCTGGAGCTTGGAGTGCGGTGGTTGCTGGGACGGCCAGATGGCCTTAATGAGGCCTTATCCAACTTTGGCGTTGGTATCCTTGTTGAGGCCACGAGGTGAGACCCAGCCTAAGACACACTGCCAGGGTGAGCTTCGGTTGACACTCAAATGAGGCTAAAAGCACCTGTGTTAATATGACATAATATTTTTCAGAATCGAAAGAAATATTCAATAACAGTGATACAACAAACAGAAATGTAAGGACATTCAGCAGATACGGAGAACAATAGTGTACCTATGTTATAGAAGGATTTAGAAACATGTGAAATATGGTACAGACAATGGATAGCTAAGAAATCAATTTTTCTTTACTCTGGGCAGACTGATGGTGTCAGGACTAATATTCTTCGGGTACGAGTGGTTGTACCAGTATCGTGTGTGGGACTTGCCCTGGGACTCCCTCTACACGTGGCTGGTGACCTTAGTCCTTGTTGACTTTTGTTACTATTGGATCCATCGAGCCAACCACGGTAATTGTGGCCACAGAATGCTGCCTCTTAGGACATATAATGACTCATTAACAGAGGAAATGTCTCACCAACACTAGAGAACAACCAGTCTTCCCACTAAAAACATAACTTACTTTTCGCACAACATTAAAACCATTCCATACACAAACACCATTTTGATTTTGAAATATCATTAAAACATGGATTGCTGAATGCATGCTTCAGAATCCCCATCTAGAGAACGAAGCAGAGATGTCCCCCATTAGGACAACTCCTAGATGATGGCAATAAAAAGTGAAGTGTCCTGGTAACTCCAGCAACTTTCTTTTGTCCTTCAAGAGAGAATTATCAAGACACTTCCATGGTTAAGTTGGAATCTTTGGGGGATTTCACAAGCATTTTACCAAATTTTGTTTTTAGCTCTTGGCCATTATCCTTCCCATGAAAAAAGCTTATTGTAGCCAAATTCCATGGGCCTTGTCTTTCATCGTTATATTTCAGTGTTAGATCACCGCTTTCACGCACACATATTACATCTACGAAAATCTTCATTATCATTTCCAACATTGTAAAACAGTTTTAAATGTTTTTTAACATTCATCACATGTTAGCAAAGGCTGGTTAACTCTGTTTTGACACATTGGGTACTTTAATCAAAGTTTCTAAAAGAGATTCAGTCACAACCACTACCACCATAACTTGTTCTATTCGGTTCCAACCTTGATGATTCAGTGTTGGATTGACCAAGCAGGAAAACCACCATTCACTTAACTGTCTCAAAAATCTGCACAACAACCTAATCGTAATAATCATAGACTCCAAGCCAATCCCTATATTGCAATACGTATATTCATGCATGGATGTATATCTTTTTCGAAACAGAGAAGTTGTGGTCGAGAATAAAATCCTTGACAGCATACTCAACGTACGCGATTCCTTGCCATAATGATCACACTGGTTCAGAGTGATTTGACTTTCCAACTACATTATTCACAGCTGACACTGCTGCTGACACACATACATGAAACATGACTATTGATGAGACTTCTTTCATTTTATATATACATTCCTTATTGTAATATATACTATATATATATATATATATATATATATATATATATATATATATATATATATATATATATATATATATATAATTGTGAAATTCTGTGTGTGTGTGTGTGTGTGTGTGTGTGTCTGTCTGTCTGTCTGTCTGTCTGTCTGTATGTTAGCAGTAAAACCTATCTAAATGTGGTTGGATCGAGCTGAAACTTGGAGGGGGTACTCAGTGGGACCCATTTTGTGTCTTTCCGGGCAACGCCGGGTACTCTGCTAGTATATATATATATATATATATATATATATATATATATATATATATATATATATATATATATATATATATATATATATATATATATATATAGTCTTGTGGAAAGGTTAAGCATTGACAAAGATTGGCATAATTTAATGTTCAGGGAACCTTAGAAGCACATTTTAGGGATTTGTGGCTATCCAACAGACTCCAACACATGGTACAGTTTTGTCCATATGAAGAGCATTTTACTATATATTTGTTTTCTTCGGACAGAGCTGAACATCCTGTGGGCGGTGCATCAAGTCCATCACAGCAGCCAGAACTTCAACCTCACGGCAGCTCTTCGCTCCTCATTCCTACAAAATCTTGCTCACTTCGGCTTCTATCAACCACTGGCACTACTGGGCATCCCCCTGCCAGCGCTGCTCACCCACACGGGTTTGAATTATGTGTTCCAGTTCTGGGTCCATAATACTTTCATAGACAGCATTGGACCCTTGGAGTGGGTGATAGCTTCACCCTCTTTCCATCGTGTTCATCATGGTAAGCCATAGATACCTAAGCGAAGAATGATCATCTTCTACAAAGAAAAGAGTCAGCTACTGTGTTGTCTGCACTTAACAGATGGGGAGGGATACGGATGCGGATGCAGATGCGGGAGGGAATTCAAGATATACTTAGTTTGATTCTAGGAGTCCAAGGTAAACTTATTATATGCAGTAGTTGGTATTCTTATCTTTTTCCAAAGCTAGAAAATTAATTTACATTGATTATGGACAAAAAAGAAAGGATTTTTTTTCAAGCTGGAA
>JAPQNM010000002.1:2201009-2216009 GCA_029783475.1 Metacarcinus magister
ATGCCTTTTGTCCAGAAAAGAAAAGCAACAAGCTATGTTATGCTCATATCGGCTTGTGCGTCAGTGTAATGGTGAGCCACGTGGCACTTTGTAAGCGTTGTCGCCTTAATCCTCATGTTCGTAGCAAGTTAAGGCTCATTAAGCTATGTTGTGTCTTTTTCCTGTACGTAATTCAATAAAAATAACTTAACCTGCCATAAAACTATATTTCCTCATTGGAGTTCAAACAACCTTGTGGCCTTTTAAGGTTGAGTAACCATGGTAAGTGAGTGATTTGAAGTGAAGTGTTGTAACGCATGTCTTAAAGTATTTGTATACATACACACACACATATACATGCCCTGTCTTCTTTCTGTGAGTAGTATCTCATCTATCTCATATATTTACCACTCTCTCACCTCTCCCTTACCCGTAACAATTGGCACCCGAACAGAGATTCCAGTCGAAAAAACAGTAATTGTTTATTGCAAGGCAGTAAAGTAATGTCAAAGATGGCTGACAGTGTACAGAGTATTGTGTCTGCTGACCCATTCACTAGATTTTGGAAAGAAGTACAAAGTTTTGGGATCACAGATTAGTGAGTACCTTCAACGCCGTGTTAAAGAGGAACATGTGGAACACTTACTCGCACAATGATACGATCATGAAAAGACGATCGCTGAGCTCGAATTACTTGGCCACAAATCACAAAGTGTTCCAAGGCTTGAGACGTCCTTACAGCCTACAGTGAACTACGCTCCCCACCGTGTTAAGCTCAATGTTTTCCCTCCCATCTTGTCATGCCACATGCTCCTCTCAGATAACTTATTTCCATAGCATGCACTCTTGACTTCTGTTCTGTATTCCATGTATATAGATGGGTATCTATATACCTGGCTTATATCCTACTCATAGGTGGGTAGCCAAGACAAAGTGATTATGGTTCGAGGAGACATTAGTCTCCCTTCCCCTTAGTGCCCTGTCTTTTCATAGGAGAATATACAGAGGAGGGGCATCCCAGGTCCCTCGCTCTGTCTCTTTCTCTTGCATTTTACAACCTGCAGAGAATATGGTGGTAGTATTCTTGCAGAACCTACTACAGGGCATGCAAGTATAAAATATATATATAGTTAAAGTGCACTTACATTCAGGAATGAATTCTACTCAAAAGAAAAAAATTAGCATAGCAGAAATAGGAATAATATAAAAATCTATAAAACTTAACTACATGTTAGATAACAAAAAATATCACAATACATATTATCATATTATTTAATAAAAATAATTACAATATGTAACCAATTTTCTAACTTAAATACATACTGTTACTAAAAGAGTCCATGTCATTTGTTGAACATTTTACTGCAAATTTCAGTATTTTTTTTGTTCATCACGTAAGTCTTGCCTGGCACTGGAGACAACCTCTTCTTGTATTTCTTGAGCATGTAATTGGTACCAGGAATGCGCTCCAACTTTCTTACATTGTTCACCACCTCAGTGTTTGGCTGGACCTTAGGAGAGAGTACATTCCATACATTAGGGAACAGTTATGTAGGTGTCATATTTAGTGATTTTTTTTCATATAATAAAAATAGCTCCTTGATTACCACTTCCTAAAAAGTACCAATAGGATAAGACCAATTTAGTTCAGGCGAGGTCTTGTTACTTCTCTTTTGAAGAAAGTCAAGTTATAGGAAACTGGGAAAATAGAATAAGGAAGTTTTCAAAAGTTTATCAGAAAAATGATTGAAAGAGTGAAGCCACTGGTTAATTTATGCATTAGTAAGGATCAGTCTGAGAGAAACTCTGAAGTCTTTGTGGCACCCATTCACCTATCACAACTTGAGGTGCTGGATAGGAAAACTCTTAACACTTAGGAATTTCACACATGGATTTACGAGGTTTAATGAATGAATAACAGCCAATAAATGTTCTATACCACACCATGTTATTTTGAAAGGCTTATGCATATTATCTAACCATCATAAAATCTATATTGACAGAAACGATAAAATGATGTCAGAATCGTGAACAGATTCTAAGGAAAGTGTAAGTTAGCTTTGATAGTTGGGTTGTTTAAATAAAATAGAACTCACCATTTTTAGGCACATCATGACATCTTCATAAAACTCAAGATCTGACATAAAGTTCAGCTGTGCTTGTGTTCCTACGTTGAATTCAATCAAAGCTTGTATAAATGAACTGTCAACTCTTGCTACTCCCTGGATGACCATGGCAGCCCTGAAAGTTACAAGAAAAATAAAATAAATGTACTTTTGTTTAAAAGAAACCATGCACGATTTTATAAATTGCATTGCATAGCTGGTCCAATAATAAAATACATCGATCTATATAACAGACTGTTATCCCACTAAAGGGAGTAGGTAAGACAAGGCACGCCAGGATTCATGGAGACATTACTCTCCCTCCACCCTCTCTGCCTTGTCTTTTCATAGAACATACAAAGGAGGGCTTCCCAGACTCCTCACTCTGTACCTTTGTCATATTTCATGAACTGCAAGGATTACGGTGGCAGAATTCTTATACCCACCACCACAGGGCTAATAATCACAACAAAATATTTTCATATACAAGAGTTTAAACAAAACACAAAAATGTATGTAATATTAAATATTAATTATTCTGTCTTTCAAAGCATTGAATACAATACCAATAAAGGTGAGTCTACTCACAATACTGCATTCAATTTAAAGAAAAATTAGTGCTTTGAACCCTTCACTAATTTTTTCTTCATAGATCAAAGATAATACAAAAATAGTTACACAATTAAAAGCCACTTCAGAATATTTGGCCAACAATAATATTACAGCATGTTACTAAGGCAGAAAAGGCAAGAATGATTGTCTCTCCAGCAACATACACTGCTCCAACAAGAGTAGTCAGATATTACATATTCATGAAAATAGAAAACCCTTTCAAATACTGATAATTCATTCAACATCTAGTTATGTAAAATCAAAACTAGATGTACATATATAGCATGCAGGTTTGTGTTAGAACAGAAACTATCTATCTATCTATCTATTTACATGGCTTCTATCTATATTAAAAAAGGGGAAGCCAAGACAAGACATTTAGGCTTCAGGGAGACTTTATTCTCCTCTTCCCTTCTGCACCTTGAGTTATTCACTTTGCACCAGATGAACAAAATTAGGAAACCATTGTACTCACCCAACTTCGACAAGACTCTGAGCATTACGATTCCAAAGAGAAATCTGAATCTGTCCCGCTAAGTCATAGGAAAGTGCACCATTCAGAAGTAGCTCAGCATTAAGACCATTCTGCAGTGGCACTACCTGAAGGTGGTCTTGTAGCAGAAGTGTTCCCTGCCAATCAAACACACCATAGACTTACATTTACTTATATACTTACTAAGTAGAGTCTGTGTTCATAACTTATTGTCTCTAATTTCTTCAATTGTATCTATGTTGCAATCCTATAAGGTAATGACAGCAGTAATAAAAAAGGATCCTGTAAAAGATCCACATCTGCCACATACATACATTCAGTTTTGACATTTCTATTCTTTCAAAAAAATTCATCAACTTCTCCATTCAATTAAAATCTGAATAACAGTAAATCATCTGTGATTACAATATATTATTGCATTACTACTAAAGCATTTCCAATAATATGCATTTCTTTCATTACTGAATTCAATATACCTGAAGAGCTGTGGTTCTTTCAGATCCTGTTCCAGACCAGACATGTCCCATTAGTTCTCCTTGACCTGTGAAGAACACATAAGGACGCAGCTGAGAGTTCAGCAGTGTTATTTCTATTCCTGCATTGGCTTCTTCTCCATCGTCCACTGCATCTTCCCCACCAAACACACTAAGACCACCCGCAAACATGCTGAACTGCAACAAATTAATACATGATTGGAGGTGACATCTATAGCATCCAAAATAATTATGTGCTAAGTACTGGTAGTATATCAAAGACTTAAAAATCGTGTTAGACAGAAGTGAAACATTAAACTGTATGTAACCATTTTTGAAAGACAGTTAAATTTGATTATTTGATTAGAACTGGAACCAGAAAATAAAAATGAAAGAAACATAACTAAGTACATTAATGCATTCAAGAGTTATGCAGCACAATACACTTACTGACAACAGTCTCATGCTTGTGTCATCCACATCCACAAACACATCAACAGTAGACCTCTTGAGTAGACCACTCTGGATTTCTAACATGTTACTGAATGATGAATTGGCACTTCTGTCTTGAGAAAGTGGACGAGAAAAGGCTGAGGAAAGACCACCTTGACCAAGTACATTGTAGTTACCATACCTAGCATCCTTCAGGACTTTCTGAAAAATCTGAAAAATCATATGCACAAATTAATTACTTGAAATAACTAATGGTGCAAACAGTAGAGGACAAGTACCTCTGCCACCACTGATGATATTCGTGAATTTTTCCTGAAGTTGACCTTTGACATTAACGATTAAAGAATTAATGGAGTCAATACTTTGGGTTGGGGGTCATGTTGGGGAAGTTTTGTGAAGTTGTGGTTCATCTTGACAGAGTTATGAATTTTAATAATCCTGTAGATTGATGGCCAGCTTGAAGTTGAGCGCGCTGAAGGTGGCGCCCATGATAACGTGCAATGGGAATACTAATGCGACTTTGAATTTTTCCTGACCTTTACCTTTGATACTGAACCTTAAAAACATAATGGAATCCTGCTATAGGGTAAGGGAGTCATGTTGATAGAGTTTCATTAGGTTGTGAATCATGATGTGTTAAGAAGTTGCTAACATACAGACAAACAAATAGACAGAGAAACAAAGTGAAAACACAACCTATCGCCCAACTTTGTTTGTGGAGGTACTTAGTATTGGAATGCAACACTCAATTCATCTTAAATGAGAAAGTACTTTTGTTGTTCACATAAAGGTTTCTGAAGGAAAGATATAAACAACCCACATTAAATTTCATCAATACATAATAAAATGAATAGCAAATATTCTCAACCTTTTACCTCTTTTACACAATAAATATGAAGAAACTATTGGTCATCAAGTTTACATAATGCAGAATGGAGTACATGTTTATTTTTGCATTATGGTTTTATAATGATTAACATGAAACACTTACCTTCATCAATTGGTCATCAGTAGAAGCCAAATCCCATAATCTTCCCAACAGCACAGTGTTTAGTTCCTTGGAGCTTTGTGATGACATAATTTCCAACAAAGATATGACTAACTCTTCAGAAGGTTTATTCTGAAGGAGTATGTCTGCTGCCATGGCTCTCACACTGGAGTCATGTTGACGGCCAAGTTGTAAGAAGATCCTTTCTAATCTTCTTAAAGCCTACAAGTATTAAGTTGTCTCAGTTCTACAAGTAAATCTGTCAACGTAGTGTCATCTATATTTTATGATTTATGATATATATATATAATTAATGCATAATACTATACACTCCTAACTCTATAATTACATTTCAATTCCATTTCGCTATAGCTCAATATAACGGGCGTCTTCTGCTCTTTCTTTTATATTCGATATGTTTTTTACGTAAGCCCCATACATTTCAAGTTATTTAAAAATATGTGATTTATCTAAATTTAAACTCTACAACTGTCATTATGAATATTTGTTCTAAGACTAATAATTACGCAGTAAAAAGAAACTATCTTTTTTCCAAAACATGACTTTCTTCCTCATTTTCTCGAAAGCTATTAGAGTAATCGGCCCAACCTCTATCATATCAGGATGGAAGGAAAGGTGAATAATAATATGGTCATGGATATGTGAAATGTAAGAAATTCTAAGATAGAAGAATGAGAAGGCAGTAGTCAGCAGTAGCTGTGTATATAAAGCAGCATAGTAGGAATTTTTTAAGAGAACAGTAAGGCATAAGAGAGATAGTAAATTACCTCATTTGTTAGGTAATGTTTAGGCATTGTCTGCAGGGCTCGGGTGGCAGAAATTGCTGGTTTCCGAGCTTCTCCTTCAGCAAAGTTTAGAAATACATCTATGGAATCCTTGACTCGGAGATTCTTGAGGCCCCTGATGTACATCAACTGACACTCTTCAGTTTCGCAGTTTTGTAGCTTCTCAAAAAGCAGCTTCTTCACAACTGAAATCATCTATAGTACACTGGTAAGTAATTTCAGTGTATGAAGACAATACACTATTCTGAGTTAGGTGATAAAAATCAATATATTTCTGAGCATCTTTTGCCCTTATCCTTCAAAGTAACTATACAGTTATCAAAAAGTTATAAGGGTCTCGTGAAAACATTTAAATCTTAATGAATGCCCATCTACTGGGAGAGTCTTGAAGATTTTTCTTTTACTTTGCATTCCAAAATAATTTGTGCTTTCACTGGATTTATTGACAGAAGTTAAGATAGGAATGTTGTTACTGATATTATAATATTTTGCTACAATATCATTCAAATACATACTGTGGTGGTGCAAAACATCAATAATGTATAAACAATGTTTTCTAACTTACTCTGGTGGAGCTAGCATTGACTTGCATATTGCTTAGCGTGTGAGCCAAGGAACCCATAGTGAGCACCAATGTCTCATACAGCTTCTCATCCTTCACTCCCTTCCTAGAAAGACTGATCATATCTGCAGGAATATGATTATTATTAATAAGGCATGTGAGAGTAGGCAGAGAGAAGATAAATATTTTCAGTTAAAGGTTACTTTATAGGGATGTGAATGTCAATATGGCTGTTTAACATCTTCATAAACTGAATAGAAAGGGAGATGAACCTTAATTATAAACCACAGAACAATGGTATTTAAATAGTATTAGGAGGAAATGGGATGTGTCTATACACTGTAAAGAATGGAGTTAAAAGTACTTCTATATTATACAAAACTGTTTTTTATTATATCATTCAACATTTCCATCCAACCGCCTTCTATTAGTTTTCTTCAACCATTTCCTTCATACTCCTTTAAAATTGTAATCATTTCCTTTTCCTTCTAGTTTTCTTTTACCACTTCCTATTTTATATATTTATCAGAATGTATGAACTGACCTTTGAGGACCGCCCCTGATGGATGAGTTGCCATTGAGAGGCTGATGAGGTACCGTTCAGGTAGTTCCAAGGACCCATTGAACTTGAGTACAGACATGGCAGCTCTGTGGGCTGGCAAGGTTTGGGCTGCAGCTGCAATATCCAATAGCTGAGGCCTGAAGGGACATTGGAATAATACTCAAATGTTTTGTGGGTAACTACTACCTCAATATCATTAAGCCAGTACCAATGGTTACCATGTGACATCTCCAAACCATTCATGTTTAAAACAGGTATAGTAGTGATTATGAGTAAAAGAAAATACGTATAAGACTTAGTAACTATTAGTAAGTGTCATGAATAATATCTAGTAAAATATATTCTATACAATGTTTTTTTTAAAGGCATAATGGTACAGTAATTCCTTCTAATATCCAGAGCATGTCGTCCAAGGCCTTCACAGATACATGGAGTAAATGCATAAGTGTAAAACAAAAGTGTCCAATATGGGGGGAAAAAGTTTAATGATGTTTGCATTCCATTATGCTGTAATGAGGGCAAATGAGGCAAAAATAAATTGATATAGTAAGTGGAAATAAAACTAAGGTAAGATTAATAGTAAGTGAAAGACCTGCACACCATAACCCATAAAGACAAGAACAATCCTAAAACGTTCTTCAGTATCATACACAGCAAAATTAATCCACAAGAAATAATACAGGCCCACTATTAGATAATGATAATAATGATCAATCAATCAGTAATGATAATAAATGGATGATGACTAAGTGTGGTATTTATAAGGTTTGATGAAGCTTAATTGTTATCAAAAGTGAGAGAATCTTAGTGATCGGACAACAGTGAAAATTTACGTGACTTACAGTATCTTAGCATTTTTCTTCTCCTTCAGTACTGCTTTAATAGTTTCTAGATCACTTTCTCTCATTTTTCTGAGGAGGCGAGTAAAGGCTATGGCTGCTCCCTGAGTCCCTAGATTCTTTGGACTTAAAGTGGTGTGGAAGTTGTTGACAAGATCTTTAAGCTGGGGATGGAAAGATGATCAACATAATGGATTAGATTCGTTCTTATTCTCTACCAATCCAAAGATATGTTTGATTGAATTTAACTTCAAAACCATGAAAACTTCATTACATACTTATCCTATTACATAAAATGTTTCATACTACACAGAGGAGGAGGAGGAGCAGGAGAAAACATAAAAATATACCACAAGCTTAAATTGCTGTAAAAGTTACATAAACAACACTTCATACTTACTGATTTGCAAGTGATACACTCTTTAGCATCAGGACTAGTTGCCAGTTGCTCAACCACTAAAGACTTTCCAAGCTGAGAACCAATAGATTTCACAGCTTCTGTAGCAACTTTTCCAGTATATTTTTTAGTTGCTACTTTTCTATTTTCTGTAAAGAAAGCAAATGCTGTATTCTATACTCCACGAAGACATTTTCACAATGTAATTCAATCCTTATATCTTATCCTACAAGTACAACGATGATTGAGATGGTATTTTCTGATTTTCAATTAGGATTAATAATTATATCTTCATAATATAGTGAACCTCAAGCATATTTACCCTTGAGCTGAAGAATTTGTCTACTTATGATTTCTGCTCCTGTTTGTTTGCGTGCTTTCACCTTCAAGAAATGGGTTTCCATTGATGTAGCTTTCTGTAGTATTTTGTCTGCATTTAACACATAAGTAGTTGTTGCTTGACTGCTCACCTCTGCACCAAGAGCCTGCAAGCATTACAATTATTTCCATAAGACAGACTAAATGGTTATGTTTGAGTTTTCAAATATGTAATTCATCTTTAATTGAGAATTTGTATTTTTGTGATCCCTATCTATCTATAATCGCTGATGCTTTGTTCCCTCAGGGAACAGAAGAGCAGAAGAGCCTCCACCTCTCCCTATCCATACACTTCCTCCTTGCTTATTCAAACCTTCCCCTTATTACAGCAATTCTAATTCATGTACTCCTTCATCCTACCATTCCATCTTACAACTGGCCTTCCTCTTTTACTAGGACCCTCAGTTTCACTCACATATAATTTCCTCAAACACTCCTCTCTCTCTCCATATGACCAAACCACTTCAAAGTATTTCTTTTCACCCATTTCACTACACAACACCACTCCATTTGCACGAATTCCTTTGCCATATCATTCATACATGCTTTGATTGTTTTCACCCTCCTATCTTGTCCCTCTAAGCAGTGAATGATGATGGAGTTTATGAAATCCACCAATTAATCTGGATGTCATAAGCTCAATCATCATTCACTGGTAGGAGAGAAAAAAAAGAAGATAATCTAGCAATATCTTTTGATAAAAAGTAAAATACAGAATGACTTTATTTTTCAAAAAATATAATTTATATTCTTACCTTGTTTGTCTGATTGAAGTAAGGCACTGATAAAACATTCTGACAGTTCTTCTTAAGCTTTGTTATGTGTGTAGAATCAATCAGCTTGTAAATTGCCTCACACCTTCCTGATGCATCCACTTCTGTCTGTTTGATGCTCTTCACTTGGTACTGTCAAATTAGTTATCAAATGAACTCTATGTACTGTTGTTATTCAGCACTGAATGACAAATATTATGTTTATTCTAGGCATATAATATTACAGTAAATTTTACTAAATGTAAGTTTTTACTCTAAAAGTATGATGAGTACGATAGCAAACTATGAAAAACCTAAATTGCTAAGAACTTAGCATACTAAATTGTGCCATTAGACCACATGTTGAGAAAATTAAGAAAGTTAAAGTGATTCAGTATTTTAGTACACTACATTCCTTTGAAAATGAGGTGTATGGATCAGGAATTAATGGCCTTCCTTTCTACTATGGCGGAACTTCTTTTTTTATGCTATTGGAAAACCGGCCAAGAGCAATAAAAGACGTAATAAAAAAGGCCCACTAGTATTGCCGGTTTCCTAAAGAAAAAGAGAGTAATTAAAAAGGGAGACCAAATTAGGATTGCAGGTGTTTTGATACTCCTCTCTTAAATGCGTTCAAGTCGTGGGAAGGTGAAATACAGATTCAGGTAGAGAGTTCCAGAGTTTACCAGTAGAAAGAAAGAAAGAGTGAAGATACTGGTTAACTTTTGCATAAAGTGGGTGGACAGAATAGGGATGAGTGTGAGTAGAAAATCGTGTGCGCCAAGGCTGCGGGAGGGTGGGAGCCATGCAGTTAGCAAGTTCAGAAGAGCAGTTAGCACAAAAATAACGGTATAAGATAGTAAGAGATGCAACATTGCAGCAGAGTGTAAGAGGTTGAAGACAATCAGTAGGAGGAAGGGAGTTGATAAGACAAAAAGCTTTTGAGTTCCACAGTAAAGTTATCAGAGTCAATAGATAGACTTATAGACAGATATATACAAAAACAAAAAATAGTTTACAAGAAAAAACTGAAACATGAAAAATTATACAAAATGCAATGTAGAGTGATTTACAAAAAAGGCATGAGAAACCTAATAAGTGTAAAATGGCTATGGGAAGGTGAATACATACATACATTAATGTACTATGAAGCTTGTGATACAAATGAAAGCTGTGAAAGTGAAAATTTGACTAACCTAATACATGAAATGTAGTACTTTTCAGTTATGGGAGCAAATAAAAGGATGGCACTGGTTAATTAATTCATGACAGTTAGGTTAAGGGAAGCCAACTGTAAGCTGGAAAGAATACGAGAAAAATGTGGAAAAGAAATTGGAGTACTATGTGAAGCACAGGCTGTGTGCATGGAAACAAATAAATGAGGGACTCTTCTTTTCCTTCATGGCAATCCATTTCCAGGGAGTTTAAAGTGGGTACAAGGCATCTCCAGGACCATAAAAGGAAACAAAGAAGTAATTCCTAAAAGACAAAGGAAGAAAAGTTGTATCCTCCAACATGAACATGCATTAACATATTGTATCTGGGTGACAACTGTGTATCAATAAAATTGAGGACAGACTAATTGTGCTGAAGAAAAGAATGAGAAGGATTGCACTAGAAGGCAGATCAAAAGACATGGCAAAAGAAAACAAGAAACTTGAAAGACATATTGCATTAACTTCACTGCCTGGTGAGCTGCCTTCAGCTTGGGAAAAAAAACCCCCAAAAAAATGGAAGTTACCTTTGATAATGATGAAATTATAATGAATATAATACAGTAAAATTGCATAGTATTTCAAGTAAATAATGTTAACGGAATGTTTCCAAACAACACAATGCAAGAAGTCATCTTGATGTAAAGAATACCACTGATAAATTACCTGAAAGAGACTAGCTATTCCTTTCATAATATTGATGACAGATAACTCTCCTCCTTCGATGTGGTATATGTCTCCAATCTCTCCATTGTTCCAGTGTACAAAGAGTGGTTGTAGCCGGAATCCCTCCACTCTTGATGATTTGTGAACAAAACCATCAGGAGAGGGTCCTTGACGAGCCTTCACTGACAACTTGGGAGTCACCACCTGCACAAACAGTTATAATAATAATGAAATATGAAAATAGTACATCAAGTAAAAATTATAAAACATTTAGAATGATGTGTGTGGTAACTAACCGTTAGCTGTAGTATTTGTTCATTAGTGTTACTGGGGTGTTGCCACACAGGGGTGACTTCTGCTGTCAACGCCACCTTAAAACCAACATCTTTGGCTGTAGAAATAGGTAAGGACTGTGGCTCATTCACAAGGACTGCTGTCTCGTACTCATACACGTATAGCGTCCCCACCTCAAACTGTCTTGTGTACGCTGGAATAAGAAAATGTTCAATGAGCTTAACGTGTATGTCTATGTACTAATAATGAAATGACATCTTACTCAAGTGACTTGACTAAGTAATGGACTGATCACACATAATTGTTTGGTCAATGAGTAGCTGATGATAGAAATGGAAATTAAAGTAGTGGGTGGGAAGATTTGAAAGTAGAGAGGGTTGGGTAAAGGTTATGGAACAATAAGTAGAGATGTGCTATTTCAATGTCGAAAAGATTTTTCTTAAAAACACCTGTTTTAAACATAATAAACATTAATTTGCATGGATATGATGTGTTAATCAGTATGAACAAATTAGACTAATTGATTTTATAGCTGTTGATAAGATACATACATTTGTTAAGGTAGTTACATCCATGTTTGAAAGATATGAGCATTATACTGTACTATTATTAATATTACTGAATAAAATTTCATTTAATTTCTCTGTTCTCTGCTCAGGTGGGGCAAGAGAGGAGCCCATGTATTCAAGATGGCGCACATTGCCAAGCGCACTAAGACAATAACACGTTGGAGGTGACTCAGCGACCGACTCGGTCGCTAGTTCAGGGTTCAGGGTTCAGGGTTCAAGGTTCAGGCTTCAGGCTAGTTCTAGGTATGCAGCTTGGTAAGGTTTCTATTCTATAGTTTCTATTTGGAACTCGCTAGTTTAAATAACACTAGTTGCGGGGTCCCACTGTACGAATATCAGCATTCGACCCCTGGTGACCCCCTTGTAGCCCCCAGGCATTTATCGACTCCTTGAATAGTCCTATCGATCCCCAGGGTTCAATATCGACCAATCTGAAAATCTCTGGCTTAGTCAGTTGGTCAGAAGTGGCAAATGAAATTCAATGTTGATAAATGGTTTATATTTCTGAAGGACCTGCCTTGTAAAACCTGCGCAAATGTTCTCAACATACCCTAAAATTGATGATACAAGTAACCAACAATATGTTATGCAATAGTTATTAAGGTTTGGATAAAAAGAAAAAAATTAATTAAAAAATAAAGCCTCAATCATCACTATCAATAAACAATATGGCCTTGACCCCAACCATCAGCTATTTTATAGCAATGCAGCTGTCACCTCTATTAGATACATGCAGGATCCTTTACTGTGACCACAAAGACTCACCTGGGTAGGAGGAGAGTAGCACAAAGGCATGTGCAGGGGCAAGAGCACACTGCAATACTGCCCAGAGCACCCAGGATAGCGTGGCCATGCCCAGGGTAAAGAAGGCACTGACCCTGCAGTGCACCATCAGCACGGGGGTCGTAACAACATTCACCAACATGATCTCAGACGCCACAAAGGGCCATGCGCCTCAGTTCCTCATAGTTCACTATATATTGTGTCCACAGTAATGTTTTATATTATTCCCACACTCCATTCAGTAGCTTTTCTATGGCACTACACAGTCTCTGGAGCCTCGCACTGTCATCTGGCCATGACTTATCGTGGTGCACGGCTGCCACTTATACATAGAATACACTGTCAAATATTATCATAAGTGCCTGATGAAAAATTTCCATTCATAGGTATGTGTGTATGTAATATAATGATGACTTAAATCATGGTAATAGAAAGGCATTTTAAATAGTGCGCTTTGGTTTACAACTAATTTTCATTGGACTGAATTTACATGGCACAGATTTGACATGCCCGTAAGTGACGGAGCCGAGGGAAGGGAGTGGGACACGTTCGCCCAGGAACTGATGACAATATCATGTAAAACACAGGGAGCAAAAGCACTTGAATGATAAAAAAAACACGCCCCAAACCAGGGGTTTTCTTATAAACCCGGTACAAAAATCGAGGTCTTAAAACCTAACGGCCGTGCCCACCAGCTCAGTCAACACAACACCACACATATGGTATGTAAATAAATCGGTCATCGACATTGCTTAAACTACAAACTACCACTATGGACGATAGCCTACATAATATATTTACCTTATTATATGCCTCACTGATAACATGCCAACAATTCAAACGATTTACAGGTAATTCATTGTAATGGTATATCACCATCTCGGCTGTTTGGTGCTCACCGGCGACCTTCGGCGAAAAGCAAACAGCGTACGGCGCTACCGATAAAAAAAAATAGAATATGACGCAACACAATCACAAAACACGTACGGTACACCCTCCTACAATTCGACTGATTAAATCATTGATATAAATCTTAAGTAGACAATTCAAATTTTACAAAATCAATAGACCACAAAAATAGAAGAAGAAAAAAAAATGAAAGTAGCAACACAATTGTCGTGCACGTGTAACATTTGATGGCGCTGTGTAGCTACGCACCACTAGTGTAAATCTTCAACAGGAAATGCAAAAAGTAGTAGTAGTAGTAATTAAAGTAGAAGTAGTAGTAGTAGTAATTAAAGTAGAAGTAGTAGTAGTAGTAGCAGTAGTAGTAGTTGTAGTAGTAGTGTAGAAAAAAAGTAGTAGTAGTAGTAGTAGTAGTAGTAGTAATAGTAGAAGTAGTAATAGACATAGTAATACTAATAAAGTAGTAGTGGTAGTAGTAGTAGTAGTAGTAGTAGTAGTAGTAGTAGTAGTAGTAGTAGTAGTAGTAGTAGTAGTAGTAGTAGTAGTAATAATAGTAGTAGTAGTAGTAGTAGTAGTAGTAGTAGTAGTAGTAGTAGTAGTAGTAGTAGTAGTAGTAGTAATGGAAATAACAGCAGTAGCAGCAGCAGCAGCAGCAGTAATAGTAGTATTATAGTAGTAGTAGTAGTAGTAGTAGCAGAAGTTGCAGCAGCAGCAGCAGCAGCAGCAGCAGCAGCAACAGTAGTAGTAGTAGTAGTAGTAGTAGTAGTAGTAGTAGTAGTAGTAGTAGTAGTAGTAGTGGTAATGGTGGTGGCAATAATAATAATAATAATAATAATAATAATAATAATAATAATAATAATAATAATAATAATGATAATACCAAAAATAAGACAATAATTATGAAACATTTTAGAGAGTAGGAGAAATCCCGCCGGTAAGAGGGTTAGAAGGGCGGGTAATGTTGCCCGTATTATGAATGCGAGGTAACACGGCACTTCCTCCCGCCCTCGCCACTCATCCTTCCCCTCACAGCTCCATCTCAGCCAGCGTGCCTAGGTTCAATAGCTCCATGTCGGTGATGGCAGACGGATGACCTTCCTCCGCTATTTGACTTTTTTTTATACTTTTTTTCGACCTCTCCTAAACTGCCTGAGACCATTCCTCCAAGG
>JAPQNM010000002.1:2221009-2241009 GCA_029783475.1 Metacarcinus magister
TGGCGCCTGCTGACAAAGGGTCCCTGGAAAGAAAACAAGCCACGTTAAAAGCCATGCAACGCTGAACACTGAAGCAACACGGGGCATAAAAAATGTGCTAGTGAAAAAAGACTGAGGATGACCGGTATTTCCTGGGGCGAGCGATGGAGCTGATGACGGGGAGAATTTGGAGAGGGAGGGAGAGGGATGAGATATTGTGGGATTGAGGGTTGAGGAGATTAGCTTGACGTATAGTGATGGGGAGGAAGATGATAGTGCTTTATCAAGGGTCACGCGGCCAAGGTTAAACGCGGAGGACGAAAAGTTGACGAAAATAAAGTTGTTGTTATCTGAGTCGTGATGAGCTTGTATGTGACGCAACGTGTGTGTGTGTGTGTGTGTGTGTGTGTGTGTACAATTCATCCTGGTCTGGAGGAGTCTAAGGTGTGTGTTTGAGACGTTGTAATACAGAAATAATTACCTAAGCTCGTTTTGCCGTGTTCACCATTTCTCCAAATTAATCTTGAGCTTATGGATGTTCTTGGCTTGTACCACTTCCACCTCCAACCCAAGCATTCAAGTTTCTAATTGGGGAATAAAATGTTTTCATATAATCTTTCTTATCTTGTCTAAAAACATGAGACCTCTTCGGCAATCCCTCATCAGGTCCTCACTTATCAGTTCACTGCAACTCCATTACAGCTTTCAATACTGTGATTTTTTCTTCCTCTCTCTCTCTCTCTCTCTCTCTCTCTCTCTCTCTCTCTCTCTCTCTCTCTCTCTCTCTCTCTCTCTCTCTCTCTCTCTCTCTCTTGATTATGTGAGTCTTTCAAAATGGATGAACACACAAAGTACAGCATAATTAAGCCTTATCTTTATCCATGCAGGTAATAAATAATTTTTTTTATGTTAGTCAGCAGTCTACTAACGAGTATACCCATCACGTTCTGAAATCCTATTTCTCCTTCGTTCTATTAATTGTTGCTATTACTATTATATACACTCCCAGCTGAGTTTCGCGTGTGTGTGTGTGTGTGTGTGTGAGAGAGAGAGAGAGAGAGAGAGAGAGAGAGAGAGAGAGAGAGAGAGAGAGAGAGAGAGAGAGAGAGAGAGAGAGAGAGAGAGAGAACAATTTTCCACATTATTTCACAGACACACACGCACACCACGGCGACAACATCGATAACAGTGGGTGCTCAGGGTCATTGGAGATAAGCCCACCCAACCAGGATGCGCCACAACTATCGGATGCTCCCCGCCTCCACGCCACCAAATAGCCCCTCGCCACGCCACCCAAGAGAGAGGTGACGTTGACCACCCCCTACGGCACCTCAGCGTCAGCGTCAACGGCGGCGGCAAGGCCAGAGTGATCACGACGGGGAACGATCACTGATTACACGCTGATATAATAACGAATGTGTTGTTGTTGTTGTTCCTTTGTACTTACATCGAATCTAAATTATATTCACCTAAATTTTAAAGACTTAAGAGCTTGTCAAGTATTTTCCGCTTGGTCCGTGTGCTGCTACGATGGAATCACCTTCAAAACATTTTAATATTTGAATACACAAACTTATGGCTTAGGGGTGTACGAATGACGAAAATTCATGTCGTGAATGAACGTGTGATATAATTCATTGTACGATACATTTTGCCTTTTAGTAAGATGTTTGAGGCCGATAAATGAGACAACATCTTATTTTTACAAACCGAACTATTGAATTCAGTAGGGGAAGTTTTATAAAGAGTGCGTCAACATATGAACACCAACAAAATTGATGTTTATTATCAACACACAAAACAACGAAGTTACACTGAAGGTGAAATTTTCGAAAATAATGAGAAAGATATCTATATAAATTGATTAAAAGAAATTATGAAAGTGAAGTAGGCTAATATGGTTACATCCTGAAAATGTCCAATCCGCACAAACAATTAATTACGAAGTACACAGACTAATGTAAATGTCAATGCTAGGAAACATGAAAGAATGAATAAAAAGAGTAAGATAAAACAGAAATAAAAAAAAAGAGGTATATGTAGAACAATAGGCCACGTTGTTCGATGAGCAGACACTAGACGAAGCAAACAGCTGACGGACTGGATTTTAAGACCATATGCACAAGCGCACCAAATGAAGATGTGGGTGTGCAGGTGTGGATGGAAGCCGAGATTATCCATTTTATAAACAGAAAAGGCAGCCAACCAGATGTCACGCAACAACCAATACAAACAACCATTACTGAATAACTATGACCTAAAAGTTATTACTATCACATAACTATTGGTAGAACTGACCTCCTTTGATGAAGTTAATTTTACCTTGGCTATATGCTACGATATTTCATCATTCATTTTCTATTCAGTTCATCATCATGTCATATAATATTAGGTAATAGTGGCTGATCACCTACTTCCCACTGTCAACAATAACAAATATAATTTTTCCCACCACCCACCACGTCCATTCCTCCCGCCTCGAAGGGAAGTCACCCTCTCAGACCTAACTAAGGAAGAAAGACGAGCTGTGAGCAACATGCCGACCCTCATGGCTCCCCATTCTGTCCCTTATTATGTTATGTAGTACGTACCCTCCCTCCCTTCACACGATTTTTTTTTTCTCTCTCTCTTTCTATCTATCTCTCTCTCTCTCTCTCTCTCTCTGTCCGTGATATAGTCATTTTTAACTTTTTCCTTTGGGACTCGTATCATCTCTCTCTCTCTCTCTCTCTCTCTCTCTCTCTCTCTCTCTCTCTCTCTCTCTCTCTCTCTCTCTCTCTCTCTCTCTCTCTCTCTCTCTCTCTCCGTGACATGGAGTAATTTTTAACTTTTTTTCCTTTGGGACTCGTATCATCTCTCTCTCTCTCTCTCTCTCTCTCTCTCTCTCTCTCTCTCTCTCTCTCTCTCTCTCTCTCTCTCTCTCTCTCTCTCTCTCTCTCTCTCTCAGCGCGATAGACACAACTCACGTGACACACAATGTGCAGGTATTCCTTGTGAACCATTACGAAGTGAGTCACTGGTCACGGTTCTCCATCTCTCTGCTTCTCACCATCGTGTGTGTGTGTGTGTGCGTGCGTGTGTATGTGTGTGTGTGTCACCATCATCACACCACAATTTCAAGTGTACTTCCTGAAGGCCGATGATCGGGCCATCGACCATGAACGAGATAAGAAGGCAATTAAAGGATGAGTTAAAAGACTTGTTTTATAGGGAAGCAATAAATGTTTCCTTCTCTAGAAGTAATGAGCAGCAAAACGAGATGGGGAAGTGACAGGAATCAAACAGATGCGATGAATGTTTACACGCTGGAAAACAAGTACAGCTTTCACTCACAACACACTGTCCAATGTCCATTCTTGGGCCCAAACTGGCCACTGTGAAGCGATCGAGAGGTCAAGGAGAAGCAGGAGTAGTAGCCTCATACTGCTTGATAGCCCGGCAGGCCAAAAGTCACACGAGATAAGCCGCAGAAAGATCTCCCACTGGCTGGGTGGCCATTCATCGTGCATTAGGCTCCGTGTACGGTGTAAAAGTTGTAGTATAAAATGCAGAACAGTACGACATCCCATCATGAAATACGAAATCAATGGCAGTTCTCAATGATGCAACAAAACTCATATTATGCTAGGACGTGTATCAACAAATTCGCTTCAGGTGAGGATCCTTCCCAGACCACTGGTAAATATTTTTCAAGCAGTTATCACACAGCACGATAATGTATGACTAGAGACAACCCCCACAGATGGTGATTGTTTCTCACCACTTCACCAAGAGCAGCCACGTGGGCATGACAAAAGTCATTACTACAAGCACCGCAGACAACAAAGGTTGAAACGAAGGATTATTAACATTTTTTGAAGGCTAATTAATGACTGGCCATCAATGCAGTACTACTACTTAAACAGATCATCGACACAAACTGTTTCACCACAGAGCGAGTGTCATTTAATATTTTTCCCATTGGTGCCATTACCCACAAAATATTACAACCAGGTGTCCATCATCCAGTCAATGGATCCAGCTTTTACTGCCACTTGCCATTCACCAGAAAAAAATATTTCATTCGTCGCTTCTAGATCTCTTATTTCAAAGACTAGAATATGATATAGTTATTATGATATGGATTCAACTGGTAGTACGGTACTGTACACCAACTTTTAACATATACTTCAACCAAGCCTACCCTCAACATGCATTATATAATAAAGATAATAACTTTTCTCCATCCCTCCAGCAGCCTCGCTGCACAAGGCTTTCTACTTCTCATCCCTATTATGTCTATCTTTCTAATGCAAGAGTTAATTATTATCTCCACTTTCTCATCCCTTACACTGGTAAATTCTGGAACTCTCTTCCTTTGTCTGTTTTTCCACCTGCCTATGACTTGAAGTCTTTCAAAAGAGGAGTGTCAAGACACCTCTCACTGGACCTCCATCCCCTACCTCTATTTATCCTACTATCCTCTTTACAGGGTCTGGCGACAAGCGGGATTTTTTTTAACCTATTATTATTTACCCTTGGCCGGTACCATTTTAATGTAAAAAATAAATAAATAAATAATAAAAAATAATTAATTAATTAAAAAAATTAAATAAATAAATAAATATATATATTATTAGTGATAATTCTCATATTTATAAATATAACACCAATAACAATAACAATAACAATAATAATAATAAGAAGAAGAAGAAGAAGCAAAAGAAGAAGAATTAATACACATTTTACAAGTAATAATTTACAAAAGTATGTTGCAAATACAGAACTTTAGACTTACCAAAAAAGGTGAGGAAGACCAAGAGAACATTAGTAGTACGGTGCATGGTGATGTTCAAGCTGTACACCCTCGGCTAGTCCCAGCGTCTTATACGACTCCTTCCTTTCACTTGTGCTGATCTTCTTCCCTCAGGTCACTGGCAGTCGTACACACAAGCGTCACGGGTCTCGGCGTCACTGCGAGAGTGTGACTGGTGAGCACCTTGCCTACACGCACCCCTCACTGACCACAGCCATCTCTTCACATTATCTCACCGTGCTCCTTATCCCCCCAAAACCCTCCCAATATCCGCCGTGTCCATCCTGAGGAGCCTTACTGTTATCAAGCAAGGCTGACAGGATTCCTAGTTGTACATTTATGTCAGCACAACCTACCTATCCAAGACTTATATGAGAGAAAATTTAGTTGAATAATAAACCAAATAATGATCATTACGCATACTTAAGTAACCCAAATCCCGTACCAGGCTTCACCGTGACGATCCTCTGCGTTATCTTTGCCCTTAAGACAGACAGGTGGGGGAGGCGTGATAAGCAGTGGCGTTCTGAGCTCCCAGCCTCCCACCCTCCCTATGGGTAGCACTTGATCTCTCCCAGACTAACTAACAGACCAGCCGTCAGCACTCTCGGTCACCGGTTACCTAATACCCTCATACTTAACCTTGCCGCTCTCATTTACTCAAGATAACTGCACCCACGAGCATAGCCTTACTCACCAGTGTACTCATAGGCTGACAGGTGAATCTCTCTCTCTCAGCGTTCATACTCTTTCATTACTTTCCACGGAATACCTTGCAGGAAACATTTTAGGCAACTCTATAAAAACTATGAGGTCATGACGTTTTTTCTCAATAGACTTATACCCCTAAAAGTAGTAACTACATATGCACTTGCCCAATCCACTGGTACCATACTGGTCACAAAACACACATTTAACAATCTTACTAACCATTCAATCACACTTCTGCCGCCACTTTTCAGGCATTCTACAGCACACCCATCCAACGCTGCAGCTTTCCTTGTTTTCATCTCCTTTATCGCCCCTTGTGCTTCCTCTTTCATGATCTGAGTTATTCAACCCTCCTAACACCTTCACACCATTTTTCCTTCCAACTGCAACAATCTCAGCCTCTCTATCTTCCTCTACATTTAACTATCCTTCAAAATACACAGCCTATCTCTCCTTAACTGCTTCCTTTCAATTAACATTCTACCATTTTTTGCCTTCACCCTTTCTTCATTTCCAGATGTTCCTTTCCGTATTCCCTATACCTCCTTCCAGAACATCTAATTCTCATGGAAGTTTTTAGTCATCTTACTGCCCCACCTTTCATCTGGTGGTTAAAGCGTGCTGTGGAGTCTGATGTCAAGACAAAAGCAAGGAAAATTAAACAGAACGCTGCTGCCTTCCAGAGAGTGTCTGTCAGGACTGTATCACGCCTGCTGCTACAGCTTGGTTACCGCACTAACAAGTCCACAAAGAAACCTTTAATAAGCAGGCTTCAGAAGAACCGCCGTGTGAAATTCGCCCCAAAATACAAGACTTGGACCAAGGAGCAATGGCTGTCTGTGTTGTGGAGTGATGAAGCTGCATTCACAGTCACATGTAACAGAGGAGGCAGAGTGTATCGTCAAACACACAGTAAAACATCCAGATTCTTTGATGGTATGGGGTTCATTTTCGGGTAATGGCCTTAGTGAGTTAGTTCTGTTACCAAAAAACTTTTGGCTAAAATGGTTCACTCTCAAGAGGATCATGCTTTTTTTGCCATAAGTATTTGACTAGTACTGTACATTCGTGTGCGTTAAAGGAAAGACAACACAGGAAAATTAGCCACACAGCAGACAGTGAGTACTGTACAGTGTACCAGTGTACAGCCGACCATCTAAAACCTCCATCAAGCCTACCGGCGCCACAAGTAATGGATAAAAAAAAAGGGGCCTACGAAGGGTAGTATTGCATTATCCGTCACAGTCTCAGCTGCTATACGACGGATAATTGAGAGATTACTGTACATGTAATATTTTAAACTCCAAGTACAAGTACATGAAAATCTGTACTTGTACAAATACATGTACTTGGACCCAACCCCGGCCATAACACTATCCTCGACGGCACTGCAAAGCTACATGCACGAGGAGCTTCTGCGGGCAGCATGAGCCTCTCAATAAGAAACGAAGCGTCACTTCAAGAAATCTAACCCGTACTACTAACTGGCGGAGGCTGACCATCTAAGGCCTTCATTATGCCTACCGGCGACACAGGTAAAAAAAAAATATATAAAAAATAAATAAATACTATGATAATACTATGATAAGTATTCCATTTGTTACTTCAGAATTGTGGTTTGATATTATTAAAACCAATTTTTTTTTACCTAACCTAAAACTTTTTATTTATACTATTAATCAACCATGACAAAACAAAAAGGCAATCTATTCCTGAGTTTACCTGTAAGCAGCCAATATATACAATGAACATTTTTCAGCATGTTTATATTCTGAGTACTAATGTAACTTTTAATATTTAGCAAGATTTTTAATATAATATTTTTGTGTGATAGTGAGTCTATATGGGACTGGAATATAGATAGCTACCATGATTGAGCAAATGGTAACCATTGTGAGGTATCCACTAAAACCATTTACTCATCTATACATTATATATACCATACCTAAAGTAAGGATTAAACTTATTTTACCTTAATGACAAGTTATTTCCTTCCATTTCAAACCCATGGCCTTACTCTTACATCAACTTCTGTAGAGTAAAATTTCACTCTAGTAGACAATTCAAGTCACCAATTCAGGATTATGATAAATTGAATGTCAAGAATTTTGTGCAGTGCCAGTATTGTAACCAATGAGGTTAATCTGAGGTGCTAGGTTACGAGATTGCCACAAGCAATCAGGCAACCGCTGTGGCGTTGTGTGAAAGGCTACATAGTAAACTACAGGAGTCAACCAGTGGCGATAACCGGTGGCGGCCACCAGTGGCCTCGTGTAGAAGGGGCTTTATGTCTTCGATGATATGGCAAGGCATAGAAGCACATGGATGGAAGGGATCTAGGATAGTGTGGGCAGTTAGAAAGGTAGGATTAGTGAAATATGCATAGGTCTGTGAGTATGCACCTGTAAATGCAAAAAAGCAGAATGGGGAAAAAGGATATGAGCAAGTTCTGGAATGATGTGAATGAGTGGCCAATGGAGATTGGAAGATAGAATAGAATAGCGTTAATTGGAGACATGAATGGAAGGGTTGGAAATACAGAGATAGCAGGTGTGGTTGAAAAGTGTGGCATGGATGGAATTAATGAAAATGATGAGTACCTGGTGGACACATGTGTGGAGAGGGGGCTGTTCTTAGCAAACACCTTTTTTCAGCATAAAATGATCCACAGGTAAACATGGAGAAGGAGAGATAATAGGGGTGAACAGAAGAGTATGATTGATTACATAGCAGTGGATGAGACATTGAGGAAGGATGTGTTGGATGCTAAGGCAGTGAGAGGTATCTTTGAAGAGTCAAATCACTATTTTGTGCTGCTAAGATAAAGATAAAAGGTAAATAGGACCATGGCAAGAAAATTTGCAAGGGAAAGGTGAGTAAGGTGTTAGCTAGTGAAAGGATGAATAGGAAAGAGGTGAGAGAGCAGTATGAAAGGAAGATATGTGAGAAACTGAGAGAAGCTAGGATGACAGTTGCACCTTATGCAAATGAAGTGAAGTGTAATGTAGTGGAATAGGTGAAAAACAAAATTGAGATAATTTGGTCATACGGACAGAAAGAAAAGGGAAGAATTTGTGAAGAAAGTGTATGCGAGTTAAACTGAAGGTCCTAGGAGGAGAGGAAGGTCAGTTGTAAGATGGTAGAATAGAATGAAGGAGTACATGCATCAAAGAGTTGCTGATAGAGGGGAAGGGATTGAATTAGCAAGGAATGAGTGTATGGATAGGGAGAGGTGGAAGTTCTATTGCACTGGCCATTCCCTTGGGGTATGTTTCCGGAAGAAACAAGACGTCAAAGACCATAATTTTTTCCAGATCTTACCAATTTAGAGGAATACTGCACTATAGCAAGGAAAGAGAAAACACTGGAATATCCCGTCAAAGTGAATGTGATAACCGGGGTTGAGAAGGCCAAGGAGCACCCACAAAGTTTGTGGCTGGGGCAAGTCGATGCTTCTTGTTGGAAGTTACTTGGTATAGGAAGGGGGCTTGCATGGGGTGATTGCCGTAGCTGGGTTGGCGAGGTGACGCACCCCTCAGCGTATGCCCCCAATAATTGATTGATTGATTTCTAAGGTGAGCAAAAGTTACATACATTATAGGTTAAGATATGCAGTGCTTCTCACAGACTGCCTTACTTTTATAAAGAGCCCTACTCCCTATTCCCTACTCTATTTTACCTTTCACAGTATTCATCACATTAGTATCCTATTGCCTAAACATGGCCAACACTGCACACTTTATCAGTCTGAATAAATTTGAGATGCAAAGTTGTTCTTTTCTAATTAACAAAATGACAAAAACAGCTTTGAAATGCATTTCATTAAGCTACTGGCTCCAGACCTGACTATGGAAACTAATGTGGTGAAATATAACATTTCTCAGATTTTCAGACTACTGAGAACGTAACATGACCTACTTAGTAGCAATAATAATAAAATATAATAAATAATATACATAATAATATACATAATAATAATAATTATAATCTATCTATCTATATACCAGGCTTTTATTCCCCTGAAAGAGAGTAGCCAAGAGAGGGCAGCCCAGGTTCATGGAGGCATTACTCTCCCCTCTCCTTCTGTGCCTTGTCTTTAAGTAGGAGAATATACAGAGGAGGGGCTTCCTAGACCCCTCGCTCCGTCCCTTTTGTCCCCTTTAAAAACTGCAGGGATTACGGTGGTAGTATTCTTGTAGCCCTCACCGCAGGGGTTAAATCTGTAGATCTACCTGGGTTATATCACCATTAAAAGGGAATAGCCAAGACAAGGTGTTCAGGGTTCGGGGAGACATCTCCCTTCCACCTTTGTGCCTCGTCATTTCATAGGAGAGTATACAGAGGAGGGAATTCCCAAACCCCTCGCTCCATCCCTTTTGGTCGCCTTTTACGAGCCGCAGAGAATATGGTGGTGGTATTCTTGCAGCCCCCACCACAGGACTAAATAATAATAATAATAATAATAATAGTATTAATAGTATTAATAATAATAACAATAATAATTATAATAATAATGAGTTTTTCTTATGCTGTAATATAAAATACTGTTCATGAGACATAGATATGTGAGCCTAAGCAATACTTCAAATACTGAGTTTGTATCACAGTGCACTATAATGGTAATATTGTTTTACATAATATCTATATATGCTTCCCGAAAACAACTACCAATTTGGCAAGATGATTACTGCAACAAGGCAAACACAGGTGTGGATGAGAAACCTTGCAAGTCAATTCAGTGGTACTTAAAATTCAAAATTACTTGTAACTAAAAACTTATATATGTAAGACCTATTGAACATAATAATAGTATTTCCACTGTTGTCTGATTTAGCTACTTCTGAAAGGAAAATTTCTGCCTTTTGTAAAAGAAAAAAAATCATGCTTAATTCTATGTAGCAAGATTATACCTTAAATAATGATTATGTAATTCAAATTGATGGCGGTAAATTAAACACTATGAATAATATACAACGTGACAGTATCTTTCAACAGAAGATTATTCATTACATGTCTCTTAATTCACATCAAATGGTTTTCTATTTTAGCTTCATAGCAAAGGTTAAACAAGTATACTTCTATTACATACTTTTATATTCACTGAAACCACTTTGGATCCTAAGTAGGAAAAGTATGGAAGCCAAACAATTCTACAAACAGTGCATGGCAACACCAAAACACCTGCAACTACACCTGACAATCTAAGACCATAGACAGCACCTAAAACACAAGTTGCTTATTCCGTAATGGTAGTTAAATGGTTTTAATGTGTCTATCGTACCAGGCATGACAGGTTTAATAGTAGCCTTAAAAACAAGCATCTTAACAATGTTACCTAATGTTTCCCTCACCTATCACCCAAAGATGTGGAGAATTGCATCATGCTTACAATAACGCCTCAAGGTTCCTCATTCCAGACACCTTTATCACTCCTTAACACAAGTCTGCACTCACCTTCTCCCTCCGACCACCGGCCCAGACACTGTCACGCGTCTTAACAATACTCGTGCACACTGACGACACACACACAGTTCAATACAAGTGTGTGGCCGGCGTCGTGCAGGTGTATACACTGTGAGGATGACACTGACAGGCCGCCCACACCGCCCCCCGCCCATCCTCCTTCAACTTAATTGGTGGTTAATAAAGAAAACGGGAAGGTGGACACGCTACAGCCTAGACTATATTAAAACTTGTATACATTATAATGTTCCTATGAAGTCATTATTTAGTTGTGTTCTCTATCATATTATCACTATTATTATCATGTTCATTTCCTATTCCACTATACTTCCTGTACTGTAGTTATGACCAAGTATTCCCTAATAAATGTTCTCAATACGTATAGTGATTTACAGCGTGTTGTAGTTACTGGTGATCGTAGCAACAATCACTCTAGCCTTGGCACGTTGGAGGGATCAAGGAAGATCAATGAACAAACAGCCATTCACTCAACTATACATATTTACCCTGTATTATTGGTTACATTGTAGGATGGGAAAAATTATACCCTATTATAGCTTAGACGTTTTAGTTGGTCCTGTGTAAAGATAGTTTAATAACACCACAACTGGCTTAATTTGAGGCCTATACTCTCCTGTATATATTGTGTGGTGGTAACGCACAGCAGTAATAGTATATATATATATATATATATATATATATATATATATATATATATATATATATATATATATATAGTAGTAGTAGTAGTAATAGTATGAGGAGGAGGAAGAAGAACTACGACTTGGAGGAGGTAAAAAGAGGAGAGAAAAAAAAAAATAGACAGCCGTTGCTAGTTACCTATATGGGTAGGTAGGTGTGCTATCCACGTAGTTGTATGTAAATTATGTCATAAGGAGAGGAAGGTTGCAGCGTGGTGCATCCTAATCATCGAACAGGGAACTCCTCTCTACCTACGTTGCATTTAATCAAGCGTGCGGGCGTCTCGAGCGAGGCAAGAGGGCAGAGAGAGAGTAAGTGTGATACTCCAGTGAGGTAGTGAACTGCCTTAGTCGAAGTGATGCGAGGGCGCCCCTGCAACGCCCCTGATACCTGACGGCTTCCTTGTAAGGCGTCTTGAGCCGCCACAACAACGCCTGATATTTGAGGTTTCGGGATGTACCATAGGGCCCCTGATTCTGGTGTGGTGATACTTGAGTTCGAGCTGACGGCCCTCGAGGCTCAACTGCTAATCCTCTAGTCGACCCACTGAGAAATGTGAGATGAGAAGAAGCGAGAGGCAGGTGGAGGAAGGCCAGGAGGTCATGGAGGGAACGAGGAAGATCTAGGAGGAACTCTTCGTAGAGGATCATCTTTATCCTGAAAGAGAGAGAGAGAGAGAGAGAGAGAGAGAGAGATTATTACATTATGATCTTATCCTCAAAATAATCATATATATATATATATATATATATATATATATATATATATATATATATATATATCATGCTTAAAACATGATGTAATGTAATATATTGTTGCGGCGACGCATTTAGCATGTAAATGTGTTAGACTTGTTGGTAGTGTAAGAGGGGGTAGTTTGGCGAGCCTGTGCGAGCGTTGACAGATCAGAGATAAGGTGACCTACGTATCTGTGTTGTCGGCGATACGCAGTTGTGTTGGGGTGTGTTTGGGGAGATGTGGTTGGTGGTCAGAAGGAGGCCAGGAGTGAGAAAGACAACAGACAGAGGGACACAGCAGTGAGAGGCCGATTCTGGGCTCGTGAAGGCGAGGCCTACGTGAGAGATCACGTAGGCCTCGGTGAAGGGCAGGACCTTGGAGTGAAGTGGACAGGCTGGCCGGAGAAATGGCATCCTGGCTTCCTTAGGCCCTGTCCTCGCTAAGGGAGTGGCTGACTGTCTGTGTGGAGGTTGTTGTGTGCATCCTGGGCGCGTGAGAGGCAGGACCTTGGAGGGAAGTGGACAGGGTGGCCGGAGAAATGGCATCCTGGTGTCCTTAGGTCCTGCCTTCGCTAAGGGAGTGCATGGCTGTGTGTGGACTTGTGGAGGCTGTGTGTTCTGGGTGAACCTCGTGTGGGGAACTCTGTGCCCTGAGGCTGTATTATTGTGCTTTACCCTGTAAGCGTGCTGTTTGTAAATATACAAGGAAATGAGAAGTGCTGTTGTCTGTGTGTGATTTTAAAACCCTTTTCCCGTCCCGCCAATCCCCGCTACACGATTCCCAGGAGGGCGTTACCTCAAGTAAGGAGAGGTAACGTGTTTTGCGACACCCTGCCTTGGAGGGAAGTGTAAAAAGGGAGGTGTGCCGTAACAATATGTACTACATAACATCTCTATTTTTTCAGTTTTTACGTTAAATTGTAAATTAAAAGATTGAGTTAAAAGAAGATAAAATATGTGTGAAAATTTTAGTTTTCATATACCGAGCTTCAAATCTATCTAAGTATGTAAAGTAAGCATCTTGCAAAACTGTAATTTTCAGCTTTTGTTTGTCTGTATTAGTTTGTACGTATTTTCTTCAGACAAAGTAATTTATATTTCTGTACTAGCACAAAACAAGATCACGAGCCATTTAGGTAACACACTCTGGTATGACAAAATTAAAACACGGCGTTGACTGCTCCTTACATGATAGAAAATGAACTTAAAATCATACTACTTCGGCCAATAGTACACGTTCACGGTTAAATGAGACGCATTACAATAGTTTGGTATAGTATCTCATTATTAATTACTGTAAACTTTTAACAACACGCGTTCATATTGAAAAAATGAGCCACACGCCATCTTGAATTCCTGCATAATTATAATTGTGTTTATCAGTCAAGAAATACATGCAAACAGCAGACTTCAAAAGACCAATCAACACCATGACCTCATCCTTACCATTAATTGGATCACGACAATGTTAACAGGAGTGAGCAAGAGACACAAGCTTTCTGAAACGGCTATGGAAAGTATAGAACACCAACTCTCACTTCACTCTTGCATACATTATCATTACTTGGTTGGGAAGCGATGAAGGAGGCGCGGCAGGAGAAGCAGATCTCGTTGCAGTCTGGAGCAGACGGTGTAGGGGTCACGGCAGGCTGCAGCCACACACCAGGAGAGGCGGGACCGGGAACTGAAGGAGTGGGAAAAGTAATGGTGAATGTGTGTGTGTGTGTGTGTGTGTCAAGCACATAAGTTTTCAATGGTGATATAATTTATGAACAGTAAACACTTCGTTCTTATCCGCAACAATCAGTAAATAAAGAGGGACATAAAAACAGAATATAATGCAAAAAAATCGATCATCCAGCAGTCTCATTTGACGTCAAATTGCTCGTCCTAAAGCAGCGATTCTCACATAAAGGTAAATGATCCCACTGGGGGTCAATTTGCATTCAGCGATGGTAACCTTTGGGAAATTTAGATGAAAGGGGGTAGGGGTGATGGGCTTGTTACTAAGCATAATTTTGGAAAAATTGTGGTAATTGCCAACACTAATTGGGAATCGTTTCCCTAGAGAGTCAGATGGTGAGGCTTATTCAAGCCATGTGCCAATTTGCTAATATGCAAGTCCTTTGCGCTCTAAATTTAGAAGCCTATCCTTTCCGTATTTACATTGTTTCACTCCCGCCGCAGACATGTTTCCGCCTTCAGCCACATCTTCCGTCCCTGTGTCCCTTAACTATACTCCACTCCTTGTAGCCCCTACTAGATCATTCTTAGCACTGAATCCTTCAACTTATTCTGCTAAATTTGAGCTTCGTCGATCATAACCCATCTGTATTCTGTACTATAGTGTACAGGCTGTACATTATAGTACAGCTTTTGGATCCAACAAAGTAGAGGGATTTCTAATATTCTTTCTTTATCTGCCACCCTTAATATCCCATTGCATTGCATGTCTGCTGCATGTATGTCAGTAACCCATCTGTCTGTGTTAATCGTAACGCGTACGTAATTGTCTTTGGTCCAATTATTCTACTTGCTCTACTGCTATCAATTCATTATAGAGGCGGCGTATTGAAGGTATACCGTAGACTTTCAACCCTTGAAATTCTTGTCCTTTATACTTCTGTCTGAAATCTTTACAAACATATTCTTCGACTAGTTAATTAAAATTTTTTTCATGAATTGAAAATATAAAAATCTTCTCATGGTGATTGAAATATAGTCAAATATACTATGCCACCATTATCATCTCCCTTATTTCCTTTATGCTACAACATTTTCAAACTCTTGCTCATGTGGTATTAATTGCCTCAAAAACTATTTTTGTAGTAACACATTACTCATGAGACAATAGTCCACTTTTCATTGATGAGTCTCACTCTACTTTCCACACTCATGCACTAAATATTTTTTGGGTGTCCTTCAACAACAATCTTGATCTTAAATGGAAATGTTATTATGACATCTATCGCAAAAAACTTTTTCAAAGTAGTTATGCGTTCTGTTTCGCTTCCGAAAATTTTTGCTCAGAGTCAGAGCCAGAATGCTACTTAGAGACAGAGGCAGTGTGGCTCAGAGACACAACCAGAGTGTGGCTCAAAGACTGAGCCAGAGTGTGGATCTCTGAGCCTGAAACTAGATAAGAGACGGAAGCAGTGTGGGGCTCAGTCTGACCCAGAGTGTGGCTCAAAAACGAAGCCAGAGTGAGGTTTAGAGTCTGACTGAGAATGTGGCTCAGAGACGGAGGCAGAGTGTGGTTGGAGAAAAAAAAGAAAAAAAAAAGATGATGGCTGAAAGACTGCTAGAATGTGGCTCAGAGACGGACACTGGCTCAAAGACTGAACCAGAGTGTGGCTCAGAGACGGCCTTGGCCTAACTCCCTCCATCTCAGTGTGGTGCGGCAACGGGGTCAATAGTGGTGGTGGTGGTGATGGTTGTGACGTGAGGTGGCAGTGAGTTGAGTGCGTGTTTCGCGTGGTTGATCCGGATGATGAGGGATGAGCCGCAGTGGTGGTGGTGGTGTGTTTATCGTTGTCGGTGGTGGTCGGTGATATCTGTAGAACCAAAACAAACCCTCACGTCATAACCTCTCAACACTGGACGATTCCGTGGAGTTTCATTTTTTTTTTTCACATCAAACCTATATCAGATTTATGAGCTTACTGTAAAACTTTTTTTTATTGTATTCTGATTTAAACTAGCTGCTGGAATCTCGACATGCAATAAAACTGTTCTACTTACCTAACTGCAGTAAAGATTGTGAAAGGTGAGGATTCCTTCTAAAACCCTCCTACGCATAAATGTTGAGTGGGAAAATAGTCAGCAACTCACCTGAGGACGGCGCGAGGATCTCTGACGAGGTACACCACTTGGAGGGGGAGACGCTCATCCTCCAGAAAGGGAACTACCCACCGTAGGCTTAGACGAACTACCTGTGAAAGCGTTCAATAAGGCATTTAGCCGAAGTTGTGCAACACATTGGTGTCGCTTCAGAAAGGAAGACTTTTCTCTGCATACAACTAATTAATTATTATTCTACCTTATTGGTTTTACACACATACTATTTTTCATTACTAAGAGTTGGCTCATAAATCGTACTATACTCCTCTTTCATTCAAGTCTTTTAACTTTCCTCCACCCTTCTCTCATCCTTGCTAAAGTGCTACATATTCTCCTCCCACATTTTTCCCCATCCAATTTGGCAGAACATATCACCTTTAGCAATTTTGTTTTCTTTCATTTAGACCAAGCCCCATTTTCACAGTTGTTTAATTTATAAGTCGTGTCTAATCTATCGTGTTGCCTCACCTTAGCGACGTGGAGGGAGGAGCGACGACACACATCACTCACGAAGGAAGCGTCGTCACAGGAAGGCCGGTTATTCTCCTTCGCACCTGATGAGGAATACTCCTGCCTCTGATGGCGATCTTCACCCTGCTGATCCACTCGCTTCCATCCCATCGAAACCTTATTCTCGTGGTCCACTGCTTCGTGCTGACGTTCTTGCGTTTGCCACGGCCCCTTCTGCATTCCCTGAGACTCATTAAATAGTTGTTTATCGTTCCGTGATCCCTGACGTTGCTCTTGTGATTTATGTTGCTTTATTTGCTCTTGTGTGTCTTGCTGTCCCCTCGCTGGCGCCGTGCATTGAGAGGCCAGACGAGTGTTCCAACGGAGATACCAGTGACTGCGTGCCATGTACGCTACCTGCTGCGCGTGGGGCTCCATACGGCATTGAAACAAATCCTTCAACAAGCCGAGGGCGGCCCGGGTGCTGCTGTCGTCATCCTCAAGCACCCGAATCTTCCACGGGTGCAGTGGCTCGTAGCTAAGGCATGGCAGAGCAGGGAAGGCGATTAATACACACTAAGCAGGTAGGGGAAGATTTTAAGAATCATTGTTACTCGAGAATAAGAAACATGGTTATAACAACAATCGGTTAACATGTATAAACAGCCTACATGTGTGTGTGTGTGTGTGTGTGTGTGATTCATCACGATCTTGAGGATTACACACTGGACTCATGATCGCCAGTCTAAGCTATTAAAGCCCGATCTGTGATTTCTCACATATCACACACCCCTGCCATGCTCAAGGAGGACAATAACTGCTTGGTCATCAGTGAAACTTTGGATCTTGATCCAACTCGAGCCTGCTGAGTGACTGGCCGAGGCGTTACCACTGGACAACCAAACAGTGTGTGTGTGTGTGTGTGTGTGTGTAGTGACTGAACAGTAAAAATTGACCAAACTCCATTTAAACCTTGGTGATTACTATGGTTTGATTGGTATGTCGTTGATACGTTGAATGTATTATCAGGGGTTCAATACCCGGCCCTCTTATGGCTACTTACTTATTCCTTTAGATCAATTTTCCACTGTTTCAAAACACGAGGCACTATATATGTGACTACATGTGTGTATGTGTCACGGAAATCATGACCGTGGTGGAGGCAAGTGTGTTTCGTCTTGATTGTGGACACTAAAGGGAAATTCATCATTGTTCTTACAGATGATGCCTGTTCCATTAAACGGAAGACAACAATGGAGCACGAACATAAATTTGGTACAAGTGAAAATACGTAGCCTGGTGGGTATATGAACGTCTACACACACCAAAACAATGCCCCTTCTAAAATTAGGGCGTGCCAAACCTCTGAAGGCACCTATTGCTCTTGTTAACTGTTAATAGTGATATGTGACGCTTTATAAGTGACCGCAGCAGTGGCGCGTTGTAGTGAACACATCGAGATACCCTTACTATATACCGGTCTGCTAACCTTGGCGTGCAATCACATTTGTTGTACATAACTTTTTTTTTTACTAGAAATAGAGGCTTCATACTTCAAAATGGCTACACACACTCTTTCTCTCTCTCTCTCTCTCTCTCTCTCTCTCTCTCTCTCTCTCTCTCTCTCTCTCTCTCTCTCTCTCTCACCTGTAGAACGTTTCAGGCACAGCTGTAGCCAGAAGTTCCCCCAAGAAGGTCGATCCGCTTCTCCAGGTCGTTAACAGCAGGATAACTCGCGGTGGACCTTTATTTTGTTTGATGTTCTCATTTATTTTCGATACATTCTTACTTCCTTTATCAGTCATGAAGGTTTGATTTTCTCGGTGACCTTCCTCCTTCGCCCCGTTGCTCACGTTCCTAAATTGTGTACTCTTATTAGGAACAGTGTTACCGATCACATAATAACGATTTTTTATGTACGTTTTGTGATTATCTTTAAGAATCCTGCTTCTCACTTCTTTCCCTATGAAACTCTCATTAGCAGATATCGAATTGCTGTCAGGATGATCAAACTTGATATCTTGGGAATGAAGGCTGTTATTGTATCCAAGGCTGTATATGTGAGGTTTAATGACACTTATAGGTTTGAAGCTTTTTACGAAATGTTTGTAGCTTACGTCATCCGGATGCTGGTTGAGCTTTTGTTGAATGGTTACATAACGACCATGATATTCCTTCCCAGGCTCTAAGCCATTCAGGTGTTCAGGGTGACGCTGCACCCTGTCACTTTTATGTCCCTGAGATCCTGTGTAGCCAAAGCCTTGATCGTTGTATAAGTGGGAAATGTGAAAGGGATCCCTGCTGCCATGGTAGGTGTGGGAGCGCAATGGAACTCTCCAGTACCTGCACATAGCCAGCACCGCACCTCCCCACACCACCACCACCACCACCATCCGTAACCAGTGCCACTTCCACCACCACCAATGCCATCGTCGCCAGTATACTCGTAACCAACCACTGAAAAATACGTCCCACGACATTAATTTGAAATTCACTCAATCATCCACGTGGTTCAGTATTCACATGAATTACCACTGCTTACTCACACGACCCAGTCAGCACACACATTAATCGGTATTACCTTCCGCGTGCCACGTTGGAAGCCTGCTTGTAGTGCAGGTGAATGTCCAGCATCCCGCATACTGCGCTTAAATAGTTACTTGATATACGAGGAACTTGCAATTGTGTGAAGACGACCATAGCCGTGAAACAATTAGGCTGATGTTCACTTGAATATTTCTTGCTGTTACAACATCCACAATGTCACGTCAGTAATATATACATTTTCCTTCCCATAAGAACCATTTACTCGATGTTTTCGCACACTTAAGTGACTTCAAACCACAGTGTGATGTAGGATGGGTATATGGTCACTGCTCCAGCCCGCTGCTACACTCCTCACACCAAGGATTATATACAGAATATAATCCTTGCCCCACACCATGCTTCCCTTCCGGAACAAACCTCAGGCCGCGTGCCGGCTGGACTAGGGGGAGCGGAAGAACTGGGGCTGAGGGGTGAGTAGGAGCGACTGTCAGATCAGGAAGGGGGGAAGAGGAGGGGAGGGGGAGGGTCATCGCGTGAGCCAACCAACGCTATTTTGCCGCAACCAACCTGCAGTTCTAGTGTCGCTCCCCACCTTGTCTCCTGGTGTTCCTTCTCAAGTTATTCAACATCAAATCAATCATTGACAAATATTTTTTTCCTTCGTCAGTTATATCAAGTACATCTACAGTGATAAGTTCATTATCACAATGTTGTTATCCTTGATGCTCCGTTTTAATTTTTTATTATTTTTTTATTTAGTGAGAGGAATCGCTGCA
>JAPQNM010000002.1:2251009-2286009 GCA_029783475.1 Metacarcinus magister
TTCTCGACAGTTATTAGATATATTGGAAATATCATTGCAGCATCTGATAGACCTAATTAAACTGTACAACTGTAATTATGAATATTTGTTCTATGACTCATAATTACGCAGTAAAATAAAACTTTATATTTATATAAAAACATGACTTTCCTCCTCATTTTCTCGAAAGCTATTAGAGATATTGGAAATATCATTGCAGCATCTGATGGACGAAATTCAACTGTACAACTGATATTATGAATATTTGTTGTATGACTAATAATTACGCAGTAAAATAAAACTTTATATTTATATAAAAACATTACTTTCCTCCTCATTTTCTCAAAAGCTATTAGAGATATTGGAAATATCATTGCAGCATCTGATAGACCTAATTAAACTGTACAACTGTAATTATGAATATTTGTTCTATGACTCATAATTACGCAGTAAAATAAAACTTTATATTTATATAGAAACATGACTTTACTCCTCATTTTCTCGAAAGCTATTAGAGATATTGGAAATATCATTGCAGCATCTGATAGGCCTAATTAAACTGTACAACTGTACTTATGAATATTTGTTCTTTGACTCATAATTACGCAGTAAAATAAAACTATATATTTATATAAAAACATGAATTTCCTCCTCATTTTCTCGAAAGCTATTAGAGATATTGGAAATATAATTGCAGCATCTGATGGACCTAATTAAACTGTACAACTGATATTATGAATATTTGTTGTATGACTAATATTTACTCAGTAAAATAAAACTTTATATTTATATAAAAACATGACTTTCCTCCTCATTTTCTCGAAAGCTATTAGAGATATTGAAAAAATCACTGCAGCATCTGATAGACCTAATAAAATTGTACAACTGTCATTATGAATATTTGTTCTATGACTCATAATTACGCAGTAAAATGAAACTTAATATTTAGATAAAAACATGACTTTCCTCCTCATTTTCTCGAAAGCTATTAGAGATATTGGAAATATCATTGCAGCATCTGATACACCTATTTAAACTGTACAACTGTAATTATGAATATTTGTTCTATGACTCATAATTACGCAGTAAAATGAAACTTAATATTTATATAAAAACATGACTTTCCTCCTCATTTTCTCGAAAGCTATTAGAGATATTGGAAATATCATTGCAGCATCTGATACACCTAATTAAATTGTACAACTGATATTATGAATATTTGTTCTATGACTAATAATTACGCAGTAAAATTAAACTTTATATTTATATAAAAACATGACTTTCCTTCTCATTTTCCCGAAAGCTATTAGAGATATTGGAAATATCATTGCAGCATCTGATACACCTAATTAAACTGTACAACTGTAATTATGAATATTTGTTCTATGACTCATAATTACGCAGTAAAATGAAACTTAATATTTATATAAAAACATGACTTTCCTCCTCATTTTCTCGAAAGCTATTAGAGATATTAGAAATATCATTGCAGCATCTGATACACCTAATTAAATTGTACAACTGATATTATGAATATTTGTTCTATGACTAATAATTACGCAGTAAAATTAAACTTTATATTTATATAAAAACATGACTTTCCTTCTCATTTTCCCGAAAGCTATTAGAGATATTGGAAATATCATTGCAGCATCTGATACACCTAATTAAACTGTACAACTGTAATTATGAATATTTGTTCTATGACTCATAATTACGCAGTAAAATGAAACTTAATATTTATATAAAAACATGACTTTCCTCCTATTTCTCGAAAGCTATTAGAGATATTGGAAATATCATTGCAGCATCTGATACACTTAATTAAATTGTACAACTGATATTATGAATATTTGTTCTATGACTAATAATTACGCAGTAAAATAAAACTTTATATTTATATAGAAACATGACTTTACTCCTCATTTTCTCGAAAGCTATTAGAGACATTGAAAATATCATTGCAGCATCTGATAGGCCTAATTAAACTGTACCACTGTACTTATGAATATTTGTTCTCTGACTCATAATTACGCAGTAAAATAAAACTATATATTTTTATAAAAACATGAATTTCCTCCTCATTTTCTCGAAAGCTATTAGAGATATTGGAAATATAATTGCAGCATCTGATGGACCTAATTAAACTGTACAATTGATATTATGAATATTTGTTGTATGACTAATATTTACTCAGTAAAATAAAACTTTATATTTATATAAAAACATGACTTTCCTCCTCATTTTCTCAAAAGCTATTAGACATATTGAAAAAATCATTGCAGCATCTGATAGACCTAATAAAACTGTACAACTGTCATTATGAATATTTGTTCTATGACTCATAATTACGCAGTAAAATTAAACTTAATATTTATATAAAAACATGACTTTCCTCCTCATTTTCTCGAAAGCTATTAGAGATATTGGAAATATTATTGCAGCATCTGATACACCTAATTAAACTGTAAAACTGACATTATGAATATTTGTTCTATGACTAATAATTACGCAGTAAAATAAAACCGTATAATTATATAAAAACACGACTTTCCTCCTCATTTTTTCGAAAGATATTAGAGATATTGTAAATATTATTACAGAATCTGATAGACCTAATTAAAATCTACTACTGTCATTATGAATATTTGCTCTAGTACTAATATATACTGAATTTTACTTTTTTTAAAATTACTTTCTTCCTCATTTTCTCGAAAGCTATTAGAGATATTGGAAATATCATTGCACCATCTGATAAACCTAATTCAACTGTACAACTGTCATTATGAATATTTGTTCTATGACTAATAATTACGCAGTAAAATAAAACCGTATAATTATATAAAAACACGACTTTCCTCCTCATTTTTTCGAAAGATATTAGAGATATTGGAAATATTATTACAGAATCTGATAGACCTAATTAAAATCTACTACTGTCATTATGAATATTTGCTCTAGTACTTATATATACTGAATTTTACTTTTTTGAAATTAATTTCTTCCTCATTTTCTCGAAAGCTATTAGAGATATTGGAAATATCATTGCACCATCTGATACACCTAATTCAACTGTACAACTGTCATTATGAATATTTGTTCTATGACTAATAATTACGCAGTAAAATAAAACCGTATATTTGTATAAAAACATGACTTTCCTCCTCATTTTCTCGAAAGCTATTAGAGATATTTGAAATATCATTGCAGCATTTGATACACCTAATTAAACTGTAAAACTGTCATTATGAATATTTGTTCTATGACTAATAATTACGCAGTAAAATGAAACTTAATATTTATATAAAAACATGACTTTCCTCCTCATTTTCTCGAAAGCTATTAGAGATATTATAAATATCATTGCAGCATCTGATAAACCTAATTAAATTGTACAACTGATATTATGAATATTTGTTCTATGACTAATAATTACGCAGTAAAATTAAACTTTATATTTATATAAAATCATGACTTTCCTTCTCAGTTTTCCCGAAAGCTATTAGAGATATTGGAAATATCATTGCAGCATCTGATACACCTAATTAAACTGTACAACTGTAATTATGAATATTTGTTCTATGACTCATAATTACGCAGTAAAATGAAACTTAATATTTATATAAAAACATGACTTTCCTCCTCATTTTCTCGAAAGCTATTAGAGATATTGGAAATATCATTGCAGCATCTGATACACCTAATTAAATTGTACAACTGATATTATGAATATTTGTTCTATGACTAATAATTACGCAGTAAAATTAAACTTTATATTTATATAAAAACATGACTTTCCTTCTCATTTTCCCGAAAGCTATTAGAGATATTGGAAATATCATTGCAGCATCTGATAGACCTAATTAAACTGTACAACTGTAATTATGAATATTTGTTCTATTATTCATAATTACGCAGTAAAATAAAACTTTATATTTATATAAAAACATGACTTTCCTCCTCATTTTCTCGAAAGCTATTAGAGATATTGGAAATATCATTGCAGCATCTGATGGACCAAATTAAACTGTACAACTGATATTATGAATATTTGTTGTATGACTAATAATTACGCAGTAAAATAAAACTTTATATTTATATAAAAACATGACTTTCCTCCTCATTTTCTCGAAAGCTATTAGAGATATTGAAAAATCATTGCAGCATCTGATAGACCTAATAAACTGTACAACTGTCATTATGAATATTTGTTCTATGACTCATAATTACGCAGTAAAATGAAACTTAATATTTATATAAAAACATGACTTTCCTCCTCATTTTCTCGAAAACTATTAGAGATATTGGAAATATCATTGCAGCATCTGATACACCTAATTAAACTGTAAAACTGACATCATGAATATTTGTTCTATGACTAATAATTACGCAGTAAAATAAAACCGTATAATTATATAAAAACACGACTTTCCTCCTCATTTTCTCGAAAGATATTAGAGATATTGGAAATATCATTACAGAATCTGATAGACCTAATTAAAATCTACTACTGTCATTATGAATATTTGCTCTAGTACTAATATATACTGAATTTTACTTTTTTTTAAATTACTTTCTACCTCATTTTCTCGAAAGCTATTAGAGATATTGGAAATATCATTGCACCATCTGATACACCTAATTCAACTGTACAACTGTCATTATGAATATTTGTTCTATGACTAATAATTACGCAGTAAAATAAAACCGTATAATTATATAAAAACACGAATTTCCTCCTCATTTTCTCGAAAGATATTAGAGATATTGGAAATATCATTACAGAATCTGATAGACCTAATTAAAATCTACTACTGTCATTATGAATATTTGCTCTAGTACTAATATATACTGAATTTTACTTTTTTTTAAAAATTACTTTCTTCCTCATTTTCTCGAAAGCTATTAGAGATATTGGAAATATCATTGCACCATCTGATACACCTAATTAACTGTACAACTGTCATTATGAATATTTGTTCTATGACTAATAATTACGCAGTAAAATAAAACCGTATATTTATATAAAAACATGACTTTCCAGCTCATTTTCTCGAAAGCTATTAGATATTGGAAATATCATTACAGCATTTGATACACCTAATTAAACTGTAAAACTGTCATTATGAATATTTGTTCTATGACTAATAATTACGCAGTAAAATGAAACTTAATATTTATATAAAAACATGACTTTCCTCCTCATTTTCTCGAAAGCTATTAGAGATATTGGAAATATCATTGCAGCATCTGATACACCTAATTAAATTGTACAACTGATATTATGAATATTTGTTCTATGACTAATAATTACGCAGTAAAATTAAACTTTATATTTATATAAAAACATGACTTTCCTTCTCATTTTCCCGAAAGCTATTAGAGATATTGGAAATATCATTGCAGCATCTGATAGACCTAATTAAACTGTACATACTGTAATTATGAATATTTGTTCTATGACTCATAATTACGCAGTAAAATGAAACTTAATATTTATATAAAAACATGACTTTCCTCCTCATTTTCTCGAAAGCTATTAGAGATATTGGAAATATCATTGCAGCATCTGATACACCTAATTAAACTGTAAAACTGACATTATGAATATTTGTTCTATGACTAATAATTACGCAGTAAAATAAAACGGTATAATTATATAAAAACACGACTTTCCTCCTCATTTTCTCGAAAGATATTAGAGATATTGGAAATATTATTACAGAATCTGATAGACCTAATTAAAATCTACTACTGTCATTATGAATATTTGCTCTAGTACTAATATATACTGAATTTTACTTTTTTTAAAATTACTTTCTTCCTCATTTTCTCGAAAGCTATTAGAGATATTGGAAATATCATTGCACCATCTGATACACCTAATTCAACTGTACAACTGTCATTATGAATATTTGTTCTATGACTAATAATTACGCAGTAAAATAAAACCGTATATTTATATAAAAACATGACTTTCCTTCTCATTTTCCCGAAAGCTATTAGAGATATTGGAAATATCATTGCATCATCTGATAGACCTAATTAAACTGTACAACTGTAATTATGAATATTTGTTCTATGATTCATAATTACGCAGTAAATTGAAACTTAATATTTATATAAAAACATGACTTTCCTCCTCATTTTCTCGAAAGCTATTAGAGATATTGGAAATATCATTGCAGCATCTGATACACCTAATTAAATTGTACAACTGATATTATGAATATTTGTTCTATGACTAATAATTACGCAGTAAAATTAAACTTTATATTTATATAAAAACATGACTTTCCTTCTCATTTTCCCGAAAGCTATTAGAGATATTGGAAATATCATTGCAGCATCTGATAGACCTAATTAAACTGTACAAACTGTAATTATGAATATTTGTTCTATGACTCATAATTACGCAGTAAAATAAAACTTTATATTTATATAAAAACATGACTTTCCTCCTCATTTTCTCGAAAGCTATTAGAGATATTGGAAATATCATTGCAGCATCTCATGGACCAAATTAAACTCTACAACTGATATTATGAATATTTGTTGTATGACTAATAATTACGCAGTAAAATAAAACTTTATATTTATATAAAAACATTACTTTCCTCCTCATTTTCTCGAAAGCTATTAGAGATATTGGAAATATCATTGCAGCATCTGATAGACCTAATTAAACTGTACAACTGTAATTATGAATATTTGTTCTATGACTCATAATTACGCAGTAAAATGAAACTTAATATTTATATAAAAACATGACTTTCCTCCTCATTTTCTCGAAAGCTATTAGAGATATTGGAAATATCATTGCAGCATCTGATACACCTAATTAAATTGTACAACTGATATTATGAATATTTGTTCTATGACTAATAATTACGCAGTAAAATAAAACTTTATATTTATATAGAAACATGACTTTACTCCTCATTTTCTCGAAAGCTATTAGAGATATTGGAAATATCATTGCAGCATCTGATAGGCCTAATTAAACTGTACAACTGTACTTATGAATATTTGTTCTTTGACTCATAATTACGCAGTAAAATAAAACTATATATTTATATAAAAACATGAATTTCCTCCTCATTTTCTCGAAAGCTATTAGAGATATTGGAAATATAATTGCAGCATCTGATGGACCTAATTAAACTGTACAACTGATATTATGAATATTTGTTGTATGACTAATATTTACTCAGTAAAATAAAACTTTATATTTATATAAAAACATGACTTTCCTCCTCATTTTCTCGAAAAGCTATTAGAGATATTGAAAAAATCATTGCAGCATCTGATAGACCTAATAAAATTGTACAACTGTCATTATGAATATTTGTTCTATGACTCATAATTACGCAGTAAAATGAAACTTAATATTTATATAAAACATGACTTTCCTCCTCATTTTCTCGAAAGCTATTAGAGATATTGGAAATATTATTGCTGCATCTGATACACCTAATTAAACTGTAAAACTGACATTATGAATATTTGTTCTATGACTAATAATTACGCAGTAAAATAAAATCGTATAATTATATAAAAACACGACTTTCCTCCTCATTTTTTCGAAAGATATTATAGATATTGGAAATATTATTACAGAATCTGATAGACCTAATTAAAATCTACTACTGTCATTATGAATATTTGCTCTAGTACTAATATATACTGAATTTTACTTTTTTTAAAATTACTTTCTTCCTCATTTTCTCGAAAGCTATTAGAGATATTGGAAATATCATTGCACCATCTGATACACCTAATTCAACTGTACAACTGTCATTATGAATATTTGTTCTATGACTAATAATTACGCAGTAAAATAAAACCGTATAATTATATAAAAACACGACTTTCCTCCTCATTTTCTCGAAAGATATTAGAGATATTGGAAATATCATTACAGAATCTGATAGACCTAATTAAAATCTACTACTGTCATTATGAATATTTGCTCTAGTACTAATATATACTGAATTTTACTTTTTTTTAAATTACTTTCTTCCTCATTTTCTCGAAAGCTATTAGAGATATTGGAAATATCATTGCACCATCTGATACACCTAATTCAACTGTACAACTGTCATTATGAATATTTGTTCTATGACTAATAACTACGCAGTAAAATAAAACCGTATATTTATATAAAAACATGACTTTCCTTCTCATTTTCCCGAAAGCTATTAGAGATATTGGAAATATCATTGCAGCATCTGATAGACCTAATTAAACTGTACAACTGTAATTATGAATATTTGTTCTATGATTCATAATTACGCAGTAAATTGAAACTTAATATTTATATAAAAACATGACTTTCCTCCTCATTTTCTCGAAAGCTATTAGAGATATTGGAAATATCATTGCAGCATCTGATACACCTAATTAAATTGTACAACTGATATTATGAATATTTGTTCTATGACTAATAATTACGCAGTAAAATAAAACTTTATATTCATATAAAAACATGACTTTCCTTCTCATTTTCCCGAAAGCTATTAGAGATATTGGAAATATCATTGCAGCATCTGATAGACCTAATTAAACTGTACAACTGTAATTATGAATATTTGTTCTATGAATCATAATTACGCAGTAAAATAAAACTTTATATTTATATAAAAACATGACTTTCTCCTCATTTTCTCGAAAGCTATTAGAGATATTGGAAATATCATTGCAGCATCTCATGGACCAAATTAAACTCTACAACTGATATTATGAATATTTGTTGTATGACTAATAATTACGCAGTAAAATAAAACTTTATATTTATATAAAAACATTACTTTCCTCCTCATTTTCTCGAAAGCTATTAGAGATATTGGAAATATCATTGCAGCATCTGATAGACCTAATTAAACTGTACAACTGTAATTATGAATATTTGTTCTATGACTCATAATTACGCAGTAAAATAAAACTTTATATTTATATAGAAACATGACTTTACTCATCATTTTCTCGAAAGCTATTAAAGATATTGGAAATATCATTGCAGCATCTGATAGGCCTAATTAAACTGTACAACTGTACTTATGAATATTTGTTCTTTGACTCATAATTACGCAGTAAAATAAAACTATATATTTATATAAAAACATGAATTTCCTCCTCATTTTCTCGAAAGCTATTAGAGATATTGGAAATATAATTGCAGCATCTGATGGACCTAATTAAACTGTACAACTGATATTATGAATATTTGTTGTATGACTAATATTTACTCAGTAAAATAAAACTTTATATTTATATAAAAACATGACTTTCCTCCTCATTTTCTCGAAAGCTATTAGAGATATTGAAAAAATCATTGCAGCATCTGATAGACCTAATAAAATTGTACAACTGTCATTATGAATATTTGTTCTATGACTCATAATTACGCAGTAAAATGAAACTTAATATTTATATACAAACATGAATTTCCTCCTCATTTTCTCGAAAGCTATTAGAGTTATTGGAAATATCATTGCAGCATCTGATACATCTAATTAAACTGTAAAACTGACATTATGAATATTTGTTCTATGACTAATAATTACGCAGTAAAATAAAACCGTATAATTATATAAAAACACGACTTTCCTCCTCATTTTCTCGAAAGATATTAGAGATATTGGAAATATCATTACAGAATCTGATAGACCTAATTAAAATCTATTACTGTCATTATGAATATTTGCTCTAGTACTAATATATACTGAATTTTACTTTTTTTTAAATTACTTTCTTCCTCATTTTCTCGAAAGCTATTAGAGATATTGGAAATATCATTGCACCATCTGATATACCTAATTCAACTGTACAACTGTCATTATGAATATTTGTTCTATGACTAATAATTACGCAGTAAAATAAAACCGTATATTTATATAAAAACATGACTTTCCTCCTCATTTTCTCGAAAGCTATTAGATATTGGAAATATCATTACAGCATTTGATACACCTAATTAAACTGTACAACTGTAATTATGAATATTTGTTCTATGACTCATAATTACGCAGTAAAATGAAACTTAATATTTATATAAAAACATGACTTTCCTCCTCATTTACTCGAAAGCTATTAGAGATATTGGAAAAATCATTGCACCATCTGATACACCTAATTAAATTGTACAACTGATATTATGAATATTTGTTCTATGACTAATAATTACGCAGTAAAATTAAACTTTATATTTATATAAAAACATGACTTTCCTTCTCATTTTCCCGAAAGCTATTAGAGATGTTGGAAATATCATTGCAGCATCTGATACACCTAATCAAAATGTACAACTGTCATTATGAATATTTGTTCTATGACTAATAATTACGCAGTAAAATGAAACTTAATATTTATATAAAAACATGACTTTCCTCCTCATTTTCTCGAAAGCTATAAGAGATATTGGAAATATCATTGCAGCATCTGATACACCTAATTAAACTGTACAACTGTGATTATGAATATTTGTTCTATGACTAATAATTAAGCAGTAAAATTTAACTTAATATTTATATAAAAACATGACTTTCCTCCTCATTTTCCCGAAAGCTATTAGAGATATTGGAAATATGATTGCAGCATCTGATACAACTAATTAAACTCTACAATTGTCATTATGAATATTTGTTCTATGACTAATAATTACGCATTAAAATGAAACTTAATATTTATATAAAAACATGAATTTCCTCCTCATTTTCCCGAAAGCTATTAGAGATATTGGAAATATCATTGCAGCATCTGATACACCTAATTAAACTGTACAACTGTGATTATGAATATTTGTTCTATGACTAATAATTAAGCAGTAAAATTAAACTTAATATTTATATAAAAACATGACTTTCCTCCTCATTTTCCCGAAAGCTATTAGAGATATTGGAAATATGATTCCAGCATCTGATACACCTAATTAAACTGTACAATTGTCATTATGAATATTTGTTCTATGACTAATAATTACGCAATAAAATGAAACTTAATATTTATATAAAAACATGAATTTCCTCCTCATTTTCCCGAAAGCTATTAGAGATATTGGAAATATCATTGCAGCATCTGATACACCTAATTAAACTGTACAACTGTCATTATGAATATTTGTTCTATGACTAATAATTACACAGTAAAATGAAACTCAATATTTATTTAAAAACATGACTTTCCTCCTCATTTTCTCGAAAACTATTAGAGATATTGAAAATATCATTGCAGCATCTGATACACCTAATTAAACTGCTTGATAGACACCACCTCTAAGAAGGCCACGGGAGTTCGGGTACCCAGTGGGAAAGGTTCCCGCTGGATAATTCTGCACGCCGGCACCAGGAACCTAACCCTTCCTTACCTTCCAAGCTAAGAATGTCGGCGATTATCACGATCAGATGAACGCAGAAACCTTTGAGAAGTGGTTCAAGACACAACTGTTGCCGAATATTCCTCCATCTTCAGTCATTGTAATGGATAACGCACCCTATCACTCCAGGAAAATCGATAAACCGCCATTAGCATCAAACAACAAAGCAACCATAAGAGAATGGCTGGAGAGGAAGGGTCTGGCAGTACCCGATAGTCTACTGAAAGTTCAGCTCATGAAACTTGCGGCTGAACACACCACTGCTGCCGATACAAGTTACGTCATCGGCAGGATGGCCTTACAGCACGGACATAAGGTTGTACGACTGCCACCTTATCACTGTCAGTACAACGCGATTGAACTGATATGGGCTCAACTTAAAGGCTACATATCAAAAAGAAATACATTCAAGAATGCAGCCTTAAAGCCGCTCATTTATGAAGCAATAGCCACAATTACCCCAGAAAACTGGAAAGATGCCATACAACACGCCGAAAATATACAACCAGACGATGCAAGAAGAGACGTGGTAATTGATCATTTCATCGACTCCTTCATTATCACTCTCACTCCATCTGATGAAGAGGATTCATCATAATGGCTGTCATGCTGCCAGAATAGAGGATTAGGCCTACCGAGGAAACCTCTTTAAAAAAAAATCACTGTGACTTTTACCTCTTGGGTGGCGAGGAAACAAAGTCAACATTTCAGTATATACAAATGTAAAGGTCGATGTATAACCAATGTGTGACAAATTATAAAAAGAGAGAGAGAGAGAGAGAGAGAGAGAGAGAGAGAGAGAGAGAGAGAGAGAGAGAGAGAGAGAGAGAGAGAGAGAGAGAGAGAGAGAGAGATATAAGAATAGTACTACTGAGATCGCAGCAAATAGAAATAAGAAAACAACATAGGGAATGAGAAAGCATAACACACACACACACACGTGTCACGCGCTCAGGCAAGGCTCTCTCACGTAGGCCTCGGCTCAGGTCACTCACCAGCCAATCAGAGCGAAGGAGATATGGCAGTGTTGGACCCATGGGAATACTGTATTCTGTCCCACCAGAAAGCTCTGTTAAGATCTGTCGGACTATAGAACATTGTTGTGAGCTGAGCGTAACCATTACACCATCGGCCGCTGAGCCCTAACGTAATAAAAAATAAATGTTTTTTCCATAATGGTCCTAATTCCCCCTACAGCTTAAAGTTTCGCTAATATTGCTGGAGGAGCAGAGAGGTATCTAAATATAAATACTTTCCAATAGAAATCATGGTCAGAATCGCCTTAATCACATCAAAAACTTAATCACAAAGGTAAATCGGTACTATTGTTGTCTCCCCTACCAAAAAAGTCTTCCCACCTGTTCCCAAGATTTCAAATTTTTTCTACGAATGGTTTACTGTTTTAGATAAAATGTATTATTTATATGTATATTGGACCTTTTATTGTAACGTTTGTATTAGATACTATTGTTGTGGTCAATAAAATAACTGACTAACTGTGGTAGTGGAATGTGGGCATTTTTCAGTGTGTCATAAGATAAGAGTGAATGAGGTTAATGTAACTAATACGTATTCGTGTAAGTGCAGTATCCCACCGTCTATTCTTGTGATGAGTGAGCAAAGTAAGTAGCCTTTAGTATTATTCCAGTGTTACACCCGTCTCATTCGAAGGACACCTATGTGCAATACGAGGTGCCTTCTGCACATAAAAGACATTGCTGTATAGCATTTGTGTCAGAAAACAGTCGTTTCTGAGATATTAATTATGTTCAATAACTGACCGTGGGAGGTCGAGCGAGGTGTAGCCCCTTGTTACGTTAGATTTGGTTAGGTTTCTTTATGTTGGTGTATTATTTTACTTCTTCCCAATAATGCTCTAGAGTATGGAGTTATGGGTAAAGATTCATTTCCTTAACCACTCGATATCTCCTTACCTTTATAATGTACTGCAAATTCAACCTCAGCTAATTATTCAGATCACCTCAAACAGATATGCCGCTGAATTACAGAAAAAAATAAGATTTTTTTTTTTTAGATTACATTAGGTTTGGCTAGGAGGTACGTTTAGTTAGGTTTGGTTGGGTTAGTTTTGGTTAGGCTTATTTAACTGCAGCTCTGGAAGGTTATGCTAACAAAGCAATTTTTTCGGTAAATTTTTACATCTTCGTCAGAATGGAGTGTGGCTACGAAAAAAAATGGCGTCTGCAACTTACACAGCCCCTTACTTTTAGTCATACAAAACATTTGATAGCTTCTAAATTAACATAAATTAACATAACAACCAAACTAGACCTAACTAAACGTAACGAAATTTAAAGTAACCTAAATTTGTTTTCTTTTTTTCTGTAATTCAGGGTCATAACTGTTTGAGGTGATCTGAATAAGTTTCTGAGGTTGAATTTCCAGTGCATTATAAAGGTAAGGAGATATAGAGGGGTTAAGGAAACGAATCTTTACCGAGTTATGCCTACCCCTCATCCCCAACGATTTTGGGAGACCTGTGGGAAATCGGACCTCCAGCTATATAGGAGGATATTAATGTCAATATAGAAGATATCATGTTTATTTATTAGCGTACATCACTATTTCATCTTCCCCCACCCAACAACCCCGATTTCCCACAGGTCCCCCAAGATTGCTGGGGATGAGGGGTTGGCATAACTTGAAAACTAGCCATTTGCGACGGAAAAGAGGTAGAACATAAATCAATTCACTATATGTATCACCAGAAAAAACATACGGCGCATCACAAAATCTTTGGTTGGGTGAAAATGTAAATTGACCAAAACTAATAGTGCCTTTGGCAAATCTGAACCAAGCATTTCAACAACATGGTAGGGCTCGGACGGATGCAACAATGGAAATTTACCCACGCTTGAAGGTGCACTACGGTAGAACAGCCACCCTAAAACTGGACAGAACAATGTAATATGGTCACACTTAATACACGGACATTTAAAGACAATCGAATGCATAACAGACAGTCACCTTCCTTGTGACCAGCAGGTGGTTGTGTTGGGGTGCTTAGGGTAAGCTCAAATAATTATTGGGAGAGTTAACCGTAACCATTACTTTAGTTTTTGCTAGCTACCTTGATATGCATTAATCCTCACGTCTTGTTCTTGCTTTTCTACACAATGACAGGCAGTTGACGAGTCCCTGAATATCCATAAGTACAGTCACGACGTGTAATAAGGAACACATGCAACATTAACAAAGTACAGCTTCATAATCTACGTTCGAACTTACACATAGAATAGTACCTAAATAACAATATATTTGAAATTATCATGTTAAGTGCAAATATAATTACTGAATATCATATTTTGAAACTTATGGTTTTGATATTAACACATTTTACAGATATCGTCAGTATTATCATATTGTTGTACAAATGTTGATAAGATCAGTATGAAGAACCCTACCTTATTTCGGATATGGGCATTTTACACTAATTCTAACATCACAAGATAACATGGTAACTTCCAGTGTCATCTGGAGGTAACACGTTACACGAGTGGGTACTGGTTAATTGGTAAACAAAGAATAATTTATGCAATACCTGCCTTAAAACGTGACAGTCAAGATCAATATGGATGCAGAAAAAATAAATACCGAATTTTGATCCAATTTGTTTGAATATGTAAGCACATATAAGTAGAAGTATATTCAAAAGTGATCCGAAAAGTGTACTGAAAAGGTCGAGCATTTGTAAACAAACAATACGAAGGCCAGAGGCGCGTGTGAGCTGCATTGCATTAGTCGCAGTTTGAACAGTGTGCCTACCCACGCTGACCCACACTACCTCAGATATAGGGACGTCCAGGTGTGTATTGAACACTTATTACTGTGCACTGTGCGCGTTTCGAACGTGCCAAATATGGCATTTTTTGCCATAAATTCCATGTTTCTCGAAAAATGCCATTTTTTTGCACCTAATTTTCTGCCGTATTTTTCTGTATATTTTTGCAATTATTTTGTAATAAGTACTGTAGTTGTGTTACCATGGGTCCTAAGACTACTGCAAAGAAAAGTTCTGAAAAAAAGAAAAAGCTAATAACGATAGAAATTATGAAGGAAATCATTGATAAACATGAGAAAGGAACTCCTCCTTCTCCACTGCTCCATCGTCTTCCTCGCGCACAAATCATCCCATCTATAAGGTAATAAAATTAATAAAACCAATTTGTATTATTTCTTTTGCATTCTCTTTGACTGTATTAGGTAAAGATTCGTTTCCTTAACCACTTGATATCTCCTTACCTTTATAATGCACTGCAAATTCAACCTCAGATACTTGTTCAGATCACCTCAAACAGTTATGCCGATGAATTTGGTTACGTTAGGTTTATAGTTAGGATTAATTACGTTTAGTTAGGTTTGGTTGGGTTAGTTTTGGTTAGGCTTATTTAACTGCAGCTCTGGGAAGGTTATGCTAACAAAGCAATTTTTTTTGGTAAATTTTTACATCTTCACCAGAATGGCATGTGGCTACCAAAGAAAATGGCGTCTGCACCTCACACAACCCTCTACTTTAAGTCATAGAAAACATTTGATAGCTTCTAAACTAACATAGCATAAGCCTAACCAAAACCAACCTAACGTAACCTTAAAAAAAAAAAAATCTTATTTTTTTTCTGTATTCAGCGGCATAACTGTTTGAGGTGATCTGAATAAGTTTCTGAGGTTGAATTTGCAGTGCATTATTTTTTATTTATTTATTTTGCATTTAAAGGGCACTGGCCAAGGGTAAAAAAATACGATAAAAAAGAATCCCGCTTGTCGCCAGACCCTGTAAAGAGGACAGTAGGAGAAATAAAAGCAAGGGGTGGAATTCTTTTAACATTAGAAGTGTCTTGACACTCCTCTTTTGAAAGAGTTTAAGTCATAGGCAGGTGGAAAAACAGACAAAGGAAGAGAGTTCCAGAGGTTACCAGTGTGAGGGATGAAAGAGTGAAGATACTGGTTAACTCTTGCATTAGGAAGATGGACAGAATAGGGATGAGATGTGAAAGTAAGGAGGTCAGAGGTAGCGATTAGCGCGGTCATAAGGGTACAAGTGACTTGCCTCTGTAAATATGGTAGAAATACCTTTTCCAAACAGCCGACTCTCAGATTAGCGGGATTATCAGACTAGTCGAGCTAGGTCATAAATACATGTCGGCTTTCCCCTTTTGTAAGCCTGACTCAGATTAGTGAACCAGTAGGGTAATCTATCTGGGAAAGGTCCCTCCAAACATCTGGTAGCAGAACTCTAAGGGAAAACTCACATTTATATAAAGAAGCAGAAGTATATTCAGACTGTAGCGACCTACAGAATACCAAAGGCAAAAGGCCCAAGCCATCCTAACAAGATGGCAATCTCAAAAGACCTACAGAATCACTTCACTCAGCCTTTCCACTTGGAGATACAACCATCTCAGCTTCAGAATGGAGATTCTGAATATCATTGTGAGTAGAGACTCTGATTCTGATGTAGTCTTTTTTTAGCAGCTGGTAGGATGTTATTTTAAGGATATTTATTTATGTAGGATTGTGATGAACTAATATTATGCATTGTTCCTTATATGAATATTATGTGTTGCTCCAAATTGTGGATATTGTTGTGAGCTCCTAAAGATATTATCTAATGTGCCTGTTCATTTATATATGTTAAATATTGATAAAGGAAATAATGTCGGAGCAGGATTGTCAACTTGATTGATTAAATATAGAAAAATCAAAGTGTTCTGTACCCCGTGACCAAAGTATATGCTGATTAACAGAACACGGAAACGTTGCATAATGTGCAACGAAATTATTTCCTTTATCAATATTTAACATATATAAATGAACAGGCACATTAGATAATATCTTTAGGAATCTATTAATTCAATTATTGCAATGTTGCAATGATCCCACTGCTGCCATCAATTTCGTTGCACGTTATGCAACGTTTCCGTGTTCTGTTAATCAGCATATACTTTGGTCACGGGGTACAGAACACTTTGATTTTTCTATATTTAATCAATCAAGTTGACAATCCAGCTTGATGAGCTGTGCACCGACTGCCCTCGTCCGGGATTGAACTCGGGCCAGTGGATTCGTATTCAGACATGCTAACCACTGTACCACTGAGGCGCTGATTATAATAATAAGAAGGATGATAATAATAATAATAATAATCTATCTATCTATATACCTGGTTTATATATCCATTAAAAGTTGGTAGCCAAGACAAGACATTTAGGTTTCAGGGAGACTTTATTCTCCCCTCCCCACTTTTATGTAATTTCTATGTAATATCATACATTTCAGTGTTACTATCTTTACTATGTTTTTAAGGTGATCAATATTTCTCTTTTATCAGTTTTCTTCTTATAACTCAGCCTTTACACTTTTTAACATTGCCCATGCATGTGTCTTGAGTAGCATCTACATTTTTTTTCTTCCCATACAGGTGAATGGAGGGACACTGGTCATCACAAGACTATAGCTGTAATGTGTGGGATCTTTAATGGTCATGGAATAGTGATCGTCATGAAATGGAGGTTTGTAATGCATTCACAGTGTGATGTGTTTCATAAAACTGGAGTTGGGGATTATATCATCTTCTTTTACCTGTTGCCTTATTTCCGCATACTTGATTGTACATTCAGTGTATTAGTTTCTTTAAAACACCAACCTTACTTCTTGTACCAGTCACCTTCAAATTATGTTTCTTACACACATTTTTATACTCATTCACCAAGCCTTGCAACTTTCACTCATTCCTGCTGAGAAAGATCATCATCTGCAGATAAAAGCATAGATAGACACTTTTTAGATCCTCTCCTCTCATCAGTGATACAGTATTCTCACATCTACTGAACTACTCTGTACTTCCTTCATTTACTTACACATTAAACTACCATATGGACAAAATGTCTCCTTGTTTGAGCCCAACTTATTTTAAGAGTTTGGTAATTTGAAAAATATAACTTTTCTGAAATTTTATTTATTTATTTTTCCAGAATGAAGGGCAGAACTCCAAGCATATTGTCAAATATCGATTTCAAGTTGCTTTGGAAGATGAAGATGATGATGAAGATACTTTGTTTATGGACAGCTGGATTTACCTTGGCCTAGAATCAGATGAGGAACTGTTTTTTGTCACAAAACACCAATTTGCTGAGGAAAATGGGTATGATGAAGTAACAAATGTTGCAGAAAAATTAGAAGATAAGTTAAAGTTACCTCCGGCTGAATCCTTCACAACAGTATCATCACCCAATGTTTCACAAACTTTGCATCATAGTCCTTCAGCAGAAAACAACCAGTTAGAACATTATTCCTCACAGATATTACCTAATTCCCAATATTCTGATGGACTGAAAAGCATAAATAATCCTACAACTTTCAGAGAATACAATTCAGAAAAAGATAATACTGCTGAAATAACTTCTCCAGATGTTTCAAAAGTATATCCAACTGAGTCACCTCCTAAGGGCTTATGCAATGGAATTGAAACCAGTGAACAATCAATGGATGTGTACAGTTCAGAACTTGAGAACACTGCTGAAACACAAGACAATGGTGTTGCTAAATCACTACACACTGTTTTTAAATCATCTTTATCTGTGTCAGTTAACACTGCTATAGACCCGGATGAAACAAATACACATTCAGCAGATGTAACTGGTTTGAAACTGAAAAGAACTTTTAAAATGCCTGACATTCATGCCAGCAAATCATTTTTACGTGAGGTAGCTGACTCTGTAATGAACCACAGTGAAAATTACAGATATTCTACAGATAACTACAAAGTACGAGTGGAAAATACAACTAAAATACCTTACATTCATGTTTCTGAAAATACTATTGAAACACCTCACACTCATGGTTTTAAGTCTAAGGCAGTTGAATTTAATGTGGACCCATGCATTAAAACAAGAACTAATTCCCAAGCTGAAAAACCAGTTTCATTTAGGAATCAGAACAGAAATTTTTCTGTTGAGGCTGTAACGATTATTTCTGATGATGAGGAAGTAACTATTATTTCTGATGACGAGGCAATAACGATTATTTCTGATAATGAGGATTCTGAAATCAAAAGTGAAATAGTGTTTATAGGATCATATCAGTCATCAAGTGGTTGTGCTGCCAGCAAAGATGAGAAGCTTTCTTTGTACAATAAAACACGACAGAGTACTCATGCAATTGCAACTAACAACAATAATGACAGTGATATAATAGTATGTGAAGAAGAAACTGTGTCAGGAGTCATTGAGTTACCTGTCAGACCAAGAAAAGCAATGAGAGGCTCAAAGAAACCAAACTGTTACATCTCGGATGAAATCCTAGAAAAAACTATATACCCAGTTTTTGATTCAGAAGTTAATGTCACATCAGAGATTGTTGGATATAGAAAAAAGAGGGAAAACTATGACTCCTCTAGCTCTTCTGACACTGACATAAATAATGCAATTTTATTTTTACCTGATAAGAGAAACAAACGTGTATGTAAATCCTATGACGGAAGCTAATGTCAGCATTCAAATCAGAGACTACTAGATATGGAAAAAAAGGAAAAATATGTCTTCTAAAATTTCTAGCAGTGACACAAGGTGCAGAAAAAATTTTTTCTGCAAACAAATTTAAACAATCAGATAACCTAGTAATTAATTGTTTTCTCTCAATGATTAAGGAAATCCTGTAATTTAACATTATATACAGTGGTACCTCGGTAGACATCCTTATTCCGTTCCAGATCCCTGGACTTATACCAAAAAGGACGTATACCAAACAAATTTTTCCCATAAGAAATAAAAGGAAAATGATTAATCCGTTCCCATGAAAAAAATCCTATTGTTATTGGCATACAGTACATGTATTATACATTTATGGGTTTGTATAAATTTATTTTAAACACTCCTAAATACTAAACTACGTACTGTACATAAATTATATACAGTACAGTATAAAAGAAATTAGATGAAATACTATAAATGAAAATTTAAGCTCACTTTACTTTGCCGAGAAGAGTCGAGTGCTACTAGGATGGTGCTGAGAAGGGAGGAGGAGGAGATATTATTGTTATTGTTTGGAAGGAGAGTCCTCTGCCAATAAAACTTTGGGAATCTTTGTTTGGTAAGCGATTTCACCCCCTTCGCAACGTTAGCCGATTTTATAATGTCTTTGTTTTTCACAATTGTAGATACCGTCGTTCTCGACATACGGTAAGCATCAGCCAAGTCCCGGATACACATGCCACCTTCGTATTTTTCAACAATCTCTTTTATCACCTCTATGGTGATCCTAACCATTTTCTTTGTTGCTTGGCTCTTCTCATTAGCTTTCTTAGAACTCATGGTTAATGAATTTACTAAAAATTTACGCGAAAAAGCTAAATCACGTGAAAATTCAGAGTTATAGGGCGGGTTGTTCACTCAATGGAAGGAATTGGTGTACTGTCGTCTGACACTCGCACCAGTTATATTTCAAACAAAGATTGTATACCAAGCAAAATTTTTGAGTCCAAACAGGTCATATACCAAGTTGGACTTATTCCAAAGCGGACATATACCGAGGTACCACTGTACTTGTTTTAACTCCTTCCACATGAAAGTGAATGTGACTAGAAAATTATAGATTTTAAAAGGATGACAGTCCTAATAGGATCTGAGGCAGTACTGAATGATGAAGCATTGGAATAGGGAGTTCAATTTTAATATATATTTTTATAATTCAAACGCTGTGGTAATGTGACTCAGGTCAATATTTAAGCCTTTAGAGTTACACATTGTCATGAAAATGGTTTATGGATTAATGTTTCAATATACATAGACATCTATATAGATACTTAAGCAAAAAACAAATATGTGAATGTAACTAAAATTATATATTTTCCCAAACTATTTTGTTTTGTTTCCTGTCAGATCTATCTCCCAATTTTTATATATAGTATATATATATATATATATATATATATATATATATATATATAAAGTTTTGTAGGGAGACTGATCTCTTCTCCTCGAAGGACCTATGTCCTAAATGAGAAGAGTGCATTTATATGTATGCATGGATGGATAAAAAGTTTTACATACAAAGCTTTAGTTTATGGCAAATTGATTGGCGAGGTTAAGTACAAATATTATTCATTATTTCTGGGTAAATCAAGTTCCTTAAGGTAATAATACACAGAATATTTTCTCCATCTAATTGTGATTAGTTGGAAAGTCCTTGTTGAGGAAACTATTTTTGCTCATGTCAAATTAGTAACTATTGAAATAATGAAATTACAAATCATCATATGCAAAAGCTATTAATGTATGTGTACTGACGTTTTGGAAAATAAAAATGGTAGTTTGCTCTGTCATCTGCCTTGTAGCTTAACATAGCGTCATTTGATCTTTTGTCTGGTGCTTATTTTTTTCATTAAAAAACTAACTAAATTTTTAAAATTTTACTTTGTATTTGCTTATCCATGAGTGTTCTGGGAGGCGAATGGTATCTGTGGTAGCTATAGTCACTGGATAGTTAAGGAATGGAAGCCTTTCACTTATCATTAATCTTCCTTTTTTTTTCATTCACACTCAATCTATCGGTGTGTGATGAAATGCAAACATCAATAAGAGATAGTGGTTGGAATCTTACATAGGAAGGATATTCACAAGTAAACATGGATGGAACAAGACAATGGAAGGGTAGTGGATAAAGAAATTAGCTATTTGGTTGTGTCAAAGGAAGTTACTCCTCCTTTCCAAGCCCATTGTTGTTGTGGAGGGGCTTCAGGATCAGAGATTGTGGCTCAGTGCTATGATGGAGACCTTTTGGCTTCCTCTACAATCTCGGACTTCAGTCCGATTTTGCTTGGCTTTTTTCTTTTTCTAGCTTTATCCTTGTTTCATCTGTGTGAATGAGATGTTTGCTGTGAGGCAGGTGTGAGAAAAGTTTTTGGCTATAGGAAAAAAAAGTGTTTTGAGGTTTCATGGACTTTGAAGAAGCATATGACAAAATTTATAGGGATTGCTTGTGGAATGTCCTACAATTGTAGGGGCTAAGTGATGCAAAAAGTAGAGCATGTGTAAGAGTGAAAGATAGTGTTAACAGTTCCCTGTTTAAATGGGATTACATCATGGATATGTGATGCCTTCAATTACAGTAGTCATTCTCTCTCACTCCCAGCATGTATCCCACTTTTGCAGTGGGATCCAGCAACTAGCGTTTTTAGACTAGCGATTTCCAAACTAGCGATATATAATAGAAACCTTACCAAGCAGCATAACTAGCGACCGAGTCAGTCGCCGAGTCACCTCCCAGTAGCTTCTTCAGCCAGGACACCATGCACATTCAACTTATTTTTTAATAAACTTTTTTTTAAAGTATTTGATAGTGAGTTTTTGTTGCTTTCTTAATTAATTATAATACATATAGATAAATGTAGGTGCCTAGCGATTAAAACTTAGAAGAAGAAATAACTAAATACAGGAGGTTAAAAAATAGGTCAATTTCAGAAAACTTCCCTAATTTAATTCTTTTATATGTTATTGCCCCCAAACTTTTGGCTTCTCAACTAGTAAAGATTTATCAGTCACTTAAAATCGCTAATAGTGAAGCTGTACTGTATATATATTTTTATCATCTCACTCATCCATTATTTCCAGATGACCAACCAACTCGTTTAGCTGTATCTCTACAACTTATTCCATACCTATTATTAAACAAACCAAACTTTCCACATTATATATTTTTTAATTATTTTTACTACCTATTCTCATGACACATACACTTGTCTTAAAATAATTGTTTGAATCCTACACCTAAGAATTTAGTTTCACATTCATAGGGGTACACAGGTCTCACAAAACGTGTTTAATGAACTCTTGTATTCTTAAATATGAAGTGTTAAGCGTGGATACATAAAAGTGATAAGTTGTCTTCTTCAGCTGCTCTAGTTAGGGATCGCCACAGCCAATCACTCTTCTCAATCTCACCCTGTCCTCTGCATCTTTCCGAGTTACACCAATTACCTACCTGCATGTCCTCCCTCACCACATCCATAAGCCTCCTCTTCTCCTCCTGTTTGGTAGCTCCGTCCTCGGCATGCTTCTCCCGATTTATTTCACATCTCTTCTGCACATTCCCAAACCATCTCACTCCCTCTTACTTTCCCTATACTGTCATGTTTGCCCTGTCCCTTTAATATACAAATTCCTAAAAGTAGTACTGTGCTAAAAAAAACAAATATGGTTTGCTTATAGCTGTTTTAACTATGAAACTTCTTGCTGCCTTTGCCATTGTTTTAATGAAATAAAATGGGATATTTCAAACAAAGTAACTTTGTAAATTGTCTTACATTCTACTTTCTTTTTCTCCTAGATTAAACTAATATAGTCAGTTTGGTACGTACACGTTTTCTGGACATCTCACCTGTGGAGGAAATCTACCTATGGGGTCAGTACATGCTGATAAATCTTTCTGGTTAAGAGTCAGATACTGCAGACTAATTCAGTCTCCAACCAATTTGTTTGCCACAATGAGTAGACTCTTATAATTCAAGTCCATATCATTAAATCTTATGGACATTGAAAAGCCTACGCACAAATTTCAACTGCTAAAGTTTTTTTTTTAGTAGAGTAAAAGCTTTTATTACACTCTTTGCAGACTTCAAATTTTTAAGTATTAAATGCATTTGTGTGTGCTGTGTTGGGCAGAGGTGCCCTTCTCAGCTCTTCTCATTTAGAGGCTGAAGGTATGAGTGAGAGGAGTTTATGTGTATGTATGTGCATCTTGTCTTAGTGGTAGACTGATGTACACCAGCCCAGGTATTACTTTCATGTGCTAGTGTCAGGACTCTAATGCTGTCCCAAATTGCCTTTTTAGCTCCATGTTTACTATCCTTCCTCTCATTTTATGCCTTCACAATCCCAATAGTTTCCTATCTTACAGAGTTTTCTCTTGTTCTTTCCTCCATACTTAAATATTTGCAAAGGATGCAGTCAAGATATTCAAACACATATTTTATGCTCCTTTTACGCTCATTATATTATGTTTTCCTTCTGTTCTTTACATACTCAGCAACATATCTCTGAATAGTCTTTACATATGCTAACCTGTTTTGTTGAACTCCTTCCTTGACTTCATCTATTCACCATTTTAGTTTCCTAACTTTCATCATCTTTGTGCCTACCTCTTGTTCCACAATTCTAGTTCCTAATACAGGGACTTCTCAATTTACGTGAGTATTGTATTCATGGAGCGTTCGCATATTTCAAATTTCACGTAATGTAACCTTAACTTTCCCATATAGCGTAAATACATGTAAAATCTATTCCATCGTGTTATTCTAAAGAAATTGTGTAATCAAAGCAAAAATACTGGCTTTTTGACATCGTGTTGAACTCATGTAAAACGAGGTTACTGTATTCCTTCTTTAACCCCTAGGGTCTGGCTGATGGGTATTTCTGTCAGGACGTAGAGTCCAGCTGACGGATATTTCCATCGGGATGTAGAGTTTGGCTGACGGATATTTCCGTCATAGCTACTTTTTAGCCAAATAGGCCTACCTCCGTCAGCCGGACTCTACGTCCCGACAGAAATATCCATCAGCTGGACCCTAGGGATTAAACATCCTAAACACATCCTCTACTTTATTTTGCATGTTCTCTATTACAGCACTTACTTCTTTGATAACCTTTTGTTTATAGTCCTTGCTTTCTCATAACTTCCTATTAAGCCTCTGAATTGTAAGCAGTTTTTTTTTCAACATTTTTCACTCAGTAACACTACAAAATTATCTATTATATTATTCTATAGAATATGACGCCTTATTTCCTGTGGAAACATCCACCGAGAGGGATGGCCACGATAGAAGAGCCTCCACCTCTCCCTATCCACACACTCCGTCCTTGCTTATTCAAATCTTTTCTCTCTATCAGCAACTCTTTCATGCATGTACTATTTTACCCTATCCCTCCTCTTACAAGTGGCCTTTCTCTCCTATTAGGATCCTCAATTTGACTCATTACACTTCACTCCATATGCATAAGCTCCCATATCACATATTTCATACATGCTTCCATTGCTCTCACAAAATTTATCTGATCCATCAAACATGGTTCCTTAGCATCAGTCACATCCCTTTCCAGTCATATATTCACAGCTATATAATCCATAATTGTTTTGTTCATTCTGATCACCTCTTCTCCACATACAATTATGAATCACCTTGTGTAAAATAGGTGCTTGCCAAAAGAAATCCGTCCTCAGTTCAAACATCCACTGAATCATCACAATGTACATTCCTCCCAGGCATTCCCCATTTATCAACCACTTCATCTATAATTTTCTTACTTTTGTAATCATATCACATCACCTTCCTTCCTTCCTTCCTCAAACTTTCATAAACATTAATTTGACTTCTAGAGTATTTCTCCTTCATGACCTCCAACTCATATCGTAGACAAGATCAACTCTGGGTCAATAAATAGCATAAGAATGAGCATGCCAAAAAAAATGGTTGGATAAGGAGAGAATATATGTCAGTATTGTAACCAATGAAATTAATCCGAGGTGTGCGAAGATTGCTACTGTTTGAAGAAAAACTTGATTATTAGGAGAGATGAAACAAAAACAATCACTTCTACCACTACTGCAGTGATAAATCAGCCCATCCCCACCATCATGTGGAGCACACCATTATTATACTACAAGGAGTAAAGTGCTAGCTAGTGAAAGGATGGATAGGAAAGAGGTTAAATAGGAGTATGAAAGAAAGGAGACTGATAGAAGCTAGGTTGGCAATTGAAGAGGGAATAAGTGTTAGTGAGATATTTAGGGTGTTCAAAAATGCAGTAGCAGCAGATGGGGTATAGACCTCTGAGGGTTCAGAGGTCCAAGGTCTAAGGATAGGGTAAAGGAGGACATGCATTAAATTGTTGCTGATAGAGGGGGAGGGAGTGTTTGAATAGGAAGGGGTGGGGGCTCTTTTACCATGGCCATCCCCTTTGGTGGATGTTTCCGGAAGGAACGAGGCATCAGAAACTATAGATAAATAGATATATCACTTTTATTAGTGATATCCTGACACATGCTTCTTGTTAAGCCTTTTATTAGAGTAACACGCATACACACACTGCTTACGTGGTTCAGTGGTAACAACTCCCGCACATGGCAAGGTGTGCGTTTGAACCCTACTTTGGTTGCTAAGGATTTTTACACTGACAGGGAGCAGTTACTGTCCACCTTGAGCAAGCGGATGGGGGTGTGTGATGTGTGAGAGGTCTCAGCCTTACCCATAGATCCGTCTCTATGAACTCTGAGCTCTTTCAGGGAGGGTAGTGGCTGACGATCACAAATCTAACACATGATCACGTGATTTTCAAAACACTGGTGAATTAAACACTCACACACACTCACATTAGTAACGTATCATTATTCTATGTACTTAACACACTTTACACCAAAGCATTACTTAACATCTCTCTCTCTCTCTCTCATATATATATATATATATATATGTATACACACACACACATACCAGTGGCCGCCCACATTCATGGACTCAACATTTGCGGATTCGCTTATTCAGGGCATCTCTGGTTATTTGCAGGCTCTTTTATGGTGCCAGTTTGTTCTCACGCAAAGCAGCCTGTCTGCTGCTGCTCTCCCTTTTGAGGTGTTGAAATTGATTTAAGTGCCTTCCATGGGTTACAGGGTTATTTCTTTAGGTATTGATGGGTCTAGGGATGTCGGAAATTATTTGCAACTATTCTACATTCGCAGGGGTCTGTGTCCCCTAACCACCACCAATGTGAGGAATTGCTTGTATAACTTTTCCAGTAATGCCTTTCCACAGTAACATAAGTTTATAAGTTTTAAAAGTAACAGACATAACTTTAACAGAAGACTTGGAAATATATACATATAATATACACACACACACACACACATATATATATATATATATATATATATATATATATATATATATATATATATATATATATATATATATATATATATATATATATATATATATATATATATATATAGGTACTTCTCAATTTACGTGAGTATTGTGTTCCTAGAGAGTTCACATATTTTAGATTTTGCGTAATGTAAACACAATTTTCCCATTTAATGTAAAAACATATAAAATCTATTCCTTTGTTCATCAGACACTATGAATTTTGATGACTAAGAGTTTAAGAGTTAAATCACACATAATGCTGCACCTAACAAATATAGTTCTAAAGAAATTGTATAATTAAAGCAGAAATACTGGCTTTTTGACATCTTGTTACACCAAAGACGCGTATTTCAAACTCGCAAAAATAGTTACTTGTTTTACTTGTCTTACACAAATTTCAAATATGCATTTTGGGTTTAACACTGTCAAAAAAAAAGTATTTTTGCTTTGATTACACGATCTCTTCAGAATAATACGATGCATTATTGTAAAACATGTTTTGTTAGGTGCAGCGCCATGTCTTATTTAACTCAAAGTCTTAGTCATCAAAAATCATAGTGTCTCATGAAAAAAGGAATAGATTTTACATGTATTTACACTACAGTAAAATCTCATTTATCCAGCACGAACAGGGGAAACCCAGAGAGAGAGAGAGAGAGAGAGAGAGAGAGAGAGAGAGAGAGAGAGAGAGAGAGAGAGAGAGAGAGAGAGAGAGAAAGCTAACTTCTCTTTAACAAAACCCTTTGTTCCCATACCACTAACACTAAATTGTTACAGATAATAAACAAAGATTTCTGTTAACTAGAATGATAAATCGCATAGAAAAATAAACCCTTCCAAAGTATCACATAATACCAAGGAAAGTTTAAACCAATGTAACCTTCAAAACTTATAATCACTAGAAAAAGGATCCAACCAGGAACAACATTTTGTATACTTTAGAGAATATAACTGCTCCTACACAAAGTGATAAAACAAAAAAAAATTCAAATAAGCAAGAAGAGTATTCTCAAGTCAATGAAAGCAGCTGCATTATATGAATATATTCAGATCAGCTCAGCCATTTCAAACCTACAGGAAATGTTATCTTAAGAAAATAAACCAAAATCTGCAATGATGATCTATGAATTCTGAAATTACTATATTTGAAACTTTATTTCAAACAAATATTTACCATAGATACTGATAGTTATTTACAAAAAATCACAGACTTTACTTACTCATTTACACCAAACAAAAAAGATAATTTCAGTATGTATTGATAAATTTTGATATGATGAGGAGAGGAACATTTTGTAAGACAAAAGAATAGTGAGTTACTACTGTTGCTGAAAGTGGTACAAGTACAAAGAATTCCTCAACATTCACTGCTGTTCTGCCACACTCAAAAAAAAAAAAGAAAAAAAATTACTTTCTAGGTTTGTTTGTGCAGAGCTCACCTTGCTTCATCCATAATGTGCAAAGGACAATTGAAATGCCCTCACATTGGGCTACCTGATAATATATTTTTGGCCTGTAATGCACTTGGCAGAACAGGAACTTCTTGCAAAATCACTTCTTAAACATTAAGTGTAAATGATTAGATAAATATGTACTATATAATCAACACCATCAAGCAGTTAGCAAGCAGGCCATCTCTAGGAACCGACATCGTCCCTAAGACCTCCCCTCAGCGAGGTATCACAGGCGTCTGGGTAGTAGTGACGGCATGGACCATCTTGCAAAATGCAGCTTCTTTTCAGAAATATGATGTTGGCAGCAGAAACTCATGTCCCTAATAGACTCTACTTCTTTTTCCTGTAGTGAGTCTATAAAATGAGCCTGTTGCCTGTTGCACTTGATGCTTGTGTAAACAATCAAAAACATAGCACAGGAAGACATAATCAAAGGTGGAACACTGACCATACAAACTTCTGAAGGATATAAATTTGTAAAAACTGGATTAATACCCGAAGAAAAATGTAACTTACTCATTTAACTTTGTTTTTCAAACATTTCTTGGAGCTCAGTGTTTCACTCCCAATATTAAGGGTACCCTTGCTGTGTGTTTCTGATAGCCTACACAACAGTTCAACAAGATGTAGTTTTAGCTTCAGTAACAGTGCTCAACTGGCATGGTTCACTCCACAAAGTCCAAAAGCAATATGTCTATTTTTTTTACCCAAACAAGTGAATCTTTAATAAAAAAATCAGGATGGGTCTGATCAACTATAACAAAGCAGATAAAATGGAAAACATAGATACTGATAAACTCCAAATATCAATAATATTTAGGGACAAAAACAATAATTTGACTCTGAAGTATTCAACAACCAATACTAATCAATAGGAATAATGACCGCCAAATGCACTGTTAAAACTATCCCTACAGCATTCCATAGAGACAGATTAATTATTTTAAATGTTCCATAGGACCACCAGTTACTATTATTGCTTTTTAAGCTCCTTACCCACAGAATATGAAACTATCTTATTCCAATCAATCTTGGTCCGTGTAACAGGAAGCTGGCGACGCAAGGCCTTGAAGGTAGTGTCGGACATAGTTTGGTAGTTTTCACTGATAGCCGTCTGATATTCATTCTCAGCAGCCTCAATGAAGTGCACCAATTCCTGGGCAGTTTCCTCTTCACCCTGGATATAAAGAAATGTTGTCATCAATAAACTACCAAGACTGTAACTGGCATACCTAATAAAGGTATTGACATCTGCAGGCATTCTAATACATATATTTTCAGGTGAGCAGTTGGTATAGTCTGTTTCCTAAGCATCTATACTAAGTTCCCCTCCATAGGAACAAGTTGAAAATGTCAACTTTCTTGATGCTTAATCTATCTATCTATCTCTATGGCTAGTTTATATCCCCCTTAACAGGGGGTAGCCAAGGCAAGGCGTGTAGGGTTCAAGGAGACATTAATCTCCCCTCCACCTCTGTGCCTTGCTTAATAGTTGACAGAATTCCATTAAACGGAAACATTACTGTTCCTACTTAAATATGCAATACTTCACAATATATAGGTGTTGAGATTATGGAAAGGGAAGAGGAGAGCATATAAAAAAATGATGCAAGGGAATGTGGCAGAGGAAATAAGAGTGAGGAGGAGAACTGAGTACAAGTGTTGGAACAGGAGGGACTTGAACTTGTAAAAACATCAAAGTTCCCTTGAGTTTACCCAAACAATGTGGACCACAGGTAAGATTTGAAACAAATTATTATAAAAACTAAACACAAACTAGTAATGAACAGTAATAATGAGTAATAGAATACCAAATAAATTATAAACTTACAGCAACTGTTAGATTCCCTTTAACATCTTTAGAAGTGACTAACTGGACATTGCCATCTTCATAGTAGTGGACTTGAACTTTGAGGACTCCTTTCAGCTCCACACTTCCCCCTCCTAGGGTCACAGTCCAGGTTGATCGCCACCGACCATTCCTGTGGAGGACACACAGGATGTCACGAACACATTTTTTAGAAGTGTTGGATACAAGTTTCTGTCAGTAATGAAACTCAAGACAATTTAACATACATCAGATATCTCTATAATGATTCTCACTAATGCTTCATCCTTTCAGAGATGAGATACTAAAGACCAATTGATTTGGAAAAACTAGAGAAAGAATCTATCTATTCTGACATAGCAAAAAATCTTCAATTGCTCTTATCCTTACACTTCGTCTTTACATACAGGTCATTTCACTGTCTCACGCTACCACCTCAAAGACTCTAGCAGTCCTCTTATGTTTCAGTGAGCCTTGTTCAAACACTTGCATATGCTGGCCTCAACTATTATGCTGTACTGAAGTATTCTTTCCTTTTTCTTTACTTCCATGCTCACTGTCCTGCCCTTTATTATATGCCTTGCACAGCTCTCTCTTGTGACTGTACTTCCAGGTTTGCACAGGATTAAACTAATACATAAACTCATACATTCCTTCAATTATTTGTCCATCTACCTAATTCATGCACAACTTCTGATACTCGTTCCTATATATGTTAACTGACCGTTAACATATTGATAAACATGCTATAACAAACTTACACACTCTGAAAGGCTAGATTTATCATTAACACTACTGTGTACATACCAATAATTTTTGGGTTGGAATTGATGGTCTTCTATGCACATGGTGAGGGTGACAGCTGATCCTTGGGTGCGGGCATACACAGCACACACACCATGTGGATAGTGATCACTCACATACTGAATGAGCTGTGTCTCAACTGCACCTCTCCAACTCTCTGTGGCAGGATCACTCTCACAAGGCTGTGGGTTGGACACAAGCTTTTCACTGTTAAAGATGACCTTCATGGACATTACTTATGCTTGTGTCTAATACCTAGATCTTTTTCTTAAGGATGTTTACTGAAATAATAAAGCAATCATCCTATTTCTAGTAAAAAGAGGTTAGCCCTACCATAACTAAATAAAGAACCAATAAATAATGAATTATTGTTTTTACTGCTCCCAACTCAAATGGACAATAATAAGATTTGCTCACAAAGCTATGTACCTTTTCTAATGTCACGTAGATGAATAACTGACCTTGCATCTAATCCAGCTTTTCTTTATAGGTCAACTTTGGATGAACATAATCATCTTAACATACTTATTAAACCATGTGAAACAAAGATGATTTCATGAAGAAACATTTTTGTAAGGAGCTAATGTACTTAGTAAACATGTTTCCTGTACAAAGCAGAATAGAATAGGAAACAAGTATTCAGGAATACAATACTTACACATATTTCAAATCCCAATACCTTAGGAATGATAGATAGCATATATACATACATGAATAAATAAGTATATGCATTCATCACTTCATTAATGCTACACAATGTCTTCCTTGCATATTCATATAGCTACTTAATCTAAACTCATTCCTCTAGCTCTTTATGCTCAACTACTTCATGATATTACAGTTTTGCTCTTAAAAGGAGAGGTACTCCAACCAATCCACTTCAACTTGGTGCATGAGTTTTATGGACCATGACTACTTGTGTTGGCCCTCTACCTTATGCTATCATAGGAGGACGTATGGTGGTGTTAAGAATGTTTAAGAGCTGCTCTCTGTTGACCTACTTCTTTGTTTTTACTCCATTATTCTGCTAACCTGTCCACTGACTGTACTTGGTTTTCATTTTTGTATTGACTGGAATACCTGAAGTTTGTGAGCTATCATAGATCCGTTCCTCACTCAGCTTAACAAGTAAGTGTAGCTAGTTAAGAAAGTGAACATGTAAATATTTTCCATAAAGTTCTCATCATGTGATAAAATGACCACAAACCTTTAAATCTGTTGCTTCCTTCCGTAAATGGTCAAATTTGAAGGTGAGCTTCGCTCGTGGATCCACAAAACGGCCACCGCCAAGGTCATTGTGTTCTGTGACAAGGGCGTAGTGGCTCTGTCCGTCCAGCCTCACTGGGGTCAGCTGGTCCTTGTTGTACTCTGCAATGGCTCGGGCCACACCTTCTCGCAGCAAGGCATCATTGTTCACCAGGGTCCGTACATCTGTTGAGTGGTAAGATATAGGTATGCTGTGCATCGATGTATCCTTATTATATTAATTGCATACACTTCAACATGAAAAGTTTTAAAGCAATTATCATAATGCACATACCATTAAAGACTTCATTGAATTCCCCAGGAGGTGAATGCATAACAAAATTTGAAGCAATCCGCACCTGGAACAGCAGAAAAACAAATCTACATTACAAGAATAGATGAAGCCAGAGAGAATAAGCACAACATAGACATAGGTTATTCTAATTTCAACAAAAACACTTGGAAATGATTACCTTTTACTGTGTGTGTGTGTGTGTGTGTGTGTGTGTGTGTGTGTGTGTGTGTGTGTGTGTGTGTGTGTGTGTGTGTGTGTGTGTGTGTGTGTGTGTGTGTGTGGCTGTTTTTGATTGTACATGGAATACTTAAACTAGCAATACAATATACTAAAATTCACAATAATTAAATAAATGCATATTTGTGTACATAATGTAAAAAGAGATGAGATAGATTGAGGTGGTTGGGCAAGTTGATAAGATGGTCGAGTGATTAGGTGTGGAGATGCAATGAACAAAATTATTAAGGGTTTTTAAAGATTTAGGCCTATGCAGCCTGGCGAACCACCATAAAGTAAACATGTGTTGACCCTTTCAAAATGATGATGATGATGATGATGAATGTAAAGTATGTGCTACTTTTAGTGTTAATGAAGACAAATACAGAATATAAGTAATAATTATAAGTGCACAATATCACGCAAATAGCCTCTATAATATTTACTTGAAAAACTGCAATGTGATGATAAGCAAAGTTGTTGTTTGGGCAATATTTTAATACTTTCTTATGGCACTCTTATTGATATCATGAAATTATATCCCTTATTCTTGAATTTCAAATGTTTAAGGTTTTATTTAATTACATTACTCACAATTAAAAATAAACCCTCATATTATTCTGTCACAATCATATTAAACATTTGCCTTCTGACTAACCTTAATCATGGTGAAGTCCATTCCAGAGTCAACATAAGTTTCACTGCTCTAGCTGATTACCTTATCATGGTTTCACTATTTACACTTATTAAAAATTCAATTAAAGCCCCTATGACTAACAGTAGCCACCAGGGTTACCAAAGTGCAATGTAATCTTGTTAGAGTTACAGCATCACCCAGCTTTATGGTTACAATTGAAGTGTCATCACTCTTCCAAAATTCAATGATGAACTAAATTTTTTTTTTTACTATAATAGAACTTGATCGACGAATAATTCAAAATTGTGTCTCCAGCAACAATTAATGTGAGCAGGAGTGGGCTCTCAGGGGTGAATGAAGCAAATAATATCCTCACCCCGCCCTACCATGTCAGAAGTGGTGTTGAACCCAGCTAAACTAGGTTAACTTTGAATCCTTACTTATCATCTAGTGTAAAATGGATGGGCTCTTTTAAAAAATGTTTCAAACACATTTAAGTTCACAATATTTAAAAAGGGGGTGATTATAGAATATTTCTGAGACCAACCAAATGGAGTATGCTCATAATTTTCATTTTAGTATTAACTTTCCTATTGCCACCTCATATAATATTACTTATTAACCTTGGTCTGTAATCAAATTACTGTTACAACAAATATAACACTGACAGGTCAAGAAGCAATTCTTACATTAAGGTTGTAGTCTTTCTACACTTGCTAGACACTCTTCAGGAAACGTTAGGGTATTGCTATCAATATATACAATTTATAATGAACAGCCTTGAGTGAGTGAAGAGTGTGTGTAGCAGGGTGGGCCCAGGTGTGCTTGGCGGGAGGGAAGGGTTAGCCTGGGGCGAGGTCCTCCAGGCCAGCAGGTGACAGGCCACGATGTAAACAAACCCTCTTATCCACCTTTCCCCATCTGTCTTTTCACCTTTCACTAGCCTTAGTTTTACAATACCCAGCTCAATGTATCCGAACAAGTATCTATTACTTCAGATAACAACGAATATTTATCTCCATATAGGTAGAGACTCTAAAATAACCCGTTATATATGCCGGTCTAGCAGCAGCCCTTGGCAGGATACGCCCACAGATCACATTCCACCAGATAACAGGCATTTAACCTCCACATTTCACGTCTCACTTAATTCCTACTACTTAGTTGTCTCGTTAGTATCACTTGATTTAAATTATAAAGCCAAAATACTCCGTAGTACACTAACCTTTTCCTC
>JAPQNM010000002.1:2291009-2351009 GCA_029783475.1 Metacarcinus magister
TGTGTGTGTGTGTGTGTGTGTGTGTGTGTGTGTGTGTGTGTTCAGTGCTCACGCGAGCCACAGCCGAGCAAGGGGAAGTAAAAATGCCAACACCTCCAATAATGTTTTTTTCTGTCTGAATTGACCGAGACTGTATCCTATCAACATTAATCTTATTTTGTGAGCTTATAAAACTGAAAAAAGCCCCTTAAAGTAATGGCACATCAAAGTAACGATTGGAGCCTTGAAGGGGGACACCAAAGCGGAACCACGTTGCGAAAACCGCGTCGATGTCAGAGAGGTTTTGAGGCAACAGGAAGCAAGCAGGAGGTCAGACGGTAGGATTGAGTGAGCTCTTCAGCAGCAGAGGAAATAGTAGATAGTAGTTACACTGAAGAAGGTCCGTTGAACTTAGGACGTGTTTAGGACGGGACGCCCTTGCTCGCGACAACCAGCCCTATAAGCGACGTCACACTTGGGCCACACCATGGTCGCAAAGGGCTTCCCAAAATCCTGTTAGTCTAATGGTGTTACACTCTTCTCACGCGGCGGTCCCCTCCCATGCCCCCTCCTCCCACACCTCGGCTGGCGTCACCCCCCTCCCCACCATCCCCGGCGCCCGTGGTTTCACCCTCCCGGCAGGTTGGTCGTCGCCACAGCCAGTTGCACAGTGGCGAGGTAGCGGCAAGGGGTGGAGGGGACACGTGCCTCCAACAACGCCTTCTACTGTTCGTGTTCAGGGTAGGCAAGAAGGCATTTTGTCCCCATGAGTCTGATCGTGACAACAGCGTGAGAGCAGACATGTCAGTGCGCAGTGTCGTGCCGCGGTAGAAAGCTGGGGAGGAGTTACTTCCTCTTATTGTGTTCCTATTCGACAATTAGTGTTTTTATTAGTGTACAGGAATTTCAGGCACCATGGAATTCCTTCAAATGAAAAGGTGAAAAAATTAATAGATAAACGAGTGAAGTAAATTTCAGCAACACAGCTTTCGAGGATGAAGTGCCGTCTCATACCCCGCCCCGCACACTACTTCCGTCTGCTCACCACCTGCTGCCGGTAGGAATAGAGTGTCACCATTCGCTAGGACGTGAGCCACGCGGTAAATACGAGGCAAGAGGTAAGTAACCGCTGCTTCCTACACTTTAAAGAACAAGGGAAGCAGTCGAGACATAACTGTGCGAGGAAGAAACACGCAAGAACTTGAGGGTAAACTTTAAGAGAGGAAAGGTATACACGGATCGGGTCACTGAAGGGATGGCATATGCATTTATAGAATATATGGATTCCGCCGCTTTAAGTCCCACTTATCTGACCTCGATCAATTTGATTCACAAGTGTCCGGAAGACCGATTAAGTATTGGTTTCGAGACACTTGTGAACACACTTGTGGCGGTGTGTTCGTGCGTGAAACTTCTAATGACCGCCCAGCTGTCTCAACGCCTTGCCTTGCCTGTGCGACCCTCGCTAAAAATATCACTGCTAAGAATAAAGACACATATTTCGGGTTCCTCGTCCTTGTGTTGAAACATGTTCAAAACTTATTGTTAACATTATGTAAGTGACACAACAAGCTGCTCACCTTACAGTTAAAACTATGACAGACTTGTCTAAAAGGCGATGTTTTGGGCATTATGGTTATAATCATATTAATATAACTAATGCTCCCTCTCTCTCTCTCTCTCTCTCTCTCTCTCTCTCTCTCTCTCTCTCTCTCTCTCTCTCTCTCTCTCTCTCTCTCTCTCTCTCTCTCTCTCTCTCTCTCTGATCATTAAAATTGCACTCATTTACCTTGTTCCCCAACAACAACAGTAAAAGAAGCTGGTAAGATGAGGATGGTAACTGAATATCTACCATAAATATTTTTTTAAAAAGTTGGTGTTTACATGACCATTTTGAAACTATTTTATGAAAATTTTAAGTGAACCTTTGATTTATAAAATTCCCAGCCAACAACGCTACACATCAACAAAAGGAAGCAATACAATATCCAGGATGACAGACAGCCAGACAACCAAGGGCACGCTACAAGGCTATGTATGGCTGGCACCGTCCACAGCAACCAAAACAAAACACAAAACAGGCCCTCGTGCATATTGGACACAGCAACACTCTTAAGTACTGCTACCGAATTATATAGAAAAATAACTTGACGTGGGATGGAAAACATTTATGCTTCCCATGTGAACCTTGTTGTGCCGCGTTGATCCTATCAGGACAGGGTGGTGAACATCTGTCACAGGCTGGCAGCGGCGGTAGTGGGCGAACGTAAATATAAATCAGGAGAGTATAAGTATTGAAAAGAGAGAGAGAGAGAGAGAGAGAGAGAGAGAGAGAGAGAGAGAGAGAGAGAGAGAGAGAGAGAGAGAGAGAGAGAGAGAGAGAGAGAGAGAGAGAGAGAGAAGAAAAAAATAAGAGAGAGAGAGAGAGGGCGGAACCATACTGATCGGAAAAAGAAAGTGAACCAGAAACCGACCAACGCTTGGGCTTTGTAAGACTGCTGAAGGCATTAGTTGGGTCAGAAGCCCCAGCAAGAGAGGCCGCCTGGAGGCCACACACAGGCGTTCCCTAGAGGCACAAGGAAAATAAAGTATCTTCACACTAGCGACTGAGATCTATATTTTTGTGGTGTGTTGCTATGGTTGCTACACCGACAAACAGCGACAATCTGCTGTATTTCATTTGTATTGTCTGTATAAGCCACAGACAAGGATGTGCAAGGCGGAGCGGAGAGGTGAAACTAGTTCTTTCTTTGGTGTTAAGTTGCATGACGGAGGTAATGCGCCATACACAGCATTGCACCGTTCAACACTTGCTGCCCTCGGAGACATGCTTTCTCCAAGGCTCACTTTCATTTCACCGTCCGTGCAGTCAAGCCAACCCAAACCTACACCCAGCCAAACACACTCACAGACAAAGGGAAACATACAAACATACAGATCAACAGACAGACATACATGTAAATTGTAAAAGAAAACATACGTACAAACATACAAACATACATACATACATATATACATACATACATACATACATACATACATACTTACATGCATACATACGTACATGTACACTTACGTACATGCATATCTATACTCATACATACATAGTGAATTACATACATACATAGGTATATACATAAACAAGTGCATATATAAGCAGGTCAATGTTCAATCGTTAAACTATTTTCTCTTAAAGAGCCATGTATGTGAAAAAGGTTAATTATTGACACACAAATTGTCGCGGGCAAGTGTGTAGTGTATAGGGAAGGCGTGAACCCAGCACGTGGACCACCTGACAGCTGTATCACTGTACTGTTACTGCACCACCGTACCAATCACAACTGTACAGCAAAACAAAGGTGTATATCACACCTTGCACTATTGTACCATTGCACAAGTGTACGTATGTATTATGCACGTATTATTTGCACAACTAAACAGCTATACAAATGTAGGTACTATACGTACGGATCAAAGCCAGTACCACTTTACTACTCCTTAGACCACTGTACCACTGCCTTTACCACTGTACCGCTTCCTCCAACACTGTACCACTGCCTCCACCATTGTACCAACTGCCTGCACCACTGTACCACTGTTTGCACAACTGTACCTCTGCCTGCACAACTGTACCGCTGCCTGCACCACTGTGCCACTACCTGTATCACTGTACCGCTGCCTGCACCACTGTACCACTGCCTGCACCACTGTACCACTGCCTGTATCACTGTACCACTGCCTGCATCACTGTACCGCTGCCTGCACCACTGTACCACTACCTGCACCACTGTACCGCGGTGGTGATGGTGGTGGTGGTAATGTGCGGGTGACATCTAAGTATGGCGTGCTGTCTCGTTCTGTACCTAAGTTACTGTGGTGACTATGCAGAGATATACAATACGTATGTTTCTTCGAATTACCGGCCATGTTATGAAGATATTAATTGCTATTGTCTCGTCAAACTCTATCATTATCATTCTAACTCTTCCTATTCAATACAGAACGGGAGGGGGAGAAGAAAAACAAAAGGTACTGGGGGGAAAGATGCACTTGTAGGCCGCTGAAGCCCGTTACATTGGCAGCCGTCCCAGTTCATCAGTCAGACCGTCATTCTACACAACCACACGTGTCTTGTTAACGGACAGGCACAGGATCAGATTTAAGGGTGTGGGAACTTACTCTGAAGGCGAAAATATCAAAGCTTCAGTACCGCTGTCTTTCCCGTCTTGCATCGTAGGAACATTTGAGCAATAGCAAAAAATACTACAGTATATACGAAAACAAAAGTTCTCGGAATTTACTAGTGATATTGAACTATAAATACTTATCGGGTGTTCAGATAAACTTGACGATGGAAAAACAAAACCTTTTTCCCTTTATCTTATACTCGCGTCACTGGTTATCTCAGTAGACCAATCCCGCCCCTTCCACACTGCAATGACCTAATCACGTGATTTAATTATTGGGTTACAGAAAAAATAATGTATGGAATAGGTGAGTGGGTGGATGGGGATTGAAGTTTAGTATTCAAGTAAACGTGTACATACTGTAATGGGGGACAGACTAGGGTTCCCCAGTGCAGATGTGTATACTAACCTTACTATGTATATAATCTTCTGCAACCTGTCATACTAAACCAAAGACGAAATTGTGTTTATTGTCGTGATCTCAGTGTTGATGACTCGTGATGGATGTTGCTCCGCCTTCCTCATCTCTCTCTCTCTCTCTCTCTCTCTCTCTCTCTCTCTCTCTCTCTCTCTCTCTCTCTCTCTCTCTCTCTCTCTCTCTCTCTCTCTCTCTCTCTCTCTCTCTGTATCGTTTATGTGTGTGTGTGTGTGTGTGTGTGTGTGTGTGTGTGTGTGTGTGTGTGTGTGTGTGTGTGTGTGTGTGTGTGTGTGTGTGTGTTCAGTAAAAAGTAAGCACACCATTATTTTGTTCACATAATACATGCATTTACATTCCTCCCATCTGTTGCTTCATGTCACAAGCAATTTTCATGTAAGTGCCATCTGTTATTCTCTTGATTGCGTCTCTTTTTTTTTTATTTTTATCTTCAGTCTTTGCAACATGTTAGGTTTTGTCCTATTTTGTTAATTCTACCAATTCCTTTTTCTTTTCCTTTCACCCATTGTATTGAGGAAAATTAGAAAGGAAGGGAATATTTCAGAATTCACTCACTAGTATTACCCAACAAAATATCATAAAAGTACTCCTCAATTTGGATAACGATCAGAATATTCTATCATTATATTCTATACAGCAGGGCCATTTGCGAAGATATGCACAATAAACAGATAGTAAAACAGATAGCTATCACAGCCACAGAAAATGGGCATTATGCAACAACTACGCAACACTGAGGAAGAGGCAGAAGTTAAGAAGAGAACTAGGGTTAACTGGTGATAGGAATAACCTTGGACACCACCCTGTTATAGCATTCCCTATCAATACAGGGCCATCTTACGCATGAAGGGTTCGCCACACAGGAGTAAAGTAGGCTTATGTAAAACGTCTGTACATTTGTGGGAGAGAAAGAAGTGTTTAAGAGAACTCGTATTAAGGAACTAAAGTGAATGAAGGTGACACTCTAACTAAACTGTCTATGCAGATTACAATGTTGTGAGTAAGAACAGTAACTCAATTAAAGTAGGTGAAGTATAACTCTTCGTACAGGTGAGTGTGAGTATACGCGGGTGGACGGTTAATACCCTTCAACCTAGCAAACAAAGAAATGACATGCTCTGAATCCGTTCATGCCATACCACCTAAGTTTATCGTACGGTGTGTGTGTGTGTGTGTGTGTGTGTGTGTGTAGACACGGTCAGAAGTTTACCTCCTAAGTAAACATACGTGTCTCCAGATGCAGTTGGCTAATCGCGCTATTTGACCTTCTTTTGATCAACATCGCATCCAGGAAAGAGGTGGCGTCATATCCATACTAAAACACACACACACACACACACACACACACACACACACACACACACACACACACACACACACACACACACACACACACACCGGTTTACCTACCTATACTGCAATGCAAGAACCTATGCGTCCAAACCACAAGCCTCACTTCGTAATAACTCTGGCGGTGAGGATGAGCGGAACCTGAGCGCGTGTTTGTGTGTGGCATTAGCATAAGAAGCAGACACGACACACGGGGTCTCGCTATGTGTGTGTGTGTGTGTGTGTGTGTGTGTGTGTGTGTGTGTGTGTGTGTGTGTGTGTGTGTGTGTGTGTGTGGCTTCGTCTGGAGCCATGACGCATCCCCTCTGGAATAACAGCCAACGAACAAGACAAAGAAGACTGATGATGATGAGAATAGTGAATGGTGATGGTGATGGTGGTGGTGATGGTGATGGTGGTGTTATCAAGAAGGTATTATAGCGGAAGATGATGATATAGAAGATGAAGCCAAGACAAGACAAGACTAGAAAAGCGACAACAGCAACAATAACAATAACAATAACAACAACAACAACATTCAACAACAGATTCCACGAGACTTATCAAGATAACTCATGTATCGGTATTTCCTTAACATTCACCCGGCAGTTGTTATAGTATATCATGTGTGTGTGTGTGTGTGTGTGTGTGTGTGTGTGTGTGTGTGTGTGTGTGTGTGTGTGTGTGTGTGTGTGTGTTATGCAATCATGACAATATGACAGTTGCAAGATAAATAGACAAAATCAAGTCAAGTTCAGATGATAGATTGAGTTTCGTAACGTCGCTTACTCTTCAGGGTTCATTTGGATCATGATTAGGAACATAGATAGTATGCACACACACACACCACACACACACACACACACACACACACACACACACACACACACACACACACACACACACACATGGGAGGTAAGACGTTCCCTTGTTTGTTTTGATGTCTCGTAAATCATGCTTGGGAAAGGAAGGAAAGATAAACTGTTTATGATAGAAAGAAGGAAAATATTTTGGTCAAAAGAGCATCCAGTAAGGTAGAAGTAGTAGTAGTAGTCGTAGTAGTAGTAGTAGTAGTAGTAGTAGTAGTAGTAGTAGTAGTAGTAGTAGTAGTAGGAGCAGTTGTTGTTGTTGTTCATGTCGTTGTTGATGGTGTTATTGTTGTTGCTGCAGCTGCTATAATAGTAGCGGTGGTGGTGATGGTAACTTTTAACTACATTCACTACATAATCGCCAACTATAAAAAGTGCACACACACACACACACACACACACACACACACACACACACACACACACACACACACACACACACACACACACACACACACACACACTACAATGCAATATCAACCACTGTACATTATGCAATAAACGTCATGTCACTCTAAATTGTGTGATAGTAAAAAAAATTAAACATGATAAAAGTGTTTAGTCGTCTTCGTACACATGTAGGACAGCTGTGTAAGATTCTTGTGTGCATTTAGAAAGACGTTTGTTGTGTGTGTGTGTGTGTGTGTGTGTGTGTGTGTGTGTGTGTGTGTGTGTGTGTGTGTGTGTGTGTGTGTGTGTGTATGACCAAGGCCACATAGCCAGCCAGTTAGGAGTGCCAAAGTGTGAGGCCATGCAACCATCCAGGAATAACTGACTACGCCCCTCCACTCCTCCCTCTACACACTGCAATACCTCATCACACTCATCCACCCCAATGTCACGGTAATCCATCCCACTCATCCACCTCACCAGTCGACAGTCACCCGTTTCGATCTCTCTCTCCTCTCTCTCTCTCTCTCTCTCTCTCTCTCTCTCTCTCTCTCTCTCTCTCTCTCTCTCTCTCTCTCTCTCTCTCTCTCTCTCTCGTCTAAATCACTTCTTCATCTCACTCATTAACGCCATCTCATTCTCTTACACGTGATTCATTTTGTTAATTTGGTTGTATTCATCCAGGAGGAGGAACACAAAGGAACACAAAGAAAGAACAAACATCAGCTAGCCTGTTTGAGATCAGCTACACTATTTGACCTGAAGTGAGAGGTACAGCATAGTAAAGACGAAAGCTCCTCTCACCGCTCCCTCCACCCGGGCCAGCAGGAAAGGCACACATAACAAGGAGGAGGAGAAGAAAACGAAGAAGTAGTAGAAGACGAAATAAAGAAAGAAAGGAAAAGGAAACAACAAACAACAAACAACACACACACACACACACACACACACACACACACACACACACACACACACACACACACACACACACACACACACACACACATAAACATACACATACACACAGTAAAAAATGGTGCGTAAATAAGACAAGTGTCAAGAGAGAGAGAGAGAGAGAGAGAGAGAGAGAGAGAGAGAGAGAGAGAGAGAGAGAGAGAGAGAGAGAGAGAGAGAGAGAGAGAGAGAGAGAGAGAGAGAGAGAGAGAATGATACATATAATTATAAAGAAAATCAGACCATACAGACCCTAGAGTTCAACTTAGATGGTGTGTCCTTACCTAGAGTAAACGTTTTCTAAAGTAAACACAATTAAAAGTAAAACAAGTGAAAAGCAACATAGTCGAATAGCCAGCAGTTATGCAGGGTCATATAACCTGTGTCGGAAACCTTGTTGCATGATATGATAGTCGAGTTTGTGTTTAAAGGAATTTGTTATGGTACACTGCACAACAGAAGGTGGAAGATTATTCCACTCTCTAACGATGTTATTAATTATAACTAAAATATATAGTGCAGACAAGTAATATTTGTCTACATCTTAGTTTAACTCCGTTACTCTTCGTTTGTCATAAGTCATCATTTAAAAAACATTTCATTTCCGCCAATTATCGTAAATCCTTTAAGAACTGCTTAAGCACTGCTTTAAATCATAAGGAGGAAGTAAATAATTATGAGTGTACGCTGTTTATGACATGATGCAATGGAAAGGAATGTGGAAAGAAAAACAGAACATGACTGTGGGCTGAGGTTTGTTTACATCTGGCACATACTTGAAAGGTAACTTTGGAAAGGAATACGTAGAATGCAAAGATAAGAACATAAGAATGTAAGGAAGCTACAAAAGGCCCGGGGGTCTACACCCTTATTACCTACATCCACCTCTCACCCCCATCCATAAAGCCGTCTAGTCTTCTTTGAAAACTTCCTATCGTCTGTGCACTAACTACCTGCTGACTGAGTCTGTTCCAATCATCCACCACACTATTTGTAAGCCAATTTCTGCCTATTTCTTTACTAAATCTACATTTTTCCAGTTTGAATCCGTTACTTCTTGTTCTATCCTGACTACTGCCCGTAATAACCTTTCCTACATCCCCTTTATCAAAACTCTTCACCCACTTAAATACTTCAATCAGATCTCCTCTTACTCTACGCCTCTCCAGTGAGTGTAATTTCAAAAGCTTCAGTCTCCTCTCATAACTAAAATTACGGATCCCCTGTATCATTTTGGTCATCCTTCTTTGCACTGATTCTAACAATCCAATATCCATTTTATAATACGGGGATCAAAACTGCACTGTATAGTCAAGGTGAGGTCTGACTAACGCCAAATACAGCTTCAGAATAACCTCAGTACTTCTACTTTTAACACGCCTAGCAATAAATCCTAACACCCTATTAGCCCGATTTCTAGCCTCAATACATTGTTTTCTGGGACGGAGGTCTGAGCTAACCTGAACACCCAAATCTCTCACATTCTGATATATTCAGTGTTACCTTGCTTATGTTGTACCTGTTGTGAGGATTTTCCCTTCCAACATTCATTACTTTACACTTGTCAATATTAGATTCCATCTGCCACCTGACCACACACTCGTTCAACCTATCTAAGTAAATCTAAGTAACTAAGATACGGGTGACATAAAGAAGTGTGTTTTGGAGGTGATGGTAGAAAAGGAAGTAGTAAGCTAGTGAAAAGTTTTGTAGGCGAGGAAGTGATATGAGAGAGGATGTGGAGAGGAGTACAGTTAGGGTTGTGTCGTTAGGGGGATGAGAGGAAGTAAGAAGGCAAATTGAAAGTGAATGGTTAGTCTTGTGGAGTTTGTGGTGTGTTAGTGTATGCAGTCTGCTGTGGTAACTTTACTGCTTTATTATGCATTCAGCACTATTACTGCTTTCTCGAAGATATATCTGTACATTGCAAGAAACATTACTTCAGATGATAATGATCGTGAAAGCAATTATGATGAATATGGTAACTGTGACGATAATGACATTAAACTATATTGCTCACGTTTTCCATTTCTTTGTGGTTATATGTATACCAAGGAATACATACAAATGCAATATCCTTGATGGTTGCGCACGTGACGCCATATTCTTAGAGTATGAACCTATTTATTTTGTTATTCCATCATTCTTAAGCTTAGTTTATATTTTCATATTCGTGTAAATCTTGTTCCGAAGCCCAGTGTTCCTAAGGACACGGAAACAATGAAATTTGTGGAGGTGAAAAGAAAACGTGGTAACTATGTAATTAATCCACGCAAGACAGACGCCACATAAAGAACAGTGTTGGCCCTCAGCCCCTCACGCACCCGCTCATCCCACACCATCAATGTAACAACACCTACTTAGCACTGCAATTGTTACCTAATGTTTTTGTAATGGTAATAGTAGTATTAGTATTAGTGGAAATATTATTATTATTATTATTATTATTATTATTATTATTATTATTATTATTATTAGCAGTAGTAGTAGTAGTAGTAGTAGTAGTAGTAGTAGTAGCAGTAGAAATATAACACTTCCTCCCACACATAGCTAAAGGTTACTTTCAACGAGTGTGTGGAGGAGGAAGGAAGGAAGGCAGGGAGGGAAGGGAAGGGAAGGGATGGGGCACAGGGTTATAGGGTGCCTGCTGTGTAGTACTCTCCCGCCTGGGAACAGAGAGGCAGGAGCCAGTCAATATTTGGCAGACAGGCTTTGTCCAATTAAGGATTTCTTTTCTTTTCTTCGAACACATAGATAGCAATGCATGGGAATGATTAATTATCACCGTCACTACCACTAATTTTAGATGTTTTTTTTTTCTTTTTGTAAGGACGAAAGTGATTGCTTAACGAAACATATTACGTTTGATTTACGACAGTGATGATTTAGTTGGTAATAGCAGTAGTCCTGTCAACTTTATAATTACATAGTGTACTAAAATTCACCAATATAAATACCAACTGAATCCTTAAGAAAGCAACGATCGCCACGAGCTCTGGCATCGGTCGCAGAGTCAGTCGCCTCCATGGTGTCCGCCGTCTTGCACAGAGGGCGGCACTTGTCAGGCTTCTTTCATGATCCTCAAACGACACGAATCCGTTTGGGCAACATTTTCTCTCTTACTATTAATTTATCCATTCGCTTTTGTTACTTTTATGAACTGCCACGCCGGTAGTGATAGTGGTGGCTAGGGTATGCGTGGTAGTGACATGGTCGTAGTGTGGTTGCAGGGTGATAAATGACTGTACTGGTGATGGTGGCGGTGGTGGTAGTGAAAGACTGTGGTGGTGGTGGCTAGCAAGGGGCGTGAGTATGTAATGGTCAGTAGCGGGTTTCAATGACCATAATCCACCACCAGGATCGTCCACGGCTTCATCATTCGCTTATTCTCACGTTCACATTTCCGTTCCCCCCCAAACCCTGCCCCCCGACACCACCACCACCACCACCACCATAACCCCAACCAACCTGAAAGAACCACAAAATGCAATTACCATCAACATTTCCATAATTGCAACAGTCTATTATGGAGGGAGGTAACAAAGGTGCCCTGTCTACCAACACCATTATACCAGCTGCAGCAAAGATGAATGATGATCGCGAGGGTTATGGTGATGGTGATGGTGATGGTGGTGGTGGTGATGGTGGTGATGGTGTGGGTAATGGTCGAGAAGTGATTAAGGAAAGGGAAGTGAATGAGAGAGAGAGAGAGAGAGAGAGAGAGAGAGAGAGAGAGAGAGAGAGAGAGAGAGAGAGAGAGAGAGAGAGAGAGAGAGAGAGAGAGACGACTTAACCAAATATACAAGCACATGGTCACAAACACACAACCCTTACCTGGCAGATGCTTCAGTATACATAACACTCGCTTGTCCATTCTTATCACCTGCAACTAATACTCATTCCGGGAGCCTGCACCAGGTATAGCGGGTCACACCAATCACCACGGCACTAACACCAGGCAGGCTTCTCATAGTAGAATAGATTGCCAAACTTGAGTGGTATAGAAAGTCTAGGCAAATTCTATGATCCAAACAAGGCAATCTGTGAGTATACAAAGTCGAACAATCGCGGTGCTGAGTCGACGTCTTAACGGATGGTGTTTATTTATTCAATTATTAATTTATTTATTGACAGTTTGTGGTGTAACACTGCGCAATCGGAAAGAGAGAAAGTAACTTTTCCCGAAAAAACAAGGGAAAACAAGAGAAAAGCAGAACAGTCCAGTGGTTAGACAGACAGTCCCCGCAGGAAAACAGACGACAACCAGATGAACTCCTGTGTGGCTTGTACGGACGTCAAAGGATCATTGGGTTAACCACAGCTTTTCTACTGGAAGGAAAGCGAAAGTAGAGACGCAAGTGATGGCTGTGAAAAGAAGGACGATCAATTAACTGGTTGAGTGATTAAATGATTGGTTAACTGTATCATTAATTACCTCTTTGCGCTGAACGTTAATGCACTCGTGGTTACGTGAATATGATATGCCATTACGAAATTAAGCTCACTTGAATAGTAATTATGATTATAGGAAAAAAAGTGAAGATTACATGTTTTAATTAACTACTTTTAAAACATTCCCTGTGGTTACTATTGTGGTTTGCTGAAGCCTAATGGAGAACACACCAGCCGGACAGCGTCTGTACGGCACTGTGTGTGTGTGTGTGTGTGTGTGTGTGTGTGTGTTGAAAATTAGCAGATTGCAATAATTCTGAGATTCTAGATTCTCATCGGTTCTAAAACTTAGATACTTGTACTCGAAGGGATACTTTACAAAATTTTAGCCGTACTTTCTCGAGGTTATGTGTAATGCCAAGTCATAGATTGAAGCTAATATTAGTAAACTTCTTTCTGGAGACTTTTACATCGCGCAGGTGAGCTAGGTGTAAGGAGGCCTTGTTTAGGGTTTCGTTAATATACATGAACTGCTTTGCCAACCAATTCAAAATCCTGCATTCAATCCCTAATACGCCCCGATAACGCACCATAATGGAAATGTATTCTCATAATAAGCACATGAGGAAGCGTCATTAGTAACACATTATTTGTAACATTTCCACGGCAGATAGCATTAACAAGAACAAAAATCGTGTAATGTTTAGTTAGCCACAAGATGGCAATTCTATAACAGCTAGCTCAGAAATCTGCTTCCAGACGGCAGTGCAGCTGTCAAACTAACTCGAAATCTTGCCAATGGAGGACGTGTTCCCATCGTAATAACACTTATCACATATAGATTGCATTAACACCTATCTGATGTTCAGTTATTCTTCTGCCGTGAGTTTCCTGACTTTCTACCGCGGTTAGGAAAGTAATCATCACATAATATAAAGTGATCACATTATGACACCAAGGGATACAGAATCGGTCATTCAAAATCTAGAGGCGTACAATATTCACAGGTCTTTGGGAAGGGAATACATTTTATAATAATAAGCTCGAGGTTCAATGACTTTCCTGAGAAACTTGATTAAAAAAAAAACTAAATGTTCAGGATACAAATAAATTATCAAAAATTACAACTTTATGTTTCGCAATGCCATAAAAGAAACTGTGACATTATAATGACGTTATCATACCTTTCAAACTGACAAGTAAGAAACAATTACGGACAATTAGATACACAAATCATGAGAAGACAAATGCGCTGATAATACAGTATATATCATACTGCAAATTTGAAGAAAATTAAAAATAAACAATGTTAGACTTTTCAATTAGTAATGCTTGGAAAATAGTAAATATAGATAATGGTAAATCTTCTTTAAATATATAATGCCGGAAAAATACTGTTACCAGATATGGAAAGATAATAATGCTTCTGGAAATTACAAACAATAATCTCCAGAAACTTCAAATTAAGGATATATATATATATATATATATATATATATATATGTATATATATATATATATATATATATATATATATATATATATATATATATACATACAAGAGATACATATAAGTACTGATACCGCATTTATAATTTGCATAAGATATGTTACATTGATCTTGTCCCGATTTGTTTAAGCCTGCATCCCCCCCCCCACCCACACACACAAAAAACAACAACAACATAATACTGTAAACTTGAAATAATGTTTAAAAAGGTTACCACCTTTTTCTAAGGGAGGCGGAGCTTGCCTGAAGTATATTCATACGTATGAAATCTATAATCACCATTCCTTAATTCACAGCCATGGGGTCCCTAGTATAGGTAATAATCACAATTATTATGCGCATAGATCGGCAACATAAGGAGAAACTTGGACTGTTGTGTTCCTTGATAGTCTCTGAGACCTATGAGTGATCCCCTCTCTCACAATGACAATGAGGGTACACGTCACGAGTAGGAGAGTGGCTGGTGGTGGTGTGATGTGTGTGCACTGTTTACGACGTATTCTCTTCACCAGTTTCAAGTTCAGTGTTTTCTTGGCTTGCACCAGTCGGGTTCCGGAAATAGCTGCAAGCGGTACGCAGTGTAAAATTATCTCGGTGTATTTCTTCCCTAGAGTTGGTTATACTGTCACACTGAGTCAGGCTGCGGTGAAGACAAATTTGTGTACATATTCCACGATATTGTTATGTAGCTGTAGGTCATTTGAGCATGTAGAGGGAGACAATCATGTGGCATCCTCATGACAAGGCAAGCCCAGGAAAGCACGTGATGGGTGACTTCAATAGCACTTTGACAACGGGTGTAAACAAAGACAACACTGATGTCAATGCACCAATCCTGCCAAGAGGAATCGCGTAACCTAGGCGTTGATATTCCTGATGAAACATGTTTGCCAGACTTGTTAATACAGAACTCATAACTATTGCTTCCCTCAACCTACACCTCACATCATAAAGCACTATCTTTTAACCGAGATGACATGTATGCTACCAGTTTCATATTCTCTGGTTCAGAATTATTCAGATTCGTGAACAGCGCCCCACTTTAAGGAATGAGTGTAAATCTTTATTATGTGTAATGTTATCTCCCTTATCCCCAGTGTGCAGACGGTGGATGACAGCTTACTGATGGATAACTGACTGCAGGAAAAACGGTGGCAACGACCCAGCCAGGTGGTGCTCGGTTGCCCTTCCAGTCCCTGATGATAACTACGTCCCCTGGCCAGCCCCGCGCACCCGACTCGCATCCCTTACAGCACCAGCAGTTGAGTCGCAGGGGACAACAGGCCAACAGGAGTGACCGATCCGCACCTCACGTAGCAATGGCTAACCGAGAAATTAACATCCGCATCCCCATCCCCAACTTCAACGCACTCTGTTGCTGGACAGCTGAGAAAACGGGTACGTGAATCTAACCACCACCCCCGCTTGCCACCCCCCCCTCTCTCTCTCTCTCTCTCTCTCTCTCTCTCTCTCTCTCTCTGAGCTCCTACCATTATCGAGCCTGAGTATGAGATCGTATATACTTAAACAAGATTACACCTCAAACAGTCCCGACTAATGCAGCAGAAGTAGGCCTATCCTAATGCAGAAATAATATAATGTTTATATGTTGTTTTTTGCCATTTATCTTCAGTTGTTGACTTGTTGCTAGTCATTGGTTTTCTGCGGCACATTTAAGATAGCGGCCCAAACTGAAACTATTGAAACGAAATTCACGTTGCGAGGATTATGTGCTCCGTCAACACTCACAGCAATCTTGCAACGGTGGTGGTGCGTCATGTGCTATTTCCTATCGTTCGAGCACAGGCAACATCCTATAATACTTGCCATGTGTTTCTAGGGTGAGAAAGTACAAATTTTTTTTTTGTATATTAAATGGTTATAGTAGTGATTGATACGTTCAACTTTCAATTAAGTCGAAATCTATTTTATCTATTAAACAAACGTGCTTGGTTTTCATTGCATGCACATTATACTAGTTGAGAGGATAGCAATGTAGATCACGTATTGAACATAGTTTATTTGTTTCTTTCACATTCCTAGTTGCTATTTGTGAATTGAACACAAATCCTAGCCTTGAATTTAGTCACCAGCTCGAGGATGAATTCCCCACGTTCGTAGTTGGCAGCCTGGCGTCTGTGGGTGGGATGGTTAGGGGTGGTAAGGGGTGATGGGATGGCCGTCAAGTGGTAGTGTGCTGCAGCGAAGGATCTATTTATTTGTTAGTTTCCATCACCTTTTTCATTTACCTGAGTTGAGTTGTGTAAATTATTTGAACTCGTGTCAGGATGAATGGTGCTTGTGAGTGTTTTGCAACAGTTAGCGACGCAATACAGACTCTAGAAGGGTACAGCGGATGGACAGCGAAGCCTTGTTCCTCTGGGGGAGGCCTGAAGTTGCCGGTTTGTATGAATCATACGCGAGATTACACCATGTTATGCTGATACTCTTTTAACTTTCTACATTCATTCACTTTCTCTCTCTCTCTCTCTCTCTCTCTCTCTCTCTCTCTCTCAATAATAAGTAAGGAAATCCACAAAATTATGTATATATATATATATATATATATATATATATATATATATATATATATATATATATATCAACTATTCGAAGGAAATCATTCTTTCAGAACAAAATGTTTCGTTTTGTTGATAAAGAACTTAAAGGAATGAGGTCAAGGATATAATGAAGGAGGAGTAACAATTAAGGGTGTTAGTGGGGTGGGAGGCTTTGATATTTTGATGAGAAGAGAGGAAGGGACAGTGGTGGCCAAGGAGGAGACTCCGGGAAGAGGTTCACTGTGTGGAACCAACCACTTGAGTGTGTCGTCTTAGTGGCGCCTTCAGCAGAAGCTTTAGAGGAGTGCCCTGAATCACTCGCTTCCCTCCATGGTGAAGATGTGGATCACCAGTTAACCCCGTCATCACTCACCATGCTCTCACCCATGTTAGAGAAATAATACACAATCAAAATGAAACTACAAAAATAACTGTGTGTGTGTGTGTGTGTGTGTGTGTGTGTGTGTGTGTGTGTGTGTGTTACGTTATCATTCATTTCAAAACTATTTGAGCACACATTAATGATGATGATGATAATGATGAAATGGGCAGCAATTATAATTTCCAGATTTAGTGGAAAGCGAGAAAAAAAAAGTAATTCTTCCAATGAGGGTATGCAACGCTGGAACTTAGAACGAAGCTCAACCATAGTTCCGTATTTTCTTATAACGAATTGCTGGAAAGGAAATACCAAGCAAGTGAATGCTGCGCCTTAGGATCCCACTGACCTTTTTGTGGTGAGTCACCTCTCACCATGGCTGGGAGGGGGGAGGGGGGAGCCCGGTCCCTCGGTGGCAAGGGACTGAGGGGAAGGAGACTCCTGACCGGCGCACCACACACTGGAAAGAATCCCGCAAGGAGGCTCAGCATTAGATGACACAAGTTGCAGTCACTCCTAGACACTCGTAGCTATCAAAGTAAGCTAGTGTTAATTAGGCATAAACCTTTTTGTGAGTACCGAGTGGAATTAGTTTTGTAATCACTTTTCTGTTGCTCTCGTGCATTTTCGTACTGCCTATTTTGTTGCAGAAACTTATTGTCTATCGAAATGTTCTAATTTGTGTTGTTCGGTCATTAATTAAAAACGCAGTTGACATTTTCTATTGCAAATGCTTTGAATTAGTTAACTCAAGTGTATAGGCGCATACCCATGAGTAATACAAAACTCAACGCTGACCCTTTCATTACGTCATTGCTATTCTTTTTTTTCTTTTTTTTTTCTCGATGAAACGTATGCGACGGATAACTAAGGATACTTCAATCAAAGAAGTAAATAGAATTAATCGCTTGTTTAATGTTGAAGATGTCAAATTTCTCTAATACATGAGAAATACAATAGAAATGCGTAGCTGCTACCCGGACTTGACAGGATCTCCTTTAGGACGACTCCACAGCCCGTGTTAAAGCATGACGTCATGAAACAGTATTTTCATTGGTCAGTGATATTCTCTCTCTCTCTCTCTCTCTCTCTCTCTCTCTCTCTCTCTCTCTCTCTCTCTCTCTCTCTCTCTCTCTCTCTCTCTAAGTACACATATATTCACTAAGAAACCTTATTTTGATGGCATAGTCATTATTATCTGGGATTTGTGACTAGAGAGACGACAGGTAAACACTAAGAAAAAATAGAGTTAAAATTGTTATTAAAGTATATATTTACGTACGACAGTTGCCATTTATACTTTAAAATCTAGTAGTTGGTAAGAATCTGCTGGTAACGAGTGTGAATTAAAAGGTGATAATATTTTGTACATGTGTATGATATAGTTATGTAATGAAATTCTGGATGAATGAACATCACATTCTGTAAGGATTAATGCATTCGTTCTTTGCACCACCTGTCATATCGAGTGCATCACCTCATCCTCAACCCTCGGGTGGCCATATGGCAATTTTCTAAGGATAAATAATTGCAACATACTGTAATACATACTGGTCTAGATATACCCGTATGGTTTAAAGCCCCGAATGTAGAAAATAATTAATTAAAATTTAAAACAGTATATTATAATGTGTGAACGATGGTAACTTATCTGACGTTTTTCAAGAATAAATAATTGCGATGAGTAATAAAAACTACAGCTTCAGATATACCTCTACGTTTTCAAGCTTTAAATGATGAAATAAAACTACACACTAAACAATGTAAGGTATAAACAGAAGCTCCAAAAGTCGATACTAATGGATCAAAACAGCAAACCTAATATTTCAACTCAATAGTAATGGATCAAAACAGAAAACCAAATATTTTAAAGTGTGAACGCTAGTAACTAAAATATGCGAATCAAGCTCCAAAAATCAACAATAACGCACTAAAACTACAAACCAAATAATCTAAAATACCAGCAAAACCTCCAGAAGTCGATGATGTTGAATCACAATGGCTCTTAAGTCGATGATAATGTATTAAAATAGCAAACTAAATCTTGTAAACTGTGAAGTGTAGTAACTGTTGTGTGATGGCGGTGAGGAGAGGCTTGTGGGTAGTGACGTCACATGCATTCCTTCCCCCTCACCCTCACGCCCAGCCCCAAGGTGTGGCCCACAGCAGCCATATTGATCTGCCTCTACACACTCAGGTACTGGCCTCATTCATGGGATTAGCGACGTTTAGTAATGCAATAGCGAGGTACAGGAAGGCCGAGGGGTTGGTATAGAGTGTGTTATAACTGTGTGTAGTGTAGGAGGAGTGTGAATGAAGGCAGTAATGGTGGAGTCGGATAGAAGTGTTAGCACCACCGGCCTGCCTGTTTCGTTCGTTGTAAGTGGTGGTTTGCATGAACGAGTTGTTTTGGTGAGTGTGTGGCGTTGGTAGCTAGGTGAGTGTTTGCTATGTATCCATTCCATTCCCTGCGAGGTGAAGTGATAGTTCTGTTGTATCTGTGGGCACAACGGTCTGTTATTATACTCCAGTCATGCAAGGTAATGCATATATTGACGGACCCAACTTCAGTTTATATTCTGTCTCATTTTACATCTCCAGGCTAAGTCATACTAGCCATCAGTCTCCGTGGGATATGTGTATTGATGACTTAATAGATGTATTACGTCGACGTAGGCTTGAAGTGAGGACAGTTGCCTCGCCCACCAAGATTACTGCTATCTAGGGCACCCTCACGAGACCCAGTTACTCGGCCTCTGCTGTTGTACTAGGATTCCCTGTAAAGTCTACACATCGTATTGGTACAGTGCTTTTAGAAGGGGGGTTATGGCAAGAACAAGGCTTGTATTTTAGTGTTGAGGGGGTAGTTTTGTCTTTCTTTATTAGAGTTAGGTGGGTGCTGTTATTATTAGACATTTGTCAGCTTGTCCTCCCGTGGTATCTTCCCAGTGCGTGTCATGTTATCCAAGGTGTTCATCACGTGTGACAGGTCGTTAGCTGTGTTCACCAGAGTGCTTATCTGTAGTGACAGGGAAGACTTAGTACTGCTGTTTTCCCTTTTGTTGATCATTCTTTGTACAAATTTTAATTATTCACAAATGGCATTATGAAAGAAAACTTGATTAAGCCCGTGGATGCAGCTCCTAACTATTGAATTTCCAGTATTAGTTGTGATTTGAACAATTTTATCAAAATATATTTGTGCATGACTCTTTCCTATTATGTGGTGTAGTGTTCAGTGATCAAAGTGTTACCTGAATCAGACAAGGGAATTATTACAACATGAACACATTTTCTATCTAAACTTCATTGCTTTTCAACATGGACAAATTTTTCATCTAAACTTCATCGCTTTTCCAGGCAAATTTAACTTTAAATAGAATATGCACTTAGATAAGCAGCTTGTTGAGGTATGTTAATACTACCATCAACACCCTAGCAAACAAACAGCTGACTGGTTGATAGCTGACCATTGTTTACAGTCTTGCTTTTGTAGCTGTTCAGTGCTGTGATGTCAAAATTGTTACTAACTTCAATCTGTTACTTGCCACCAAAGCTTATTATTTATATTAGGAACAATTATCCATGATTCTTCTGGTTTTTTTTTCACATTGGTATGTAAAAAATTGTGCTCTAGTTTGCTGGTACAGGTGCTATGGCCTAAAACAGCGATTGCGATTGACTCAGTTAGTGTAGTGACAGTAGACGAGGGTGAAAATCTCTTTGGGCCTTTGTAGATATTTACCTATGGCCCAACCAGTAACACGCAAGCTTGGTGTTTTCTTGGTCAAGTGAAGAGCATACAATTAGATATGTATTATTGCTGTAATTTCAACTAGGTACAGTATATCTTAATGGTACACTGCCCCAGATTTGTCCTGCCTTCGGTGTTTGTTTGAGGGATTTGCAGTTATTCCTTTGGCTTCTCTTTGGTCAGTGAAGCCTTAAAAAGACAAAAAGATAAAGCAGCGTTGTCTATCTTTTGTAGGTCACTGGATTGCTCTAGGACTTTGTTAAAGGGAGGTATTTACCAGTTAAAGGTGCCCTAGCCAGTGTCTTATTGAACATTATTTTCTTTCACACTTCAAAGATTTTTTTTTTATTTTATAGATGATGAATGTTCAAACTACTTAAGGTTGTTAATAACATGTTATGGGGGAGAATACTGGCTGATGCGTAAAAGGACTTTTGATCTCAGTTAAGGGATTTTTCTCAATCTAGATGCATTAGTCATGTTACACGAGTGATATTGAGTAGGCCTACCTTTCAATGAACTGTATAAGGTGGCCAAAAGGAAAGATTAACTATTTTCCTTTGAAATTAATTTACTAATACTTGGAATTTTGAGCCCTTTGAAGTATTTCTAATCTTGTTTTCTTGTTTCCAGAATTCATGGCTGCCATCAGGAAAAAGTTAGTTATAGTTGGGGATGGAGCTTGTGGTAAAACATGCCTCCTCATTGTGTTCTCCAAGGACCAGTTCCCCGAGGTGTATGTGCCCACAGTGTTTGAGAACTACGTAGCTGACATCGAAGTGGATGGAAAACAGGTACGGTTGTTGTTTGTATACCTCATTGTAGAAAGGATGATTGTGTCAGAGTAAACAAGTAACCAATGTATTGACAAAATAGTTGGTCAAAATTTAAATGTATGGCTTAGACGAAATATAAATGGTTTGGTTAGACTCAGATCACAATTCGGGTGTCATTCTCAGATGTTGATCAAATTTGGATCTGTAGTACACAAAATTGATTAGAAATTTTGTAACTGGGCTTCAATTTACATGAACATATGGATAGATTTCAAGGAGTTTACATAAATATATGGATAATTTGATGGGAGTCAGTTGATATATAGATCTCTTACAGGATTGTTTTTACTAATCATTTACATGAAAAGATTGTAACCTTATCCCTGTATTCAATTCATCTCTGCATTATAAATTTGAGCTGCATAAAAGCTGATGTGTACTCATCATTGAATTATAAGTACACAACTATGTAAAGCATCAGTTTTGGTTTAGTAATGATTATTTCCATTTGTTAAAAGGTTGATATTTGTACATCCATACACTCATGATTTCAGCTTTTGTTTATCACTTTACATGAGTCAGGGAATGAACATTGTATAGAAAATATGTTAGATGCAATTAGAAGAAAATGAGTTCTCTTTTGTTCACTTCTTACTTGTGTGTTGGCAGGTGGAGCTGGCCCTGTGGGATACTGCAGGTCAAGAGGACTATGACAGACTGAGACCCCTCTCCTACCCTGACACTGATGTCATACTCATGTGCTTCTCCATTGACTCCCCAGATTCCCTAGAAAATATACCTGAAAAATGGACACCAGAAGTTAAACATTTCTGTCCAAATGTTCCAATTATATTAGTGGGAAACAAAAAGGTAATGTATATATGGTTTGTAATACATATAAGTAGATCATGTGGAGTTTCCTCACAGCCATTACTAGATATGACAACACAGACCTTCACAAATTTAATTTACAGTGGGGGTCATCCATAATGTGCCTAATTGGCACCATAAATGCGCTGTTCACTGTGTGAATAGTGCTAGGGGCAGCCACTGTTTCAATTAGTTCTATGTAGAAAATTAATAATTGTATGCGAGGTTCCAGGCAACTTTTACCAATTTCCATAAAGATCTGAAAAATTCATTATGGGTTGATATCTGAAGACCTCATAAGTAAGACTAAAGGTGTTAAAAGCACGTGTTAATGCATTAGTTTGTTGCAATTAGGGCAGCATTACTGAACAATTTATCCTTACAGGACCTTCGTAATGATGCTACAACCATTAAGGAACTCCAAAAGATGAAGCAGGAACCAGTCAGACCAGAAGAGGGCCGTAACATGGCTGAAAAAATCAATGCCTTTGCCTATCTTGAGTGCTCAGCCAAAACCAAGGAAGGTGTTCGAGAGGTGTTTGAAACTGCCACAAAGGCTGCGCTTTCAGTCAGGATTAAGAAGAAGAATAAATGTACCCTTTTGTAAAGGTATGTATATGTTATGGGAAAGTTGGATGATCTTTTGCATATTTTGTATATAGAATTTGGTAGATGAAACATTAGTTCCTGGAAATTGCTGGAATGGTACAGGAAGTTCAGCCTTATATCTATTTAAATGTTGCTTCATGACTAGTATTAGTACCATTAGTCTAATCCAGTCTTGTCTGTTCTTTTGAAATCTGTTTAAGGAACGATGGTAGAAGTGTGTACCTGCTCTTTTCCATCCACGTCATCCTTGCACAGTTATTTTCTCTCACCCATTCTCTGCCATATACTCAACACTACACAGTAGGTTGTCTTATTACACCTACAACATCGGTTCTGCTCTTGTATACGCTTACCATTTTCATTCTTATGGAAAATTAAATGTCATAAAAGATTATACACGTACCATTCATCAGCAGTCTATGCTGGTTTAATTTTGCTGGCAAAGAACTTACATGAGGTCCAATAAAGAGTGGCTCAATACCAATTGAGATTATCTTTAAATTTTGATATTGTAAATAAACATGTTCATTGTTTTAAATATTTAGTGTTAAAGATTATTGTAGATGGAGGACTTTAGACCGGTAACGTGTAGGATCAATGATGTAGGAAAGGTGTTGGGAAGAACTAAGAAAATTTTTTTGTTGCAAAGCAATTGGGAATGAGTGTAAAGAGAAGTTTGCATGGAGTAGCTGTGCCATTTCTACTGTATGGGGGTGAAACATGGAGTATGGGAGTAACAGAGAGGAAGAGATAAACATGTAATGGAGATGAGGTGTCTGAGAAGTCTGTATGGAGTAACTCTTATGAACCGAGTGAGGAATGAGGTGTAAAGGAGAACTGATGTTGTAAGAGAGTTGGATGGTTGTGTAGAATAGTGTGTTGAGGTGGTTGGTACATTCAAATGGAGGAGGACTGGTTGGTTGTGATCAAAAGTGAGAGGTGTGAGGTTCAGAGGAGCTACTGCTATACTCTGTTTTAGACCCATATAGTGCAGTTGGCACAGCTACTCCTTCATACAACCTACTCTTTACATTCATTCTCGTCGTTTTACATCAAAACAATCTTTATTCCTCCTGATATCTTTTCCACATCATTGGTCCTAGACTTCACATGTCTCTATTCTCTGTCTACAGTAATCTTTGACCCTAAATACTTAAAACATTCCACTTCCTTGAGCATTTTGCCATTCGATGCAACATTCATCCTTCTACCACCTACACCCCTTGTGTATTTAATTACTTTTCTCTTATCCTCCTACATACTGGTCCAAACTTTTCCACCTATTCTTCTATTTCTTTAGTTTCTGACGCCTCATTCCCTCTAGGAAGGTCCCCTAAGGTAATGGCCATGCTAGAAGAGCCTCCACCTCTTCCTATCCATATATTCCCTCCTTGCTAGTTCAATCCCTCCCCTTCTATCAGCAACTCTTTCATGCATGTACTGCTTTGTCCTAAACCATTAACCTAGAGTGAAGGTTTATCCAACCATGGATATGTTTGTCTTGGAAATTAAGTTTATGACCTTTGTATAGAAGATAGAATTGATATACTGGGAAATTAATGCCTAACACTAGAAAGATCAGTCTAGGCTTTATTATTTTCATAGCAGAAAAAAGTCAATCTGCTGCAAATCCATGCATTTAGGGTTCATGGAGACTTGACCCTCCCCTCACCTTATGCGTCTTGTCATTTATAGGAAAGATTAAAGAGGATGGACTTCCCAGACCCCTCGCTCCGTCCCTTTTGTTGCCTTTTATGATTTGCAGGGAATACAGTGGTAGTATTCTTGTAACCCCGACTACAGGGATACATAAGGCCAAAGAAGAGATCATGTATACAACACAAATTTAAGTATTATTTAATTACAAATCTTTTTATGTATATTTTAATTGTCATTAACAATTTTCTATTTTTACAGTGTAAGGGATGAGAAGGAAGGCACAATGCAGTCTGCCCTAGAGCTCGCTACATGAAGGTTTCAAATTGTACTAGCTCCCCTCCCCTCCCCTTCCTCTATTGTGCTTCTTCTCATCAAGTACAATAGAAAGGTGGTGATGAGGCCTTTGTTCTTTCTCCAGAATGAGCAAAAGGGATATATGGTATTATTAGTAGTGATTTAGATGATAATATCCTCAGTTAAAAAGTTTGCAAATAAGTTTTAGGTATATCAGTTTGCATAAATGAAGCAACTGTAATTTATTGTGTTAACAATATATTGTCCCTTAATTTTTCCTGTGTTCTCATTACCCAGGAAGGGGATAGGTTGAGGAGAGGTAGCTTCAATTTAGTGAGGGAGGAGTAGTAAGTCATGGAGAACTATCTGGCTTCATGTTAAATTTGGCTGAAGTCCAGAAACATACAACATTTGAAAGGATCCCACATGTAATCTGTCTATTTCGGACAGTAACTGTTTAACAATACTTTCAGCAACCTCATGATAAAAATGAGGAACCATTTCATATTGGTGTGCATAGTAAATGGTATTGTGGCTTTAGTATTAGGCTGATTTCTATTGCTTTAACTTCAGCCTCTTTTATATTTACTGAGCCAGTGCTGGGAGAGTTGAGGAATGGAGTTGTATGTTGGGATGTTCGTTAATATGTATTTACTTATGTGATGAAATTGTGTAATACTGGGCCAGCATATACTACAATGCTCTGGCCTCAGCTGCAAGGCCACCTCAAATATGGTAGCAGTTCTATAGAACTAACAAAATTTATATTGGTATCCCATTGACTATTCACTAGTATATACTTATAAGTTCTTGTAATCTTTATTTTAGTATTTGCCTTTAGTTCAAGTAGAAGAAATTATAAATTTGCTTATTACTGTATTTGCATAATTTTCTTTTACATTATACCTGCATTACTTAGTGCAACATGACCAATGCCAAATTTTGACTTAATTTATAGGTTATTTGGCACTAATGGCCACAGCTCATCCTTACGAGTCATTACTAGAGCTGTGTCTTCCTAAAAACTTACAACTCATCTTCTAAGACAAGCAAAAATCAGTACATGTGTAGTTAGATTTTCTACTTGAAATTTTTTTCATCAAGAAAGCTACATTCTCCACTCAAGCTCTTGTCAGCTGCTGACATACATTAAGAGATGAAATTAACCCCAAGTCAACACCTTTAGTGTGTAATATTGTAAGTGTGATTTTTTATATTGATTAGTATGTATGTACAATCACAGAACCAAGTCTACTTGGAACTTGAAGCTTGAAATTATTTACCAGCTCGGAAAGGATATTTGCTTGGTGAGGCATCTTCAAGCCAGTGAGAAATTAATATATATACCTATATATATATGTGTGTGTATATATATATATATATATATATATATATATATATATATATATATATATATATATATATATATATATATATATATATATATATATATATATATATATATATATATATTATATTAAAATAGATTTTTTTCATTTCATGAATGTTGGTGTTTATTGAATTGATGTGTGGTTAATATGTTCAGATAATTTATTAAAAAGCTTGTTAAATAATGTTACTTTAGCAAGGACAAAACACAGTGGCTGTTCCTGTCTCATTGGCTTGTTGAGTCTGCACCATATATTGCAAAGTATTAGCTGAATTGCTTTTCATGTGTATTCAATGTTATAATATCATGAAAAGATTATATGTTTTATCAGTGAATAGCTCTAAAATCGGTTCACAGCCAGTGTACATCACATTCAGTTTACCCTTTTGTAATAAATATGTATCCTTTTATTAAGTGACTTTTCAAAATCCAAGATAGCCTGCAATTCATACATTTATAAGGACTGAAGCTTGTCTCCTGATGTTCATACAATCTTATTGCTATTCTCTTTACTTTAAGAAACCTTTGCTACCTATCTTCATCCTTTGTAATTTTCACAAATTCTCAAAATTCTTTCTCCCTCCTATGCTATTCATCCTTTTGTTCGTGGATTCTTAGAGTGGCAGAGCGAGTGAGTTAATACAAATTAAGTAAGCATTGGACATTAAAGGTCATATGGTGCCATCTTAAGCTAAAATGCAGAGATATGGGGATGGAAAGAACAGTTAGTTATAGTGAAATGGAGGATGTGGGTTTGTCAAAAAATAGCAAAACCAGAGCCATAGTGGGATTTTGAGTGGCTGTTTCGCCTCTATGCTCGTTAAAAGTCTGCCTGTTTCAGTTAGGTTCCAAGCCATGCTGGTATTACCAGTAATGAACATGTTGGCTCACTGCCTCATTATGCTACTATATTTGGATGCTATCATTTCTCGAAAATCCCAGCCTGTGATTACTTATGTTCATTTTGCTCCTTTCTATTTGGCTGTTGGCAATCCAGAAACTAGAAACAAGATTGGGATGTATAGCTGACATAAGCCAACATAGCAGTTACAGAGGCCAAAGTTATATTAGCAGTGTTATTGGAAGTTATAGCAAAGATGACAAAAGTGGTGGATAATGTGTAGAGATCTTTTATATTCAACAGTTTATTTACGTACATAGTTTGTTACTGAAAGCTTACCACTGACATTGCACAGGTTAACTACTCGGGACTCAAGCACTTCACAAACCCATTCATTATTACACTGATCTGACTGTTGGTCTGTGGGGCACACACACACACACACACACGCACACAATTAACGGGATTTTGAGCTGAAAAATGGACTCTCAATGAAGAAGGCAAATGTTGCATATAAAAATACAAAAGTATGAAAATAAGAGCCACTAAGAGTCAGGTATGTAGGAAAGAGATACATGTTTCCTGCTATTCCTTCACCTGGAGTAGCAAGGCAGCTTAAGGCATCAATTTTTTACCTTTCATGGCTGAGCAATGGCTCCAGAGGCAAATGGTACACATATTTAAGGGCTGTGGGAGTTTTCTAAGAGATCTTACATTCAGCTTACAATGTAGATCTCAAAACCATCAAATGGAAGAAATAAGTAAAACTTCATAAAGTTTCACTGTTGGGCAACAAAAAGTATGTCAGGCAATCATGACAGCATTACAATAATAGATATTTCCTTCCTTGAATATATATTGTATTAATGGAAAAGGACCAAGGATACAAACTTGCCTCACATGCGTAGTCTCTGCTCATGGTGCTCCTTCCCTTATTAGATGTGATGTATGCCACTGAACCAACATACAAAAAATGTATACACACTTCTTTCTTCCACCACTGTACAAAACACTAATTGCTTTTCATTCCTCATTTGTTCTTCTGACTTGCTTTGACTGATGTCATATGTAAACGTTTTTATTTCCCATTACAGTGTTTTCTTTGGTTCATTTATTTTATTGTCTGTCACATGATTGCTTTCTCTGATATAATTCAGTCAAGAATGATTAAGGGATATAAATTCACTCTGCAATACTGTATAATTACTTTTTCATACAGGAAGAACAATCTGACTATTTCCCTGTGAGAAGGGAAAATGCTATAGCCTTTATTTTCATTAAGAAATGTAATGCTCAAAAAGACCATTGAAGATGAAACCTTAAGTATCATCAGCTCAGTAAGGTTTTCCCTCAGTGAAGTTTGAAAAGTGCAGGATATGTAATGGCAGAGGAATCCACAATAACTAATAATAACAATAATAATAATTTAACATAGTTATGTAATAAAAAAGAAAGATAAAAGAACACTAATAAAATTAGTAATCTAATTGTTTCAAAATAAATGATTTTGAAGGAAAGGAATAAGTCAAATTAAATTGGATAATATGAAGTAGTCCAGTAAGAAGGAGCGAGGGCAATATTGCAGCTGGAAAGAGGATGATGAAGAACCCAGGAAATGGCATCTATTCTCACTCTGCTTCCAGCCAGCAAGCTGTAAACCTTGATTCTTTTGCTGCATACTTTGTACTCTCCAAAACCAAGTACTACCCTTTAAAGAGGTAAGCTAACATCTGTAATGTGGTATTAAAGTAAATGAATGCCTCAAAGTGTTCATATGATATTGATATTAGAACTAAGTGGATAGTAGCATACAAGGTCTCATTTCCTAGCTTGGAATAAAAGGCAGTGAGACAAGAAAACCAAGTGGGAGATTCCTGATGGGTAAACACCTACCATAAGTTATTGGGAATTTCACCGTCACTCAGCTATGTGAAGCAGTTTCACTGAAAAAAAAATTTGTGCAAATTTTCATCAGTGATATAAAACATCTAATCAAAAGGAGATTCAGAAAGAAAATGTAATTTCTGTTTTGTCATGGTTGTGAGAAAGAGAAGATAAATAATTGGTGACCAGTGTGAGGGCAATCAGTGCTGGCAGTGGAAGGACACAATTGGTGGCAGCAATACTACACATTTTTGGTAGCTGACGATGGCGCATTATATGGTTGATGGTCCAACAGGGGCCATTACATTATTGGTAGGCATCAGTACCACTACACAAACATATACTTTTGGTTGTTTCACAGGGACAAAATATTTCAATGAAAACTGAACATATTTTCATATCAAGTTTCTCCTTTCTGCATGTGTGATGTGATTCAGTCTTTCCTGTCGCCAGCAAGAAACTCAGGAATATCTGTGAGAAAAAGTCAAGAAAATTGGTATAAGGTATTGTATAAAGTTGCTCACTACCAGACAACGCTAGAAAATGAGGACATTTTTGGTTGATAGCTGCTGTTTCCACTGCAAATTATACCTAACAACCATAGGTACCTTACAGGCTACATCACATGTGATAGATATAATTTTTTTTTCATTTTAATAGCAAGTCATAAGACGTGTGTTGTGATGGCATGTTACTTTTATGGAAGCACCCAGCTTAATGGTGTCTGGCAGACTCGTATAACATAGTAGACAATGCTACCTGTAGTACAATGTTACCTGTCAAGATTAAATTCAATTCATCGAAAGTCTACTCATTCTAACTATAATTTTTCATATATGGATAGAAGAGTGTACACTAAATTCATATAAAAGTGACAGGATTTTGAAGAGATGTGATGATAGTGACATAGACTTTAAGGCATGTGATGATATGATTAGAGCCTTCACTAATGCACTACACTCACAATATTCAATGAACAACCCACATTCTATGTACAGTACCACTTTCTTGCCTCTTATTTAGTGAAGTGTTTTGAATTTACATATACACCCAGACACATACTTCCAATTTTTGTTGCTCCTCTAGTCACACACACACACACACACACACACACACACACACACACACACACACACACACACACACATACACACCATAAACACTTCTAATTTTTGCTGCCCTTCTAGTCGGTTTCCTGTACATTTTTGTCACTAACATGCCAAGTTATTATGTAAAAAATGGAGTACCAAAATCCTGTACACTTCAACTGGCATTCTTTGATCATTTGATCATTATAAAAGTCCTGTACATTATAATCACTTAAATAATAATTTTCTGTACATTCCACTCAGATCCAATTTCCTGTACATTTCAGTCACTTCTTAAGTCCATTTGTGTTCATTTTAGTAGACTAAGGATAATTTCTTTCCATTCCAATCACAAGAAAATTCCTGCATGACAACATGCTTAAGTGAATGTATTGGCTTTTTTTCTTCTTCTTTTTTTGCCTCGCAATCACTATGAATGAAGAAGCTTGAGCATGTTGTGTCACTTGGTTCCATCAACAGCCTTCCGTTAAAGTACTACACTTGAATCTGAGGCTCACCGGTATTGTTACATTGTCTAGTTAGTCTGTGTTACACTCATCTGGCAAAATTTTCAGCTGATACTCTTCTTGGACTTTCCATTTCCTTCTTCTGAGCTCTTTAGGGCCCTCACTCCTTTTTCCAAGTGTCATGCCTTATGTGGTCTTCATTGCTGTACAAGATGTATATTAGTACTGGTTTTCAGGAAACAATTGTGGGTGGGGAAGTTTAGGGTGAGGCAGTAGCTTCATGTCACCACGAGATATCATTCCCTTACAAGTTTATCAATTATGAAATAAAATAATGTGATGGTATGAATAAACAGAATAATAAAAATGAATAATAATAATAATAATAATTATTCACAATGATTTCTAATCCCACAAAACACTTGGTCTCAACACAAGTTTCTTTATCATGACTTGTAGGTTGTGAATGATTGGATGCATCCAACACGGGAAGGATGATTTCTCTCCCTTACTGACATAATATTGGCATCAGGGAGTACTTTGTGGTGCTTCATTCAGCCTCACTTGTCCTTATTGTACTGGTGAACTTATTAAACAGGACAGTAATGGCTCACACTTGTGCTGTGTCCTCACTGATGCCTTGTGTGGCTACAAGGTATGAGGCAGCTTTGCCCACGTCCCAGGAGAAAGAAGCGAGGGTACAGCGTGCTGCCTCTAGGGATACACGGTGAGATGGGATGAGAAGCTGCAGCCGGGTAAGCTTGAGGGCACGGTGCACATCCCACTCACACTCGTTGAGAGCCACAACGCATTCCTCTGGGGACACATGCTGAAGAAAGGTGGGACAAAGATGAGGTTAGTTGGAAGAGGGAGGCGAGGAAGGGAAGGTTAAGGGAAACATAAATACAAAAAGAAAGGAGAGGGATGGTTTAAGGGAAACTTTCTAAAGAGGAGAGACACAAAACTTTTCAACAATAATGGACTGAAGTGAAATATCAGGAGACAGGAACATGAACATCCCATAACATTGTGGTGCAAATATGATCTTGTAAGAAAAAGAAAGGAAGGTTGTGGCTTAACTTGTTTAACAATTGTACCTAAAACAGTGTAATGAAACTTTGACTGAGCCAATGGTTAAAGGTAAAATCAAAGCTACAACTACATAACTATTGAATGTGAGATTAAAATACAATAAGAATGGTAGAAATGTGGTCTTTATATGGGGTAGAGAGTAATGTCTCCACGAACCCTGGCGTGTCTTGTCTTGGCTAACCCCTTTAGGGGAATAACAGCCTGGTATATAGATAGACAGATAGGATTTTAATGTTCAAGTTCCCATAAAAACTGGAGTTGGACAAGTGGAATTTTCTAGGTTCACTAGTATGAGGACTGTCTGCCACTAGCATAGTGTAGATCCAATTCCTGAGTGTTCATCTTTATAAATTTGTTTAATTTGACTTTTACTATTTTTCTTTATGCCCTGTGGAGAAGACTGTAAGACTACTACTACTACTACTGTATTCCCTGTGGGCTGTAAAAGGTGACCAAAAGGGACAGAGTGAGGGGCCTGGGAAGCCCCTTCTCTGTATTCTCCTCTATAAAAGACAAGATGCCTTCTCATGGCTATCTCGATTTAAGGGAGATATTAGCTGGGTATATAGATGGATCACCCCTGTGGTGGGGTCTGCAAGAATACTACCACTGTTCCCTGTGGGCGGTAAAAGGCGACCAAAAGGGATGGAGCAAAGGGTCTGGGAAGCTCCTCTATATTATCTCCTATAAAAAGGCAAGACACAGAAGGGGAGGGGAAAGTAATGTCTTCCTGAATCCTAATTGCCTTGTCTTAGTTACCTCCCTCTAAGGTGGATATAAGACAGCTAAGTATATAGATAGACAGATATAAATGATGGATACTTTTTTTCTGAAGCATAAATAGCAATGAGATGTTAAGAGAATATGGCTTCTGGGTGGAAAAGTTGCACTACTGTATTACCACCTTATATGGTGGAAAAAATAGGCTTATAATAATGATGGTAATTATAATGAAAAAAAAAACTTGCTTCATCAACAATCTTTCAAACACAATACATGAAACATTAGGAAAAATAAACCTTGTTGGGAATTCGCACCTCATTCTTGAGCACCTTCTGCATAATGTGTACTTCATCAGACTGGGTGCCCCGAGCTGGCCCTTGAGTACGCCGTGAGTTGGGTCGGTCCATTGCAAAGTCAAGTAGATCCTCACAAGAAACATGATCCCCATATTGATAAAGGGAGCTGCCACCACTGCCTCCACCCCCTAACCTCTCTCTGAAGCCATTGGAGGGTAGGAGTGGGTCTGGGGAAGGAGTGTGGGGCTCAGGGCCACTGCTGCTACTCGGGTAGGCTGGAGGAAGTGGTCCAGGAGGTGATACACTCAGGTCCTCCTCCTGTATATCATCAAGGGCGTCCATCTCACTTGCAACTTGGCTTTCAAAACTGTCATTGAGGGAACTAGGGCTTCTGTGGGAGTGATGAAGAAGGAGATGGATTAGTGTATGTGTGTATTTACCTAGTTGTATTTACCTAGCTGTAGTATACAGGGGCTGAGCTACATTCATGTGATCCTTTCTCCATATCTATATTTGTCCAGTCTTTCATTTAGTTGTTGTACACTCTTTGCTACCATCACTTCTTCTTTCAGTCCATTCCAAATATCTATATTTCTCTGGGGAAAACTCTACTTTTTGTGTCATTCATTTCATAATTTTTTTCTTGTGTCCTCTCAAATATTCAGCCTCTCTTTTTCTTCTCAATATTAGATAGTTTCTGTATGTGTGTGTGGATTTACTTAGTTGTAGTATATAGGGCCTGAGCTACACTCATGTGGTACATTCTCCGTATCTATATTATCCAGTTTTTCCTTCAATTGTACATTCATTGCCATTATCACCTTTTCCTTCAGTGAATTCCAAGTATCTATACTTCTCTGGGAAAAGCTATACCTTTTTGTATCGTTCAAACATATTCCAATTCACAAATTCACATTTAATGCTCTTTCAGACATATCATGTCCTTCATAAATATCTTGTTCTGAAGCCACATTGTCTTATCAAATGTGCTTTTCAGGTGACTCATCTCAGCCTGTGTTAATTTTTTGATATGTTGGGAAACAATTATATTGTTTCTAGTTTTTGTTATATAAATATTCATAATCCTTCCGAGTACAATCCTACCTGAAGCTTCTATTACCTAGCTCTCCTACACTGCCGCCTTTCTTAATCTTTCTCATTTCAAAAGAGCAAACCTTAAAATTAAATGCTGTTACCTTCTTTGTTTTGTCTTTTCACTGTTCAGTTTAATTCTTCATTGCAATACGAAGAATTAAAATTTTAATTTAAAAAGTAGATTCCAGAACAAAAGATATGAACATATTACTCACACAAGTGAACTTACAATAGCAATGTTTGTAATTGCTTTCTTGACTAAGTATTACAAACACTGGCATCCTTTAATTGTAACAAAGTTATTTTCTGTAGAATACCATTACATGTAATTTTCTTTTAATCACAGTTTGTCCTGATTGATTTAATGAAGAATCTCCTCTCCTTCCCTATTCTTGATGCATGTAATGGATTAGCAGATTGCTAAGTCCTACCTCACTCAGTTTTTACCTGGTACAAAAAATCCATGATATTGAAAAGGATTCAAGTTACCTATTAAGCTAACAAAAACAAGACTATAGTTATTAATAAAAGGAAATTTTTTTGGGAGTATTCTATTGAGGAATGTACCTATATTCTTTCTGATTTAAGGAAATAAAATGTCATTCATAAAAAGATTAATAATACAGAAAGGAAATAGTTTATAAGAAAACTCTCCCCCTTGTAAACAGTTTTCATGGGTCTTCCTCCCTAACTCACGTGAACAGTCTAGGTGGCTTGGCTGGTGGAAGTCTTGTCCCCAGGGCTCCAGCAGCCTCTTCCTCCTCCAGGTCTTCGGTAGACTGTGGTGTGCTGGAAACATCATCAGGAGTGCTGTGGGATTCTAGTTGTGGGTTGTGTGTGTGTTGGATAACCAGACGGCTGGCGGGAGCATCTTGCTTGTCCACAGAGGTAAGAACAGAGGCATGGCCACCCCCCCGGAGTAGTGAATTTGCCACACCACCAGGGATGATGAGCGGGTGTTTACGTTGGTGTCGTGGTTTGGTTAAGCTGGCGGTGGGTCGTGTGCGGTCCCGGGGAGGTAGGGGAAGGAGGTTTATAGCAGGATCATAAGCACTACCATCCAAGCTGTAGCCATCTGGGCTGGTGGCAATGTCTGCATCACTGATGCTGCCACGATGTGATGAGTTGGGTATGATGAGTGGTGATGGTTTAGGCTTGACAGGTGGTGGGACTTTGTTGTGTTTGAAACCCTTGGGGAGGGTTTGGTGAGTGGAAAGGTCAGCAGAGGCAGTGGGTGATACAGTAAGGCCTTCCTTCACTCCAGCTGCCCGCATACCATGGCTCCGCTCAATGGTACTGAAGCCCATCCCACCCCCAAAGTTGTGCTTGTTTCCTCTAATTTTTGGCCGCACTGTGACACCTGCCCGGAGCATTCTTAGTGGATTGTGCTCAGCTGGCTCGGGGTCACTGGCAGGGGGTGAATCAGGCTCCACCCGGCACCCTAAGGAGTCATGGTCGAGCCTCGGCCGCTCCACCAGGGAGTTGTACACTTCCCTGGCCTCCTCTGATATGCTTGACTGTGTTGGGGCAAACAAAAAAACAGGTGCACTAACATAAAAAAAGAGAACATAAACAGAGAGGGCCAGACACACAGACAGTCTGCATAATAGGTGACAAGTGCAAAGGGTTAAATTAATTAAAAATATTTAAATAAAGCAACATAGATGTCAGCTACTCTACAACTAAAAGTAAACTGAAAAGTCTTACAGCAGTAAGTGCCTAGCATGCAGGTGAATCTTACCCAAAAGGTTCAATTACGTATACAAAAAATTGTGAGGTTTTTTCGGGCAGCTGGCAGTCTGAGTTTGACAAGCCATAAGAAAGTTAAGCATGGACTTTTTGAGCTTATGAATCTCCTGAAGTCTTCCGAGCCTGCTGAAAATCTTATGATTATCTTAAAAAAAACTATGATGATAGGTTTTGTTTAGATTTACAATCACATGGCTAATCTGTAAAGCTGAAAGAATTGGTATTTTTGATTTTATATAGTTCCTTATCCTTCAGTCTTTTCTCTGGTGATCAATTATGAACGTTTAACTGCAAATAAACATTACTCACAGCTTATTGTTCATATTCAAGGACATTTCAAATCTAACCTAATAATGGACTGATTACAAATATATTTTTTGGTCAAAATTTCAAGGTCTTGTATATTTTGCATTCTGAAGTTTCAGTTGCAGAAAATTTTAACAAAAAGGGTACTGATGCTAGACAAGTGGGAGAGAAATCCCATCATCCATTTAAATGGTAATGTTTAACACGTGCAACGATGCATGTGTGCTTGTAATCATTACACTTCTATTTTCATATATGACTATTCAACAAGCTTCCTATACTGCTGTTCACAAAATCCAAAATCTAGAACTTTTATAAACTTTTGAAACAGAGTGAAAGGTTGCACATTCTGGCATTATTTTTTTGGTGTAACTAAATGAGACACTATTCAGGAAGAGACCATAATGAATGGTTCACTTGTCTTAAACTAATGGTGAACATCCCTGGCAAGGATAAGTTGGACTCCTGAGGTCAGTCCTATCCAAATACGATACTGTTGCATACTGCATTTTTGTATTTAGATTTGTTAAAATTTTTATAAGCTAAAGGTGTGTCTACACGGTTGAACACTGTTTGATGGACAAACACTGTTATCATATCATACTGTGTAACAGGATGACGTCATAAACGTAGAATCAAGGAAAGTTGGTCTGGCAACAAACACTATACCACCACAGATGGGTGCTATAGCAGAAGACTTCCCAGAGCCCAGTACCTAAAAACAGCTAGGTAACAGTATGAGGAAACTATCCGTCTCATCTTGTCCAAGAATTGAACATGGCACCTCCCGGTTTTGGGTGGGCTGAACTAAAGGTTACCAGTAGAGTGCATAGTAATTAAAGACAAAACCAATTTTGTTCTATCCAAAGTGACAGTCTATCAGCTTTTTACTATGATTTACAGGAAATAATTTCCTCTTGCTTCTGAAAGCGTTAAGTCACAATTCAGTAAGATCAAAACATACGTCATCTGCACTGCAAAAGCCAGATCAAAATTACTTAAAGTACTATAAGATTTCTCAGCTACAGTATAAAACATTACTTATAGTGTAAATTCCCTAATTCTAGCAAATACATACATAGAAACTAGTGGTCAATCAGTTTCTTCTACTATTAAAATATTATGTATATGAATACTGGATGGAGTTAATGTTGTCAGCATTGGTGAGAGGTAGAGGTGCCTTGATACACAGCAAAAGCTGTTTAAGTCCTGCTTCTCAAAATCATCCTATGCTGACTACGACAAATATACCTGATGGATGTGTATTACACACATTTTGGTATCTCCATGCATAAAAATGCTCTCAGATAAATATATGATTTGCATTTAAGTGTATGAAATGCAAAAAAAAATGCAGTCAAACCGGTTTAATTCTTTGATTTCTAATACCTAGTTGGCACAATATTCAGCTTACTGCAAACAGTAATGCTGAATGAAGGCTGTTGGAACTGATCATTTAATTAATTCTCATCCGTTTGTCACAAGACAAATAAATTTGCCCACAAACCCCTTCATTGCCTAATATGATAACACTAATAGTCTTGGTTTCTCTCAATGTAGGAGTTTTAAATAACTATAATTCTAGAAAAGCAAAAGGGTTGACTACATTTAATATATGTACCTACTTTAATAATTAACTATTTTATGAAGTGCATTATGCTTGGGTTGTATAGGCCCAGCACGTGGTATGCACAAGTGTTGTGTTGGCACTCAAGGAAGCTTGTTCTTAGTTTTCTCAACTTGAACCTGGATGCTGCTTTTAAGGCCAATGCAGCATCCCTGCTTTCATATAGATCCAATTTTGTTCCTCCTGTTTCTACTGCATTTTCATCTGTCCTTCCTTTTTGCCTCTTTCCATCTCTTTCCCTTTTAAAATGCTATTCTAAAAGCTCTCTTCTAGTCTGGTCCATAACATTTCTCCTTTTTCCTCTGTTCACTCTCAAACAGGAAGGAAAACTTGGTCCCCTTCTTATATGTATACGTGTGGTCTCACACTGTCAATTTCCCTTAACTGGGTGCCTTCCACCATATATAAGCCTAACACTACAATATAAAAGTAGAAATGTACAATACATTCTTAAGCATTGATGGCAACCAATTTTCCTGTTCATTAAAAATCTGAGCCTCATGGTGGTGCCATCTTAGACTGAGATTTTTCATTGCTATTAGAATATTATGCCATTGTTCTGTATGCACCACCCTTCCCCTTTTTCCTTCAATCCCTAACAATGACTGGATTACATTATAACCAAGAAATGTTCGGCTCAAAAATCTAACTTCAGTTTACTTTACTTTCAACACCAATAATAATAATATATTGAGTCAAGTAATGATGGTGAATGTGCAGAATGAATTCACACAAACACACCTCCCGTGGGTCAGTGGTTAACGTCTCCGCCTTCCACCCGGTAAGGCGTGGGTTCGAACCCGCTAAGGATTTTTCACTGACAGAGAGTGGTTACCCCCTTGAGCAAGGGGATGGGGATGTGAACATTTTTTTTTCAATAGGTATCTATGAAAAAGTGTAGTATTTCCTGAATCCTAACTTGTCACAAAACCATCAATCACCAGAAATATAAACAAAACACAACAGAAATATGATAGCGACCAGTCTCATATTCATCATTGTTGGAGGAAATGTTGGTGTTGTAAATCTCAAATTATTTCACCATAAAGCCATCTTGTAATGTTCTCTCATAATAGTCACAAGAATCAATAATTTTTGTAAGACTGAAGCAAAATTAACAAGAGCTCGAGCAAGAACTTTTACAGAGAAAAGGTTTTGCAATCCTTTGTTTTTCACCCAAAATGGTTCTTAATATACTCATAGAATCATGTCACAACACTATTCACATGTCACCAAATAATTCAAGTAGAAGAAAAGTGAACATTAAGAGAAAATGAAGCCACAGAAAGCAGAAAGGGGAGACTTACAAGCTATATGTGGTGTCTGGAAACATCAGAAATTTATCTAAAAAAAAAGAGGAGGAAAGATATGTAGTGAAAGGACTGTCAAAGTCAACCTAACTTCACTAGGAGTTTGGTGATCATTATCGTCTCACTGGTAAGACGTCGTGTACATTGAGTGTCCTGTCAGGGGTTTGATCCCCGGCTGCAGTCCTCTAAGGCCTTTCAATAAATTTCTCATTATTTCAAAATACGAGGCATTACAAAAACACTAATATTTCTTCCGATAATGACAAGCGTTTGACTGGCCACTATAATTTTTCTATTGTATTATGTTTATATTTCTAGTGACTGATGATTTTGTAATACGTGAATTCAGGAAACACTGCTCTTTGCATAGACACCCATTGAAAAACTTAAATGTATAAATAATGCAGATCTGGAAAAATGAGCATCTTTTGTGAACCAAATCCAACACAATGCTGCCATAAAAGTGGTAACCAGCCTTCTGCAGCTATTTCCATATCTATGTTATTATTCATATTCTAATTCTTGTCATTTGTGCCTGACAGTGAGTCTTCATTGTAAGAGAACAACACCAGTGGTGAACGGGTCAAGACTATATGATGGTGCAGCAGCCACCTACACTTGTGTCCAGACTAAGAGTAGACAGTTTTTGTGAGTCACCAGCAGCATTGGTTTACACTGCAGGATACAATGGAGAATATGAGTATATAGAGTTAACTTCTTTATATAGATCAAAATTAATAATATGCCATAATGTAAACAACCAGCTGCATGTCCTGACAAAACTGTCTGCATGGAGGTAGCTATATACTGCTGTGGAGGGAGTGAGTAGTTTATGGCTGGAGCACAAGGATTTATTCAAGTGAGGGTCTGCAAAAAATGCTGGTGTTCCCTCCTGCTCCAGCAAGGCACTCCACTGGTGGACCACAACTAATAGTGATGTGTGGTGCAACATGTACAGTTAAAATAAAACAATAAATGTCATGCATTATATATAGTGAATCTGTCATGCAGCTAAAAAAAGTTATGGGAATTCTAATTACTATCCCATGCAATGAGGAATATTAATGCTTAAAAATGGCAAAGCATGGTTAGACTGGAATTAAAGGAAAGATTTTATTCCGCCAACAAAGTCAAACGTTTTCTATGTCCTCATCGATCAACTGCAAAGAAAAAGAAAAAGAAAGGCATCATATTACATGGTTGTGGAGGCATTAGTAGTGTTAGTGTTCCAAAAGAAGATATGTAACTCTTGCAAAATGATGTGGCTTTACCTATTGACAATATTGGAAAACTGTACTCTGTGTAAAGTACTATAGTAAATACATATCTTTTACTCAAGAAAACTGCAATTCACTGTAAAGGATCCAATACAGAAAGAGGAACAGTCCTGAGAAAAAGGTAATGAATCCAAGCAAGAAATTTTTCATTACTAAGAAGAAATTAAGCTTCATTCGTTCCAATAAGAAACCAACAATCCTTGTTTCCATGTAACATTCACAAGAGTCAATCCAAGATGCCAAAGTTCTGGAGGCAGGGTACTTGTGAGGTTTCAAAAGCTAAACATTCCAGAAGAGGTTTCTCCCTACATGCCATATGGTCCTTGTTCCCCAACCAGACCACAAATATCTTCTCAATGCTTCCTTTGCAATGGGATTTTGGTGCACCAGAGAAGAATGGTAGCTTGTCTCCAACTACAAATCAATATGTTCTCTTTCTTCTGAAATCTTATGATACTTTCCCACTCCATTCTAGTAGATTGAAATGGAAAAAAAGTACCATGGCTAATGATAACATCTGTTTTCCCAATCTCTGCAATCTTGTTTTTATATTCTTATACAGTAGGGATCATCAACATATTTTCCAGATAAAGAAAGCGGAGTCTGGTATTAAATTAATTGGGATTTACAACCAGACTTGTACTATTCAAGCCATAAAAAACTCCAACCCGTGTCAGACTCACAACCATTCACTTAATTCATGTTCAAGAAAGTAAATCCTGTTACATTAAATGTGATTGTGGGGTGCAAGCTTTAAAAAAAAAATTTCTATTCGAATTGGTCTTTGGTCCATATGTTCACCTACTACAGGTCTTTTCATTCCACCCTTTCATAATTGTTCACCTCCTGTAACACCTCCCTGGTCTTCTATTATCTTTTTCCATCAACCTAACTTATGTACATTTCTTTTGTCACTTGTCAACTCTGTTCACCATATTCTTATGTTATTTTTCTTTTGCTAACTTTTGAACATCATACTTTTGGTGCACTAATTTGCTCATAACACTTTTTCATATCTCTACATTTCTGTTATTCCTATTTTCCATGTTCACAATGAACCTGTCACCCACATTGCAAGGTTGTTCTTAACATCTTCATAAAATCCCCTTTTAGTTAAGGGGAAAAAGTTACTCTGGACTATAAAGTAGTTTATTGATACTTTCTCCCACTTTCTTAAATGCTCCCTAGGCAGATAAAAGATGAATACACTAAAACCTCAATAATTTGAACCCGTATAATTCGAATTTTGGATAATTTGATCTGTTTCAGGCCGAGTTCAAATTTTTCAACAAATTTCCATAAGTTCGAATTGTCTGGAGATTACTATAGTCCGACAGATCTTAGCAGAGCTTTCTGGTGGGACAGAATCCAGTCTTCCCATGGGTCCAACGTTGCCATGTCTACGTGAACTAGCCAGTTAGAACTTGATGTACATAAGTAAAAGGCATATAAAATGTTTTAACGAAAATCCATGCAACATAAATTATAAAAAAAATCATGTTTAAAATAAAAGTTAACGTGCTACGCTTACGATATTCATATGAATATCGAAGCGCAGCATACATTTTTTACAGGGTTGCTTGGAAAACGTTATCACTTTTATCAACGTTCACCGTAGTTCTTATTAAGGTAAATGTTGCATTAACTGTGTTCTAAATACAATATGAAGGAATATAGCAATAAAATGAGGTATTTCCTATATAAAATAAATATTGTAAACTCCCTTCAAACGGCAGCACTCATTTTTCAACCTCAGGACAGGTCACCTGTTAAGCGCGTACACACACACACACACACACACACACACACACACACACACACACACACACACACACACACACACACACACACACACACACACAACACACACACACACACACACACACACACACACGCACACACACACACACACACACACACACACACACATCCTTTTTCCATAAACATGAATTTCTTCCTCATTTTTTCGAAAGCTATTAGAGATATTGGAAATATAATTGCAGCATCTGATAGACCTAATTAAACTCTAAAACTGTCATTATGAATATTTGTTCTATGACTAATAATTACGCAGTAAAATAAAACCGTATATTTATATAAAAACATGACTTTCCTCCTCATTTTCTCGAAAGCTATTAGATATTGGAAATATCATTTCAGCATTTGATATACCTAATTAAACTGTAAAACTGTCATTATGAATATTTGTTCTATGACTAATAATTACGCAGTAAAATGAAACTTAATATTTATATAAAAACATGACTTTCCTCCTCATTTTCTCGAAAGCTATTAGAGATATTGGAAATATCATTGCAGCATCTGATACACCTAATTAAATTGTACAACTGATACTATGAATATTTGTTCTATGACTAATAATTACGCAGTAAAATTAAACTTTATATTTATATAAAAACATGACTTTCCTTCTCATTTTCCCGAAAGCTATTAGAGATATTGGAAATATCATTGCAGCATCTGATACACCTAATCAAAATGTACAACTGTCATTATGAATATTTGTTCTATGACTAATAATTATGCAGTAAAATGAAACTTAATATTTATATAAAAACATGACTTTCCTCCTCATTTTCTCGAAAGCTATAAGAGATATTGGAAATATCATTGCAGCATCTGATACACCTAATTAAACTGTACAACTGTGATTATGAATATTTGTTCTATGACTAATAATTAAGCAGTAAAATTAACTTAATATTTATATAAAAACATGACTTTCCTCCTCATTTTCCCGAAAGCTATAAGAGATATTGGAAATATCATTGCAGCATCTGATACACCTAATTAAACTGTACAACTGTGATTATGAATATTTGTTCTATGACTAATAATTAAGCAGTAAAATTAAACTTAATATTTATATAAAAACATGACTTTCCTCCTCATTTTCCCGAAAGCTATTAGAGATATTGGAAATATGATTGCAGCATCTGATACACCTAATTAAACTGTACAATTGTCATTATGAATATTTGTTCTGACTAATAATTACGCAGTAAAATGAAACTTAATATTTATATAAAAACATGAATTTCCTCCTCATTTTCCCGAAAGCTATAAGAGATATTGGAAATATCATTGCAGCATCTGATACACCTAATTAAACTGTACAACTGTGATTATGAATATTTGTTCTATGACTAATAATTAAGCAGTAAAATTAAACTTAATATTTATATAAAAACATGACTTTCCTCCTCATTTTCCCGAAAGCTATTAGAGATATTGGAAATATGATTGCAGCATCTGGTACACCTAATTAAACTGTACAATTGTCATTATGAATATTTGTTCTATGACTAATAATTACGCAGTAAAATGAAACTTAATATTTATATAAAAACATGAATTTCCTCCTCATTTTCCCGAAAGCTATTAGAGATATTGGAAATATCATTGCAGCATCTGATACACCTAATTAAACTGTACAACTGTCATTATGAATATTTGTTCTATGACTAATAATTACACAGTAAAATGAAACTCAATATTTATTTAAAAACATGACTTTCCTCCTCATTTTCTCGAAAGCTATTAGAGATATTGGAAATATCATTGCAGCATCTGATACACCTAATTAAACTGCTGGATAGACACCACTTCTAAGAAGGCCACGGGAGTTCTGGTACCCAGTGGGAAAGGTTCCCGCTCGATAATTCTGCACGCCGGCACCAGGAACCTAACCCTTCCTTACCTTCCAAGCTAAGAATGTCGGCGACTATCACGATCAGATGAACGCAGAAACCTTTGAGAAGTGGTTCAAGACACAACTGTTGCCGAATATTCCTCCATCTTCAGTCATCGTAATGGATAACGCACTCTATCACTCCAGGAAAATCGATAAACCACCATTAGCATCAAACAACAAAGCAACCATAAGAGAAAGTTCAGCTCATGAAACTTGCGGCTGAACACACCACTGCTGCCGATACAAGTTACGTCATCGACAGGATGGCCTTACAGCACGGACACAAGGTTGTACGACTGCCACCTTATCACTGTCAGTACAACGCGATTGAACTGATATGGGCTCAACTTAAAGGCTACATATCAAAAAGAAATACATTCAAGAATGCAGCCTTAAAGCCGCTCATTTATGAAGCAATAGCCACAATTACCCCAGAAAACTGGAAAGATGCCATACAACACGCCGAAAAAATACAACCAGACAATGCAAGAAGAGACGTGGTAATTGATCATTTCATCGACTCCTTCATTATCACTCTCACTCCATCTGATGAAGAGGATTCATCATAATGGCTGTCATGCTGCCAGAATAGAGGATTAGGCCTACCGAGGAAACCTCTTAAAAAAAAAAAACGCACTGTGACTTTTACCTCTTGGGTGGTGAGGAAACAAAGTCAACATTTCAGTATATACAAATGTAAAGGTCGATGTATAACCAATGTGTGACAAATTATAAGAGAGAGAGAGAGAGAGAGAGAGAGAGAGAGAGAGAGAGGAGAGAGAGAGAGAGAGAGAGAGAGAGAGAGAGAGAGGAGAGAGGAGAGAGAGGAGAGAGAGAGAGAGAGAGAGAGAGAGAGATAAGAATAGTACTACTGAGATCGCAGCAAATAGAAATAAGAAAACAACATAGGGAATGAGAAAGCATAACACACACACACACACACACACACACACACACACACACACACACACGTGTCACGTGCTCAGGCAAGGCTCTCTCACGTAGGCCTCGGCTCAGGTCACTCACCAGCCAATCAGAGCGAAGGAGATATGGCAGTGTTGGACCCATGGGAATACTGTATTCTGTCCCACCAGAAAGCTCTGCTAAGATCTGTCGGACTATAGTGTGAGTCTAACCTCTCCCATGCGGTGCCTAAGTCTCTTGCACTTTCCTTCTGGCAGCATCTCCTTGCAGAGTGCCGCGAGTGTTCAATGCACAGTACCATTACAAAAAACTCTGTTCAGCAGATGCCGTGATGAGACGAGGCTGTTACCATATTGTGAGCTTTGTTATTGACAGACTCAGCTTGACAGAGTATGGTACGTACTGCATTTCAAGACTTCAGTATCAGCCATGTTTTTGTGAGTACAAGGACTACAATTTGTGCTGTTTTGGCATGTTTTAGTGACTTATTATTGTGTGGAGGGCCTAGAGAGGTAATAATCGGCTAATTCGACCAGGTCTCCCTCCAATTAGGTCGAATTATAGAGGTTTTAATGTAGAACAAATATAATATCATATGAGCACTAAAGGAAATACATGATTCAGTGGAGATATTTTTTTCTCTCCTTTGCATACTATAGCTATGAAGATTGTAATTTTTTTTCTTTCTATATTAACCCCTGGCACCGGTAGGCTTACTAGAGGCCTTAGATGGTCAACCTCTGCCCGTTAGTAGCATGGGTTTAGATTTTTATAAAGTGACGCCTCGTTTTTCTTCGTTCTCTTTGTTGTTGAGAGAGAGGCTACATGCTGCCACTGCCTCAATGCATATAACATTGCAAATCCTGTTGAGGATAGTGTTATGGCAGCATTTGGGTGATCTTTGGCCACTCGGTGGTAATACCAAAGAAAAGTGGCCAGCGGATATTGGGACTCAAACTAGGGATTCTAAGTTTGCAATCCCGACCGCTAGCCACTGGACTTCCGCCTCCCCAAATGACACATGCTAGTTAAAATCATTACTTCAAGTACTAATTCCATGCATTTGACATTATTTTCTGTAAAAAATTAATACTATCATTCTTGTGTCTTTTTGGGTAGTCATGCCTTACAGTATATGATGGAAAAGAATGAAATCAAATTACCATAAGATCTCCAATTCTATAACCTTACATTGGTACTTATCCATTGTCATGTGTGTTGAGAGAGAGAGAGAGAGAGAGAGAGAGAGAGAGAGAGAGAGAGAGAGAGAGAGAGAGAGAGAGAGAGAGAGAGAGAGAGAGAGAGAGAGAGAGAGAGAGAGAGAGAGAAAAAAAAATTATTAACCTGTAAATGGCTAAATATCATTCCTTAGGTAGTTATTGGAGGAAGCTAAGGGTCAGGGATCAACACACTACTTGATGCCTTGATGAATTGTGATGACGAGATGATTAATAAGTGAGTCTGTGATCGCTGCCAACTAACCTGAATGTCTGGGATTGAAGCAGCTTCCTCACTGAAGTGTCTTCCCTCTTGCTTAGGACTTCCTTTCATTGAGAACCTGACAAACGCAACATATACTAAAATTATATAACTATAACCTACTGCAAATGTTTCTGACTAAACCACCATTTTCAGTAATTGCTTTTTTTTATGAAGTAAGGAGTAAATGGTGAGAAGTAGTAAACACTAAGGTACACAATACCTAAAGTAAGACTGATGGTGGTACCTTGTAATGAAAACTATCACATGGATGCACTCTTAAAGTGGAGGTGGAGAAACAAATTTCTGTCCAAACTTCATCAAAGAGACAAGACACAACCACTTACTTGAAGGAGAACCGAGAGCCTCCGGTGTGCTTTGTAGGGGAGGATGGGGTGATGGGTGAGTCTGGCATCCCCTCAGAGTCACCTGGGCTTTCTTGATTGCAGTCTAATTCAGACATACTTTTAGAGGCAAGTTCATTAGCCATTGCTATTGCTGAATCCAAAGTACGCTGGTCAGCTGCTGAGATGGGCTTAACCTGGTGTGAGAAGGTCATGATATTAACAGCTGTTATAACATTTACTATAACAACAATAACCATCATAGCGTTCAAGTCTGAGGAAAATTATGAGTATCAGTCAGAAATAATGACTGCTGAGTGAAATTAGCGATACTGTTATTTGTACGATATTCAAGAGCCAGGAACCCACATTTAGAGGTCATACATAATAATATAACTACAGCATGGATAATGGTTTTCGGGAGATGAGTAGATAAACTATGTAGCATTGTCTTGAACAAAATTTCACCAAATTTTATTTTAACTTTACTAGTAAGAGTTTTACTATATACTAATAGTACATTATGAAGTGGTGGACTAAAATATGTAAGCACTGATCTCTACTCTCCCCAGTCATTTTTGCCTTTCTCATTATGTATTGCCCCCACAAGTCTGGAAAGGTCTGGCAAGGTGGCAAACAAGTGATGAAAACTGGATTCTTCTGAGTTATGCATCTATTTCTTTTTTAGAACTCAATTAAATTCCTGCATTCTACCTATTTCAAGTACTACCTCCATATTTGGTGAAGAGATAGGAAAAGAGAGAGAGAGAGAGAGAGAGAGAGAGAGAGAGAGAGAGAGAGAGAGAGAGAGAGAGAGAGAGAGAGAGAGAGAGAGAGAGAGAGAGAGAGAGAGATAACTTCTTACTGTGGCTTGCTTCTTCTTAGAGCTGTCCTTTCCCGTGAGCTTGGATGCGATCTCTTTGAGTTCATTCTTGACATTGTGAGTCTCATTGTCCTCCAGCAGTGCCTGTGTAGGGTGTGTGGGGGTGAGGGGCGGCAGGGAGGCTGGTGGGTCCAAGGAAGCTGAGTCATCAGTTGAAGATCCTCCCAGTGCCTTGAACACCTCGTCCATCAAGCTTGGCCCGAGATCAAATGAACTACTGCGAAATGGCTGTTCAATGGAGAAAGAACTTGTTAGTGGTAAAACAAACACTTTCTCAATGTAGAATTTAAATAAGTTTGAAATTTACTGTTGGATAATTTGACATTTTATTAAACATATCCATTACTCAGAAAGCAAAAAGAAAGCAACTGTTTTCTTGACTCACTTTGGACACAGGCTCATCCTCTTCATCTGATATTTCATGATACTCATGGTCAGTCTGGCGGGAACGTGCAGGACTGTCAGGCTGCTCCTCACTTGCTGTGTCTGACCAGTTGTGTTCTGCTGCTGGACCTGATTTACCTTCATCTCCAACCTGGCAAAGTAAAGATCATTAAAAATTGAACCATTAAAAGGGGGTAACCAAGACAAGGAATGTTGAAAACACTCAGATGCCTAACAATCCCCACAGAACATTAACTTGTTCCCTCTCTCTCTCTCTCTCTCTCTCTCTCTCTCTCTCTCTCTCTCTCTCTCTCTCTCTCTCTCTCTCTCTCTCTCTCTCTCTCTCTCTCTCTCTCTCTCTCTCTCTCTCTCTCTCTCTCTCTCTCTCCTATTTTAAGGTAGATAGATACATAAATAAGTAAATATACATATATATATATATATATATATATATATATATATATATATATACATATATATATATATATATATATATATATATATTTATATATATATATATATATATATATATATATATATATATATATACATATACAATATATATATATATATATATATATATATATATATATATATATATATATATATATATATTTATATATAATGGCATTATATATATATATATATATATATATATATATATATATATATATATATATATATATATATATATATATATATATATATATATATATAGGTCAACTTCAACTGAGTGAGAGTAAATGACATTTCAGCCCTTATACTTTAGACATCAAACCTGCTAGTGGCCTACAGTTTATACATTGGAAAATGTAGTATTGCTCCTATAGGAAGCAGGGAGAAAGAGAAGAAAGATAAAGGGAAGGAAGGGGAGACGTGAGGGATGGGAATCAATAAAAGATGAGCATATGACAGGTGTATGGCAGAGAATTTATAATGATAAATTCTGCTAAGTGACATTCTCTTAGTAAGGAAAAGTTTACTTATTGTGTCTTGTGTACTTCATTCTTTTCCTATTTTAAACATTTTCAGTCCAATTCATACCAATCTTTAATGATCTGTCTACCCTTCCACCCACCTTCTTTAGCAGAGGAGCTCTGTCAGACACATCAGAGCTGGCACGGGTCAGGGATGAGGACTGGTCATGATCATCCGAGGGCTTGTAGGGCGTCACAATCTGCTTGGGAAGTTGATGGTACTGTTGGGTCACGAGGGAATTTGTATTAGACAATCTCATAGTATGGTGGTGTGAGGACCTGCATTCAATACACTAATAAGTTTAATGGTATGTATTTTTTCTGAAAAGTGTATTATAATGACTGAACATAGTGGATGAATACTTAACCATTAAATGTACTAGATTGTTCTTTTCTTGAAATCAAGTCTTTCCTCCAAGAGAGCACAACTCTTGAGTTGCTTTCCCTTCACACCATACTGTGTATTCACTACATTCTAACAGACAATACATTCACTCCTGCTGCATCCTTAATAAATTCTGTAACAGTCATATCCAAATATGGTGCTACAGAGCTCCTTAAGACATTCTTAATAATTTTGGTTTTCTGTAACTGACTCAAATTCATATTACCTTCCTTCTATAGTTTGTTTAATTTTTATATTTTTGTTGTTCTAACTTCAATTACCCAAATCGGAAACTGAACTCTTCTATCGATCTATAGTTTCTGACACCTCGTCCCTTCTGGAAATGTCCCCCAATGGAATGGCCACAACAGCAGAGCTTCCAACTCTCCCTAACCACACACTCCCTCCTTGCTTGTTAAGGTCCTCTCCCTCTATCAGCAACTTTTTCATGCATGTACTACTTTATCCTATCCTTCCATCTTACAACCGGCCTTCCTCTCCTAGGACTTTCAATTTCACTCACATACACATTCTTCACATAACTCTTTACTTTTCTTTCTCTCAAGATGACCAAACTACTTCAAAGTGTTTCTTACTTATACTAAATCACACGTCCCTCCATTTGCACAAGGTCCCATGCCACATCTTTCACACATGCTTTCATTGCTTTCACCTTCCCATCTTGTCACACCCCATGCTCCTCTCAGATAACTCATTTCCACAGCACACACTCTTGACCGCTGTGCCCTATTCCATGTCTAAGTCTCTTCTGATCCATACGTCAAGTGTTGGCAGGAGGAAACTGCACCTTAAACTTCTCTTAACTTCCATGGATATATTCCTTCCTCTGATAAGCATTGCAAGTGATCCTATGACATACCTGCCTTTTAAAGCCCTCTCAAATTACTCCAACCATCTTTCCATGTTTGCATTACACTGTTCCCAAATTCTTGAAATCTTTTATTTCCTGCTCTTCCTGAACTCTAGAATTTTCCAAATAGTGCTACTGTTTTCTCTGATACCTTCCTCACTTCCTTCTAAGTTTCCTTACTATTCCTCATAGGAACTTTTCTGAATCTACATTGTGAATTAACTCAACTTTCTGAAAAAAATTAAGAGATATTTATCAATTTTCTACAATGGATACCTTAAAATTCTTCTGTACTTGGCCACTAAAGCTCAGTAATGATATAAGTTTTTTCTCACAATGCCCAAATATAGGAAATGATTTTAAGAAAAGAGAAAAGCCACAACTTGCAACACAAAGCAGGAAATAGTACATGCTTGAAAATGGGACATAAAACAGCCACATTTGACTGCTCCCAACACTTTAATTCACTTTCTTATTTTCCTTTCTGTCTAAAACTCTAGATCATCATGAGATTATGACACCTTACTATACTGACATTTAGCTAACCAGGTGCTCTTCCACTCTTCCTGGGCAAGTTGATAGGTATGTACTTAAGTTACTATGTAACAAAGGCAACTTTAATAATCTAAACATAGTAGTGTCCTTGTGTCAAAGAATAGAGAATAATACCTTAAAATAGACTCAAAGGATGCCTCTAAGGGCAGTCAGGCACCCAACCAAATAGTCTAAGCATGACATACTGTTGTCTTAGGCAATGCAATTCTGAATGAAAAGTTAGTACATAGTTGTATTGTTATTTTCAAAGCAATAAGTTATATACATTTACAGTACTATTATATTAGTAAGTTATTAGTGATCAGTGTGCAAGGAGGAAGTAAGACTTCATGCTCCAGGAGTAGGTATGTAGAGTAAACTCACCCACCAATACTGCATTCATGTCACTGTCATTGTACTAGTGTTCGAGTCTCATTCTTATGTTATACACTGCACGTGGAAAAGAAATATCAATCCTATTTTGGCATTATTAGCACAGTTCAGTGCATGTTGAAGTAATAGTAAGAACACCAAGAATAATTCAGTGGTACAGTTTTTCAAGTCATTGCATTTTCTGTTTAAGTCTCATATATACTTTCACATTCTGTAGATTATATGAAATATGACACCAAGGTTACTTCAAAATATGCTTGGAACGAAATAAGTACAAGGACCAGACCAAAACACATCTGCTAGTAGAAATTAATGCAATCTTGCCTTCCTGAAACCAGAAGCTGCAAGCACCGCCAAGAAAACCAACAAACAAGAAGATCATACCTAGCACCATATCCCTGTGTGGCAGAGCACTAGCCTATACAAAAACAAAACAAACTATGACCTTATCAAGCTTTTTTTGAACAAATCTGCCATCCTGGACCTTATCTCCGAGGAAGGAGACATCGCCAAAATAGGCCCCATCTAGACCCACGTGGCCGGTGTGCTTGACATCTCCCTGTGGGCCGGAGATCATCTCAGGCCGGAGGCGCCGCCTTGAGGAGTAAGGATTCTTCCCATCTGGTGGAAGAGAACATGGAAGGGATCAAAATTGAGACTCTTGACTGCCGTGCCCTACTCCATGATTTTCTAAGTGTTTATGTCAGAAAATGTGGTATTTACTCTCTTTTTCTTGAAAACTATCATTATATTTTTGTGAAAATCTATGCTTGGTTTTCTCCCTTTATAGACATTATCAAAATCATTTATTGATTACCAGCTTAAAGAGTTAAAGATAAATGCATCAATTATATAATTAAGAGCCTCACCTCCTCTCTGGAAGTTTGACTTGTTGGAGGGAATGTTGGTGCCCAGGTAGGTGACGGTGTTGACTGGGTTGAAGTGGCCTGTCTTGCCAGAGTTAAGGACACCCTTCCACACGGCAGGATTGTCTGGTACTGGCCTGTAGGGAGGCAACAATGAATGACTGATCATCATTCTCCTTCACTCTAGATATCACTCTATCCATTCCATTCCTAAAACCATTCTCCTTATCAAGACACTATTTCTTCCTCTGTTGTAATGCAGTAAGCAACAACTCAACCAGCTATGTTGATAACTTCGGGCACAATCAATAAAGATTGTATCAAGTTCTTTTGGGTTGAAGGATTGATTCCTAGCTGCCTCCCACTGAGAATACTTGCCTTCCATAGTGATAACAGATACATTTCTCAGTGTTCCAGGATTTGCTAATACAGCAGTTTGCAAGCAATGACGATCTTCTATCCTTTTCAAAGAGTCACTGCCTTAGAATGTAAGATATTAATCACATAAAACTAAAAGGCTACTTAAAATGTGTCATTGATTTGAAGTACTAAGGTATGATTTTAAAGAAGTTAACTGTGGAATCATTCAGCAACAAATACCCTTAAAAAGTTGTTTATTCAATTAAGGATTAAGCACCATGTGCCTCCTTATAGAAATATTTGTTTCTCACATTTGCTTCCAGATATACTTTCAGTGTTTCAAAACTTGACAATACATCCCTAGACTATTTCTCTACTCTCCACGACACAACTCTTTAACCTTAACTACTCTCTTTTCTTCTAAAATACTCTTTATTCTACGTGACATATCCTCCAGACTTTCCACTTTCCTTACTCCATGCAAAGCTCACCCTTCTTGTGTCTCACCTTTTGTCCAGCACAGTGATTACATCCCCGACTCTGTACTGCAAGCGGTCTCTCTTTCCTCCAGGTGTTGAGGGAGGGTCCTCATTTTCTATCACCACTTGTACTTGCTCTGGCTTGCACTATAAACGAAAAGAAAGATAACAGTTGTTTCTTTGGGTTTTCTTTCTGTCCACAAAAATTATGAAGGATTAAGCTGTGAATATCTGTTCTATTTATCTACTTTCTCTATCAATCAAAAATTAAAAGGAGTACATGAATGAAAGAGGTGCTAATAGAGGGGGAAGGCTTCAACAAGCAGGGAGGGCTTCAACAAACAAGGAGGGAGTGTTTGGATAAGGAGAGGTGGAGGCTCTTCTGCCGTGGCCATCCCTTTGGGGGACGTTTACAGAGGGAACAAGTGTTGCCTTGAAGACATACCTCAGGCAGGATGTTCATGAGGTCAACAAATTTTGGTCTCTTGGCTGGGTCATGCTGCCAACACTTGACCATGATATTGTAGTATTCCCGTGGACATGCCTCAGGCTGTTCCAATCTCTGTAGGACACAAATAGGTTAGAAGATTTATTTTTCCCACAACAGAGCAGACAATACTCTTTTTTGGCTTTTTTTTTTTAAATACCCATTTTTCTGATTGGTATTTACCCAAAACAATACAAATAATGCCCCTTTTTATATTTTCTTGAGTTCCTTTTCCCAGTAAAAACCTTAGGAAGGTACAAATTACTTATTGTTTTTTCTTCCTTCATCCAGAACCTCTATTTGGATTTCCCATCCTTCCTCTATGGCCCTACTCGACACTCCATCTTCCCACTTTCCCTTCATAACTCTATTAATTCCTGCCACCCTTCCTATCCACCACCAACCACCCTCACCACCTTACCTGAAAGTGTGGCTCATCAATAGCCTCTAGGATCTGCTGTCCAGTAAGAGCTGCCCATGGCTGGAACCCATAGCTAAACATCTCCCACAGAGTCACCCCAAAGGCCCACACATCAGAGGCCGAAGTGAAGCGCAAGTAGTTGATGCACTCTGGAGCACACCTATTGGGAGAGACGGGAGTGTTGGGGGTTATAAGGGATGCTGAAGAGGTGTTTAACCCTTTTCTAGTTGTAGCAGAGGAGGTTGTTTTGCTGAATTAGAAACCATCAACATACAAACTGTGAGCTTTCATGCATTAATCAGCGAGAAAAAAAAGTACACTATTACTATCACTATAATGAAGTGCTTCATAAGGCCCTCAGTGATTCAGACCTGTGCAGGGAGGCTGTTACACTATGCATTCTAGCATTCAGTTCAGATTAAATGTATCTACCAATGGATTGATATAATAGTATAATTACACCCACATATTCCTTACAAAACCTTTCCCACTACTTAACAAAAATTTCAGATACATGCACTGAAGAACCACAGAGATGAGCACAAACCATGCTATTGGAAGCTTCAAATTGACGTTAAAGTTGGTCTGGTAGTAATCTTTGCCAACACCCAACGCTCTTGACAACCCGAAGTCGGATATCTTAATCTTGTTCTTGGAAAAGACCAGAATATTTCTTGCTGCCAGATCTCTGTTGGATGGAAACAATTACTTCTTATTACTGAGCTGTATGTTTTGAATACTTTAATAATGATTATGGAATGATCCGATTCCTGAGAAACAAACCCCAGTTTTCTAAATCATTATACTGCACACACTGATTTTATAGGAAAATGACTGTTGTATATATCATTATTAGCATTCCATTTGTAATGAGGTTATATTGATTATAACACTCCAAATTTGAGAAGCTTTTGTACTTATGTTTTTGATATGATTATAAATGTCAAGGAATAAATTCATGTCGTGCTTCTGTCTCTTTTCCCTCTTCTCCACTCTCCCCTTCTATCCTTTCTACTCCTGCTTTCTTTCCTGTTCTTCTCATCCTCTGCTCCCGGTGATGGCTTCTTCCTTCTCTTCTTGATTCTTTCACCTTATTACCAGAAGACCTTCACCCTTCCATGTCTACCTAAGAATGACCTTCCCTATACATTCTTTCCCTTTTCCCTCCTGTCTCCTCTGCTCACCTGTGTATAAGCCTCTTCCCCTCTAGGTAAGACATCCCATCGCATATCTGAATGGAGAAGTGGCAGAGGGACACCACAGGGAAGCTGACGCGCAGGGATGGCTCCTTGATGCACTCTAACAGGGATCTCAGCGGCGCCAACTCTGTTACCTGAAAGGAATAGACACCCACGCACACGTTCTTAATGATAGCATACACAGCCACTTTTCTAATATCTATAGTAAATGTTGTTGCTCTTATTTCCTAGTCAAGTATTAGCATTCAAGTATTAGTATGTCAGGATTCTTCAGCAAAATTTAGTTACTCTATATGTCCTGCACTTTGTTGTAATTTCATGTGCTGCTCCGACTGAAGAAAGTGTTTAGCAAATTAATCAACAGTGTATCAAAAAATTGTATGGTTCCCCTCTGTGCTGGACTCCATAAAGTTAATGCTACATGCCACGTGAGTAAACATAAGTAAATACACTAAATTGAATAGACGATAGATGATCCATAATAACACATCTATGAAAAACACATGCAATTCAATACCACCAACAATACCCATTCACAGCATAAACATGAATGTGCTTACTGTATGTACATCAATAACAAAATAAATTAAGTGCATCACAAACTTATAAGTATGTAAACATCTGTCCTTTGAAACACAACAAATTAGATCAAATATATGTAGAAAATTATTCACAATCTAAGGAGGAGCTTCAGAAACATTATATATAAGTACCCAACATAACAGATACATAAATAATACACCGGCTCCTCTGAGGACACAAGTGGGTTTTGAATGACAAGGATGACACTCAACCACCATGGCAGACAGTGGTTTTGAATATTGTAAAAAAAATTTGCTGTAGCAGTGACAAGCAATAACACCACAAGAGGCTCACCAGCATGAGGGCGTTAGTGTCAAGTACCACCCCATAGAGGCGGACGATATGCTCTGAGTTGATATTGTGCATAATGGAAGCCTCCTTTAGGAACTCCATAGGCTGTGTCTGCATGCGGTCCTTACTCAGGCACTTGATGGCCACCTGGATCTGGGAGTGCAAGGGTAGAACAGTTAGTGAAGTGTCTCTGATTTTATCTTCTAGTTTTATGATGGGTGAAGATCATGGGCAAGAAAGGATCAAAGTTAAGAGCAAAGCTGATCCATTCTCCTAAACATTAATTTTCCACTAGTATATGTTATCCTTCATCTATCTATCTATATACACAACCTCACATCTCTCACATCAGATCCTACTATTCTCTTCACCCACTGGTCCTCCTCCATTCTCTCCATGTGTCCAAACCACCTCAACACACTCTGCTCTGCTTGACCAACCAACTCTATCATAACACCAGTTCTCCTTTGCACTTCCTCATTTCTAACTTGGTCCACATGCGTTACTCCACACATACTCCTCAGACACCTCATCTGCATTACATCTAATCTCTTTTTCTCTACTACTGCCCTATCTCAAATGTGGGTCAGGAAGGAGGGATATGGAGTGTGTAGAGAAGAAGCACTGTCACTCTTCACTTCCCCTCGTCCACCGCACTCTAAAAGGAAGTAGGTGACAGAGGGGGGCAGGGTGACAGCCTGACTTCCCGTGGCTCTTCCTTTTCACTCCACATCAGGGTCAGGGTAAAGGATGCTGGCCAGTGTCTACTTCCTTCTTCCTCGACTTGTCATATATCACTCTATCTGTTGCTCTGTCTCCTCTACAGATTCCCTCTAAGGTGGATGGATATGATAGGAAAATCCCCAACCATCTCTTTCAACACACATACACACACCTTCCCTTCCTCTCCACTTACCCTCTCACCCTCCTCATTGGTCCACACTCCTTGCTGCACGACTCCAAACTCCCCAACACCAAGCTCCTTGTTGATCACGATGGCATCTGCTGGTATGATGTGCTTGCTGGGGACACGAACGCTGTGCCGCTCCCCCGTCTCGTCCGGCACCACCACCTCTCCTTCATCGTGCCCCTCACGCCGCGTCAACAGTATCTGGTGTGTAGCGCAGAGGTGAGTTTACTATAGTGAATGTGGCACTATGAGGCAAAGTTGTATGCTCCTTTCTAGAATGCTAGACATGTACAAATATTTTTACACTTTGTTTATAGGGACAGTGAATGCCTTTCTTGTTCACACCTATGTGAATAACCCCATAAAACCCTTATGTATTTTTAAACTAAATGGGTTCTATATTGTATAAATTCATGTATATGTGAGGAAGTCTTGTGTCAATTCCTACAATTTATTCTACAATTTTTGGCCAGCCTTTTTTGTTGTAAAAAAAATCAACTGGCACTAAGAGAGTACTTGTGTTACGTGAGTCCAGGACCATGACTACAATACTCTGTATAAATTCTTGCTTAAAAAAAAGAAAGAAAATAAAACATTGATGCTTAGATAGACAACTTGTCACTGTCACCCATCCCTAAAGTAAAATTACCTTAAGCAAACTTTAAAATAAAATGTACATTTTCTCCAATACATAAATGCATGTAGGTTCTGTTTATACTTATTTTCCTAGAATACACTCACTTTCTTAAACTTGGAGAGGTAGGTCTGGGGGCAGTACTTGTGGAAATATTTCTTGAGTCGCCGAATCTCTGGCCGGGACATACCCAGCGTCTGCAAGTCCTCATCTGTCACAAACTTGATCTGACTAACATTTTGTACCTGAGGGGGTGAGAAAAGGGATGAGGATGTTTCACCAGATTGAATTTTTTCTTAAAGGAAAGGATTTTTACTTAATTTTGATACATTAAATTTGGTTAGTTGGCTCCAACTATCCCAGCATCTTTCCTGGAGAATTTATTCCATAATTGGAGGATTCAAGTCCACCAGTTGCTACACTCATATGATTCTGAACCATGCCTTGTCAATCTTGCCACCAGGTGGGTGGAAGGTATAAGCTCCTACTTTACTGCAATACTCATGCATTTCCTTGTTCTTTGGACCGCTAGCACGGTGAAGATCATTGACTCAAAAACAATGAGCCAACTCTAACATTTTTGTAAGATACCACATTTATCTTCCTCAGGTTTGCACGTGGACCACCAGGGAAAACCATCAAATTGATTTTATATTACAGTAATAAAAAGCAATAAAAAGTAATACATTAATTAAGTTCCTTCCATAGAGTCATAAAGTATCATTTGTTGCAATGTACCAATGAGGTGGCCTGCTAACATTTGTAAGTTCCCCTCTACAAGGTTGTACATGTACATGTGTGGTGCAGCAAACTTCAGCTCGGACTGATGGACAGTAGAGCGGCTCTTCAATGGCAGCGATGACCTTGCATTTCTCACTCTGCAGGGATCTGTGTGTGTGTGTGTGTGTGTGTGTGTGTGTGTGTGTGTGTGTGTGTGTGTGTGTGTGTGTGTGTGTGTGTGTGTGTGTGTGTCCAAGTGCATGAATGTATATTCAGGTGTGCAAAATACAGATGGTGCCTGTATCACGCAGGTGTGTTTGCTCACAGCATTTGTTTCTTTTTTGAAGAGAGAGAGAGAGAGAGAGAGAGAGAGAGAGAGAGAGAGAGAGAGAGAGAGAAAAAAAAATTCAAATGGATGAATTCAAGAGACCAGATGCATGTTAAACATTTTGAATTTTGACACCAAACAAATGTAAATATTAGTTTTAAACACACACACACACACACACACACACACACACACACACACACACACACACACACACCAAGCCTGAGAGATTTATCGTATAAAGAAAGAATTTCTAGGCTGAAACTCCCAACTATTGAGAAAAAAAGAGAAAGGGGAGATTTTATAGCAGTGTATAGAGCCTCAAAGGGTCTGAAAAAAATTGACAGAGAAGATCTGTTTGTGTGGGACGACATGAATACAAGAGTACATGAGAACAAACTGAAAAGGACTACATGAAAGAGACACATAATAAAATACAGCTTACCATATAGTAGCCTAGAAGCCTGGAATAAACACAATACTCTATTATGTCTATCTATAAATCTCTCGCTAGTTTCTCACCTTGAGGTTTTTCTTGAAGTTGTTGAAGTAGTGTTGTAACTCAGCCTCCGTGAGAAACTCATAGAGACTGAGTCCCCGATATACGGAGTTCATGGTGGAGGCAGGGAGGGAGGCAGGGGTGGAGGCAGGGGTGGAGGGTGATAACACGTCGGGGAGTTACCACCGCGGGCTGACGATGCTACCTGGCCATGACCGAGTCGATCTGCAGGACAACAATATACTCCATGTTAGTTGGCATAAAAAAATAATCTCTCTCTCTCTCTCTCTCTCTCTCTCTCTCTCTCTCTCTCTCTCTCTCTCTCTCTCCACATAATACAAACATTCACGGTTCAGGTGTTATGAGCAAAATAGTCTTTTCTGCCCACCCAACACAGCTGCACGCGATCTGTCTTGTCTTCCTTTCCTGTTTCCGTTCTCGCAGCTGATCAAACGTGCCATAACATTGAAGGGAATAACTAAATCCACTTAAATTGCAGTACGTATTATCCATTTATCCATAATATTGGAGAACGATCAGGGAAAACGTAAAAATGAGACCCCAACCAGGTTCATCCCTCCACATGAAGCACTTACTGGTTCATTCATTCCATCCACATGAAGCACTAACTGGTTCATTCTTCCACCCACACACACGAGGGCACAGGCTGAACACCTATGATACACCTCCATCACTACCCGTCTAATGCAGGCATCCACTCTGTAGTACTGGAGCTGATAACGCTGATACTCAAGCTCGTGTCAGTGTTTTTTGCCGTTGGTGTGCGCCTTCCCCCTGTTTTGTAGCTATACCTCCTTTGCCGGATCCTTGTGCTGATGCGAACGAGTTTTTATTTATATTTTTTACACTGTTAATAGTATACAGTCTGCTACATCTTAAAGGCTGGTGTTCCCTTCCCTTCAATCCACTGGCCCATAGTCATAATCGAAAACACTTGTGACGTCTACTCTACAACGTATAAAGTTAACCTAAGGCGGTGTGGCGTGGAGTCGTGTTGGTTGTGTTTCGTCTTCCTATAAGAAGTTCGTTTGAATTGTTATGCACTATAGTTAAGCTTTCAAATGAGTGTCTATGCAAGGAGCTGTGTTTCATGACAGGACTAGCGGCCATTATTACTTCCTAGGCCGATCACGAAGTATCTATCCAATGACTAGATTCTACGAGGTTCTACGAGGCTTTTCTTCCTTCAGATCGTCCTGTCCCTGAATTACTTATAAGAAT
>JAPQNM010000002.1:2360040-2365040 GCA_029783475.1 Metacarcinus magister
CGGAGTGGACGAAAACATCGACCAGTCGTGGAGACATAACTCACGAGAGAGAGAGAGAGAGACAGGACGGAGAGATGAGAGACGGAGATGGGACAGTGCGGCGGAGATGAGAGTGGTCAAAGACGTGACGTTAGAGAGAGAGAGCAGAGGTGGGGAGAGAGAGAGAGCGAGAACGAGGAGCGCGAGAGAGAGCGCGAGAAGAGAAGATGAATGGAGAGCAGAGAGCCCAGTACAGTAGAGTACACAAAATAAACACACTCTTTACGTCTGTACTACCAGCTGTTCCGGTCTTCCTTCCTTCCTCCTCCTCCTCCTCCTCCTCTTCCTTCATACCGGTGAGAAGAGGAAGAAGAGAGATGCAAACATGTTATTGTCACTTCTACTTCACCTCCTGCTTCCTCTTCCTCCTCCTCCTCCTCCTCCTCCTCTTCTTCTTATTCCTTTTCAATGTCTTTGTTCATTTTCCCTTCTTTGATCGTGCTTCTCATCTCTCTCTCTCTCTCTCTCTCTCTCTCTCTCTCTCTCTCTCTCTCTCTCTCTCTCTCTCTCTCTCTCTCTCTCCTCTCTCTCTCCTTATGGTTTAAAGGTTTGTCTGTTTATTTGTGAGTGTCTATTTGTGTGCGTATATCCGTCTGTCTATTTGTGTAAGCGCCTGTCTCTGTCTGTTTCTCTATTTGTGTGCGTATATCTGTCTGTCTATTTGTGTACGTGTCTGTCTGTCTGTCTGTCTATATTTAAACGTGTATGTCTCTGTCTGTCACAATACAACAACTACAACTACTACTTTCATTTCATGTGTGGTGTGTGTGTGTGTGTGTGTGTGTGTGTGTGTGTATACAGTTATGTCCAGATGGTCAGGTCACGAATGCGTATGTATGTGCGTATGAATGTATGTATGTATGTATGAGTAGGTAGAGGTGCACACAGACTCTCTCTCTACCCTGCTGGCCACCTCTTCTCCTCCCTCTCACATATGTGGCCACACCCTGTACATTTATTCCTCCTCCTCCTCCTCTCCTCCTCCTCCTCCCTCCTCTCCTCTTCCTCTCCTCCTCCTCCTCCCCCTTCTCTTCCTCTTCTTCCTTTCCCCTTTCTTCCCTCTAAACTATATATATTAATCAAAGAGAGAAAAAGAGTGGAGAGAGAGAGAGAGAGAGAGAGAGAGAGAGAGAGAGGAGAGATGGAGAGAGAGAGAGAGAGAGAGGAGAGAGAGAGAGAGTGATGGTTTACCAGCCATACTCTATAGTTACCTCCCCTACACACGCGCGAGCTGCTGCCACACACACACACACACACACACACACACACACACACACACACACACACACACACACATACACACACCGTTAAGCGTGACCGTGACGTTGGCCGCTGCTTCTCAAAGTCACGCTTACTGTAAAACGCACACGCACACGCACACACACACACACACACACACACACACACACACACACACACCTACATCGTGTGCGCGTTATGTAGGGTGAAAAAAAATACTTCGATGTAACACTTGCAAGAAAAAAAATAATACGAGAACAAACAAACAAACAAACAAAACATTGAAAAAAGAAAAGAAGAAAGAACTACAGAAGGAAATTGAAGAACTAGTTATAGCGAAATAGAAAAAAATAAAACAGAGAGAGAGAGAGAGGAGAGAGAGAGAGAGAGAGAGAGAGAGAGAGAGAGAGAGAGAGAGAGATTGAAGGAACAACAATACAACACAACGAAATTCTTAATAATGTTCAGGATGTTGACGCAAAACAAAAAAAAAAAAAAAAAAAAAAACACAAAAGGTCGTTGCAATAAACACTTTTTTCATAATTTTTTACCGACATAGAACTACTACACACACACACACACACACACACACACACACACACACACACACACACACACACACACACACACACACACATACATACATACTGCACATAGCTAAGGACACGTTGCTACCGCTACTGCTATTACTGTTGTTGTTGTTGTTGATGGTGGTGGTGGTGGTGGTGGTGGTGGTGGTGGTGGTGGTGGTGATGGTGGTGATGGTGGTGGTGGTGGTGGTGGTATGAAAGATGTCACAATTACTGTTATCAATGGTGTTTGTTGTTGATGATGATGACAATAATGATGATGATGATGACAATGATAATGATGACAATAATGATGATGATGATGATGACAATGATGATAATGACAATGATGATGATGATGACTACTTCAGAATAACACTGTCACCAAAGGACCTTCCCCTCTTCCCCTCACCATCTATTAAACATCCTTTTACGACCCCTTCCCTCCCTCCCTCCCTCCCCTTACCCCTTCACCCCACCCCCCCTACCCCCTTCCCTTGTACAGGTAAGCAGCACCAGCTCAGCACAATGGCCGGATGTCAGCAATCAGGAGGAGAGAGAGAGAGAGAGAGAGAGAGAGAGAGAGAGAGAGAGAGAGGAGAGGAGATGAGAGAGAGAGAGATGAGGAGAGTAGAGAGGAGAGAGAGAGAGAGAGAGAGAGAGAGAGAGAGAGATGTAGTAAATATCTCTCAATTTTTAATGTATCTATGCTCTTAAACAAACCTCATTTTTTTTCCCCTTCCTCTCTCTCTCTCTCTCCCTCTCTTTAATATTGACAGTCCTCCCTTCCTCCCTCCCACTTCCCCTCAATGTGATGTCTTCTACCCCCCACCCTCCCCCCCCCCAGACACACACATGCATGCCTGCCCGCGCGTGCTGGGTAAACACCTGAACAGACACACACACACACACACACACACACACACACACACACACACACATGAATGAGTAAAGTACATAATAATTTCAAGAGAGAGAGAGAGAGAGAGAGAGAGAGAGAGAGAGAGAGAGAGAGAGAGAGAGAGAGAGAGAGAGAGAGAGAGAGAGAGAGAGAGAGAAGAAAGGAGAGGAAGGAAGAGACGATACTTAATGGATCAGCAGGAGGAGGAGGAGGAGGAGGAGGAGGAGGAAGAGAAAAAAAGATGAGTGGGGGGGGAGGTTCCATAGTTAGTTCCGGCAAAGCAAGTGACCACACGAGGGAGGGAGGAATAGGAGGGAATTGGGGGGGGGAAGGGAGGGAGGAGGAAATGGAGAGAGAAGGTGCAAGATGAAGAAGACTGTCTATTTACTTTTAACTGAATCGAGTAGTAGTAGTAGTAGTAGCAACAGTATAGTAGTAATCTCTCTCTCTCTCTCTCTCTCTCTCTCTCTCTCTCTCTCTCTCTCTCTCTCTCTGTACTCCCACACTCCCAAGCAGCAATAACATCTTTCACCTGCCTTCCTTCTCTCCCTAACCCATTATTCCTTCCTTCCTTGCCTCCCTTCCTTCGCATACCACCACCACCACCACCACCTTATCTTTCTCTACTTCATTCACACTAAACCCTCCTCCTCCTCCTCCTCCTCCTCGTCTCTCACCCAATATAAAACATCCCCTCCCTTCATTTGTTTAGTTTTCTATCTCCTATAATACCTTTGCTGCTCTCTCTCCCTCCCTCACCCACCACCAGCAGCTTCCTCCTCACACTTACCTCGCCTCGCCTCTCCCCTTCTCTTAGTAATCTTTCTGCCCTATATATGCATCCGGGAAAGCGTTCAGAAGTCATGGTGATTGTATTGTGTGTGAGGCATTGGTAATTATCACCTTCACACTTTCTTGCGCAGGTAAACGACACAGAGAAAAGAGAGAGGTAGAGGTAAAGAGAGAGAGAGAGAGAGAGAGAGAGAGAGAGAGAGAGGAGAGAGAGAGAGAGGATAGAGAGAGAGAGAGAGAGAGAGAGAGAGAGAGAGAGAAGGGAAGCAAACTAGTTCCTGTTGCCAACCCGTCATAGTAACCTGTCCAACTCTATCTCTCTCCTCTCTCTCTCTCTCTCTCTCTCTCTTTCTCTGTTTTACATTCCTACAACATTTAAAAATCAAGTCAGACAAGGAGAGAGAGAGAGAGAGAGAGAAGAGAGGAGAGAGAGAGAGAGGAGAGGGAGAGGAGAGGAGAGAGAGGAGAGAGAGAGAGAGAGAGAGAGGAGAGAGAGAGAGAGAGAGAGAGAGGAGAGAAGAGAGACGAGAGAGAGAGACAGGAGAGAGAGAGAGAGAGAAGGAGAGAGAGGGAGACGAGAGAGGAGGAGGAGGAGAGAGAGAGAGGCGCCAATCACATCATTAATGTAAGACATGTAATAGTAAATAATAGTAAGTCGAAACATGGAGGAGGAGGAGGAGGAGGAGGAGGAGGAGGAGGAGGAGGAGGAGGAGGAGGAGGAACCTAATGAATAATGAAACAAAAAATAACGTCCACAGACTGAACAAATATCAAAACAAACAAACAACAACAACAACAACAACAACAACAACAACAACAAACAGTAACAAACAATAGCTACAAAGGCATTGAATAAATTAAAATAAGATAGATCGATAGAATATTGATAATAATAATAATAATAATTGAACACATATATATAATGGCATCTAAATGGGTCCTTAGTTCATTAATTTAGTTTACAGGTCACTAAATATAATCAATTGACAGTTAGCAGACACTAATGATGGTATTGTATGCGTGTCTGTCTGTCTGTCTGTCTGTCTGTCTGTCTCTCTCTCTCTCTCTCTCTCTCTCTCTCTCTCTCTCTCTCTCTCTCTCTCTCTCTCTCTCTCTCTCTCCCTCTCTCTCTCTCTCTCTCTCGTGTTTGTTTTCCCTGAATGAGTGTTTGTTTATTTGTTTATGGAAAGAGTCAGTCAAATTCACTCATCCAGAGTCAAGAGCCTACTCTCTCTCTCTCTCTCTCTCTCTCTCTCTCTCTCTCTCTCTCTCTCTCTCTCTCTCTCTCTCTCTATCAATCTATCTCTCTCTCTCTCTCTCTCTCATTGTCTTTCAAGTTACTAAGTTCAGGAGAGAGAGAGAGAGAGAGAGAGAGGAGAGAGAGGAGAGAGAGAGAGAGAGTGAGAGGAGAGAGAGAGAGAGAGAGAGAGAGAGAGAGAGAGAGAGAGAGAGAGAGAGAG
>JAPQNM010000002.1:2375040-2395040 GCA_029783475.1 Metacarcinus magister
ACTGTTGCTTTTACGACTAGATACAGGTTCTACTACTACTACTACTATTGTTGCTGCTGCTACGACCACCACCACCACAACCACCACCACAATACGTCCTCAGGAAGCTTTCATTGAGAGAGAGAGAGAGAGAGAGAGAGAGAGAGAGAGAGAGAGAGAGAGAGAGAGAGAGAGAGAGAGAGGTTCAAAGCAGCTATAGAACTTTATTTATTTACGTTTGTCAACCTCCCTCCGACATTGCGTGGATAAGGAGGAGGAGGAGGAGGAGGAGGAAAGGGGAAACGAAAGGAAGCTATCGCAGGACAAAAGCCATTAGAGAGAGAGAGAGAGAGAGAGAGAGAGAGAGAGAGAGAGAGAGAGAGAGAGAGAGAGAGAGAGAGAGAGAGAGAGAGAGAGAGGAAACACAAGTTCCCCCTCTTCCTTCCCCTGGGATGAGAGCGGAGAGAATGCAGGGATAAGGAACACTCTTTCCTTTATCCCTCCTTTCCTTTCCTCCGTCCTTCTCTCCCTTTATATGACACCTCTTCAAACCTCACCAACTCTCTCTCTCTCTCTCTCTCTCTCTCTCTCTCTCTCTCTCTCTCTCTCTCTCTCTCTCTCTCTCTCTCTCTGTCACCCCTTCCGCCCCTCCCCTCATAAGGGTCAGGAGGGGTAAAGCCCTGTAAGGCGATACCCTGCCCAACGCACACCTGCCCCCCCCCTTCACCCCCCCTCATTCTCCCTCCTCCTACCCTCTCCCTCTCTTCTCCTTTTCCTCTCCCCTGGCAGTTCTTCCTTACGTCTCTAGTCCACCTCAGCCTCTCTCTCTCTCTCTCTCTCTCTCTCTCTCTCTCTCTCTCTCTCTCTCTCTCTCTCTCTTGCACACTCCACTCAAGGTACTCCATAAAGAAAGGAATTTCAAGATGGAAATGAAAACTTGGAGGAGGAGGAGGAGGAGGAGGAGGAGGAGGAGGAGGAGGAGGAGGAGGAGGAGGAGTAATATAATGCGTATTGACTCCCATTGAGGTAGTTTACTTGAACATATTATTCTATTCTACATATCTACACTTCAAACATGAGAGCAGGCATGAAAAGCGAGAAGGCTCCTCACCACCCACCCTTCCCTCCCTCCCTCATGAACACTGCCGGCAGGAAAGGTGTTGAAATAAACATAAAGAACCAACGATTTCCATGGAACAGCAAGAAAGGAAAAGGATTGTAGTGTACCTTGCTAAACATTTCATAAAGGAATTAGCTAACTTGATTCAAATTCGGTATTCAAATCTACAAAGCTGGAACAAAAATATACTAATGATAACAACAATAAGGTCAAAAATAACAATAATAATAATAATAATAATAATAATTTATGAACAACAAAGATAATACAGCAGTACTGAAATTAAAATCAGCAATAATAATAATAATAATAATAATAATCGATCTATCTATATACTAGTGGCTGTTATTCCCCCTAAAAAGATGGGTAGCTCCGTCCCTTTTGTCGACTTTTACAAACCACAGGGAATACTTACGGTGGTAGAATTAGTGTAGCCCCTCCCCTCCCCCCCCCCACCGCCACCACAGGACTAAATAATAATAGTAATAATAATAATAATGATTCTACTACTACAAATAATACTAATACTAATAATAAAAGTTGTACCGATTAGAGCAAACCACGGAAAAAAAAAATACGAATGACGAAAAACGAAAAAAAATAAGAGGAGGAGAAGGAAGACGAGGAAGAGGAGGAGGAGAAGGAGGAGGAGGAGGAGGAAGAAAGGCTATAAACCTCAATAGCTAAGATGTTTAAGATAGGATGACCACTTGAAGGACGAGGACGAGTTTAAGGAGGAGGAGGAGGAGGAGGAGGAGGAGGAGGAGGAGGAGGAGGAGGAGGAGGAGGAGCAGTTGGAAGTTGAGAAAGATATGTCTGAGTGGAAGGTCCATGAAATGAATAAGAGAGGGAGAGAGAGAGAGAGAGAGAGAGAGAGAGAGAGAGAGAGAGAGAGAGAGAGAGAGAGAGAGAGAGAGAGGAGAGGGAGAGGGAGAGAGAGAGAGAGAGAGGAGAGAGAGAGAGAGAGAGAGAGAGAGAGAGAGAAGAGGGAGAGGGAGAGGGAGAGAGAGAGAGAGAGAGAGAGAGAGAGAGAGAGAGAGAGAGAGAGAGAGAGAGTCAACCCCTCCGTCACCCTCACCTTTCCTGTCTGATCTCACTCTCTCTTTCTGCCATACACACACACACACACACACACACACACACACACACACACACACACACACACACGCACACGCACACACGCACACACACACACACACACTATCCTGTGGTTCAGTGGTTAACGTCCCCGCCAGGCAAAGTGTGAGTTCGAATCCTACTGAGGTCGCTAAGGATTTTTCACTGCCAGGGAGTGGTTACTGTCCCTCTTGAGCAAGGAGATGAGGGGGTGTGTGATGTGTGAGAGGTCTCAGCCTTACCCATAGATCAGTCAGTCTCTATGAACTCAGCTCTTTCGGGGAGGGTAATGACTGACGATCACAAGTCCAGTGCGTGATCCTTCAGACCATAGTGAATAAAACACACACACACACACACACACACACACACTAACTCAAGGACAAGCATAACATACATTACTAAGTGGAGCTTTTTACAAGGTCGGATCATCATCATCAACAACAATAATAATAATAATAATAATAATAATAGATAAATAATAATAACAACAAAAACAATAACAGCAACTACTACTGCTTCCTATTCATTCACTAACGCATTGCTGGAAAAATGAATGAATGAATGAATGAATGAATGAATGAATGAAAGGGTGAGTGAATAACTGAATGAACGGCTGAGTGAGTAAGTCCCACATTATAGTTAATCAGCTCACAGTAATGTAATAATCTTTTCCCATAACTAATCTTCTGCCAACACACCTGCAATTCCGGTATTCAGGATGCATATATATTTTTTCAACAATATCTTAAGTTTTCTCGCACCAACAGCAGTAGCAGTAGAAATAATAGTAGTAGTAGTAGTAGTAGTAGTAGTAGTAGTAGTAGAAATAGTAGTAGTTGTAGTAGTTGTAGTAGTAGTAGTTCAACATTCTCAAACCAGTCATTCCACACCCCATACAACCCTTCCCCTTCTACCTCCACCTCCATAGCCTCCCCTCACCCCTTCTTCACTCCACAAGGCCCCTCCCCTCCCCTCACTCACCCCGCATTCAGTTCACACGCTGAGGCACCCTGTCACTCCCCCCCCCTTACATGTCCTGTCCGGTGGCTGGTTGGGTAAGTGGGTCCCTTGATTGCCTGATTGACTGACTGACTGACTGACTGTCTAGTTGATTCCTCCATTGTTCGACTGATTCAGTGCATACATGAAAGACTGATTTTTTTTTTTTTATCTTTTAATTCTAGGTTCATTTGAATATTCATTGACTGAATAACTAATTAACTACAATAATTAACTGACTGACTGATTGATTGATTACTTAATTGATTGATTGAATAACTGACGGACTAAAGGCTTGTCTCATTGATTGCTAAAGGTTCTCTGACTGACTGACTCACTGACTAAGTAGCTGATTGATTCCGAAATTGACTGATTGACAAGTACTTTACACTGGCTATGGGTCGGCTTCGTGATCTTGGAGACTGATCGATGGAAGGACTGACTGACTGACGTGTGACGAGCCACTTAACAACCCCATCAACTACCGCAATGGATGACTGAATGAACGATACAACGATGAAACGATTGACTGACTCACTAATGATTTTACGAGTTCAGTGAGTTGAACACACACACACACACACACACACACACACACACACACACACACACAAAACACACACATAACACAAACACATAACACAAACAGAGGCGTAACACACTCCGCGCCATAAAACACTTGAAATGGAAAAGAACTGTACAATAAAAAAAAAAAACATTTACCGAATACAACCCAATCAGGGAGACTAACATTACATGCCTAGACTGATGGAACAACACTAGGGGAGAGAGAGAGAGAGAGAGAGAGAGAGAGAGAGAGAGAGAGAGAGAGAGAGAGAGAGAGAGAGAGAGAGAGAGAGAGAGAGAGAGAGAGAGAGAGAGAGACTGTTACGTGGTAGAAGATGAGACAAATGACCATGGCCTCCACCCATTCTGATAATAGAGTGTAAGAGATTAACCACCGGCCAACCACACGCACAGGTAACAGGTAGAGAGAGAGAGAGAGAGAGAGAGAGAGAGAGAGAGAGAGAGAGAGAGAGAGAGAGAGAGAGAGAGAGAGAGAGAGAAATATGGACGAACGCACGCAAATACACACACACACACACACACACAGGATCAATTCATGAAGGAGTGAAGAATATACACAAACAAACAGACATACAATGGCGTGGGAACGTGAACAGCTTGCTATGTATGAGTACCAAATGTTTGCATCGTGTGTGTGTGTGTGTGTCTTCTCTCCTCTCTAGAACACACCATTAGTTCGGTAATTTGATGGATAGTTAGGTGGGTGAAGAACACACACACACACACACACACACACACACACACACACACACACACACACACACACACACACAGTATATGGATCTAGTAACCTAAATGAGGCTGTACCACGTCCCTCAGTGTAATTATGGACCAAAAACAATGAACCAATTAGTTTACTATTTACCAATACACTGGAAATGGGTTCACTGTACTCAGCAGACAAACAACAGTCTAATAGGGTAGTGGTTAATTAACTGACTAACTGACTGAATGGGTGGTTGACTTGCCAGCTTCCCTATGAAATGACTGGTTGACTGACTGACTGACTCATTGTGACTTACTGGACGAGTGACTGACTAAGGGAACTGTTTTGCTGAACTTATTGGCAACATCGACTGAGTTCTTGACTGACTTGAAGATAGCCTATAGTCACTCGTTGGGTGGATGGGTATGTTTGACTGATTGTTTACTGGATTAATGAGGTCATCAGCTTCCTTGACTGATTAGAGATGATTAAATAAGTGACAAAGTGTGAATAGATTACCTCTCATTCAGACTGTTATCTGACTGACTTAACTATAAACTCAATGACCTGACTGACTGACTGATGGTTGGCTTAATGGCACGTAGCTATGGTTCAGTACATCTTTTCACGATCAAATCTGACAGACTGACGGAATGACTGTATACTTCCTTGACCGATGACTCACTGCTACTTTGACTGACTAACTAACTGTTTGGTTGGGTGGGTGAAGGTTATCCAAATGTCTGACTCAATGGCTCAATGGGTGGTTCTTTACGTGTCTGTCTGTCTGGTTAGTGTTAAGGGAGGCGTCTGGGGGTGTCTGTTTTGTCTCTTCTACTAGCTTTATGCCTTTGAAATTTTGATATGTTATCTGTATGTCTTTACTTGTGATACTGTGTAAATTTCATGAAATTTGGTTAATTTTTTTTTCTTTTTTTCAACATGTGATTTTTTCGAAATGTTTGACTTGACTCATGTTAATTTTCAGTGAATAGATTTGAAAAAAATACAATAGAAAGCTTATATATGTATATATAACTACACAATTTAATGAGGAAATATTTTTTAAAATTTAATTTCTGCGAAAAAAGTAAATTATTGCACACTTGAAATTTTCTTTTCTTTTTATTATTTTCATTTTTTTTTTTTTTTTTGTGTGTGTGTGTTGACAAGGTCGTCATTCTTCGCTATAAGTTACAAATTCTGTAACTTGGCAATGGACACACACACGCACACACAACAACAACACTAAATGATCAATGCTCCGTTAAATATTAGAATGGCACCAGTAGCAGTAATAGTAATAGTAACTATGCAGTGACGGGTTGTTATAAATAAGATAGTTTATAATACATCATTATCACTGTACAACTTTCCTTTCTCCTTCAACATCTTTATTATCGTTATCGTTATCATTATTATTATTGTTTTTGTTCTTATCAGTGGAATTGATAACATTATGCAAACCTTGGTTGAAGAGAGAGGAGGTAAGTGAAGTGAAGGGTAAGGAAAAGGGGAGGAAAGAAGAAAAGAAAAGGAAAAAGGGAATGATTCTCTTTCTCTTCTGTAGTCGGCAACACACACACACACACACACAGACACAGACATACACACACACACACACACACACACACACACACATACACACACACACACCCGGTATGGACTTTACTTCTCTCTCACACGCTTACAAACTGTTTTTCCAAGTAATCATCGGCATAATATCCGACCAATATGATGAAAAGTATTACATCCTAATTGGACACAACACTTACAAAAGTCTCCGCCAAGAGTTCCAACAGAATTCTCTTATTAAAATCCTTGAACAGCAGACCAACACCACCCACCACCACGACCAACGCTCCACTGAAGAGTCTCCGCCGCTACTGCAGTATAAGAACTTGAATCCACTGATGATGAAACAACTGAGCATCATTATTTTGGGTATTATTAGAGCAGAGGACACATTGAAGTGCCTATTAATGCTTCACACCAGTTACACCGAGCTGAAATATCGACTTCCGACGCTTATAGATTGACTCATAAATGTAAATAAATGTGTCTGTCTCGACTCAAGATGACCCGCCCGACCGTGTCTTAGGTCGAATCCTTGTACCAGGACCACTGAGGGAAGTCAGTAATCGAGAAACAAAGAGACGAAACGTGTGTGTGAGTGCGGCGGCGCCCTTGGGATACTTCACCGATAGTTAAGGTGAGGAGGAGGAGGAGGAGGACTAGTGAGTGCTGGACACCCGGCGGCGGCGACATTACTGGTGCACGTTGACCCTCCACGGCAGTGACAGGTGTGTTGCCCCGGTCCAGAATTTGCCTTGCATGACGTAATTTGTGTGTGTGGCAGTCAACCTACCGGGTGAGTTATGCTACAAGAGTGACATGGATTATAAAGTTGATGTTCTCAGTCCGCTGGTGTCACGCGTTGGTGGTGTGCATTGACAGGTCACCGTTTCATCCTTGTCCGCCGGCAAGTCAATATTTTGAGTGTGTCTGAATTAGGTGATGGAATAATAGTTATAATTGGAGCTCAACCACCTATGTCATATCATCCACTTCCTCCAGGACTGTTGTGCATAACAATTCAGTGTTAATGCATCAAATTTATAGTCATACTTTAGTTTTGTGCATGTAAAGGTTGTTTGTTATGGTGAGGATGATATTGAAGGGAGTGAGGGAGCTTTGCCCACTGTCAGGTGGATTTGGTTTAAGAAGTTAACATTACTGATATTAAGGGATTGAAAGTGGTAAGTGCCCATTAAGGCTGCTTAGTTTGGTGATTGTTTAAACATTTTTGTAGATTTAACCAAATAATGCATTGGAAGTGGAGTGAATATTCATTAATTTCTAAAGAAGTGTCATGCAGGTTACAAACGCGTTACTTGAGAAGAGGAGTGAGTCATTATTTAAGGATTTAAGTTAACACATTATTTTTTGACTGTCATTACATGAAGCAAACATAAAGCTGGGAAAATTTGCTTGGCTAGTGTGGATCCCTAATGGATGAATGGTAATGTTCATACTTGATTATTGCAGTGTCAGTGTCTCTGCTAAACTTTAGTAAATATTTCAACAGCCCATGACAGCCTCCAACATAAAATATATGAATATTATTATGTTAAGAAGTTATTATGGTTCTTACTTTTTCTTGATTGATGATAACTGTTCTGCATAAAAGAAAATAAGTGTCCCTACAGGTTTATGTATGTGCATGTATCAGATCAAGAAAGTGTAAATGATGTCATGAAGAAAAATTAATAATCAATCATGCAAAGTCCAGTCAGCAGCTCAAGACACACACCTTCTCATTGCAGTGCTTCCTGCCATCCCCACAATGCTGCGTTCACTGTATGCCTACAAAGGGACACATGCCCGCACACTGGGCTTCCAGGCAGGTGAGCGGTTTGTGGAGGTGGGCTCATCACGCGACGCCAACTGGTTGCATGTGATGAGTGAGCGTGGCACCGTTGGATATGTGCCCAAGAACTATGTGGCCAGTGATGAGGTGAGACACGGAGGATGCGCTGGGCTACTTTTAAAATACTAATATTAGGCTGTATGAAAGTGTTATGCATTCTTGATACTCTGTTTCTTTTTTCTTCCTTATATATCGTATAACATTATATTTTTTCAATACAACATGCCAACTTTAAACTTCCAATGTTATGCATTTATATGTTATGTATGGCAGCACCATGTTTATAAAGAGCTGCAAGAAAGAAGATAATAATATGCCCACTGTTCCTTGAAAGGGACAAAACTGCTGGGAAAGAGAGATATGTAAAATAATTCATCTCCACAGACAGATGCAGTGACCATGCTGGAGTTCATTGATGGGTGTCTGGAGGCTACGCACCTCAATGCCAGCGAGCGTGGCGGCAACTACAGCCGAGGAGAGCAGGAGGCATTGCAGCGGCTGGTGGAGCTGCGGCAAAAATGGCATACCCGTTGCCCCCCGGCCACTACCCCTGGCAAGCGCCCTGCACCACCGCCTCCACAGGTGAGTTCTTGTCCCTGCTTTGCCTCACGTCATCAGTCTGAAACAAAGAATGGTATTAATGATATTTATAATTTTGATGGCTTTCATTGCTATTTTTGTAGTTGTTCATTAGCAGCAACATGTGAAAAATTGTGGTTTCTTTTGATAACTTTGGTAGTGATGATAATGATAATCTGCATGCTTTTAGAGGAGGATAACACTATCAATAATAATAGTTTATGTTGTAATGGTGAGTAAAAACACTACTTGCACCCTTCTCTACTCGTGATAATTTTTGTATTTGAATGATGGTGATGATATAGATAATGATGATGAGAATGGAGATAATCATGATGGGCACATGAAAATGATGACATTGTTTGTTTAGATTAATTTGATGAATGTCTCTACTTCCTTCCTTCCTTTCTTCAATGATAAGGATAAGGAATGTTTTACTTAACAACATGTGTATATGTGTATATCACTTACATAACAGTTATTCAAATAGCAGATTTAACTCAGTCAAACACTTCATAATTTCCTTTAAGAGCTGTTTGTGCCTCTCATCTAGATTTCCTATAGTCATCTGACACTAATGCTCTCTTCCTCCTCACAGCGCTCAGCATCCCAACTCAGCACAGAAAGTCTATCAAGCTTCGGGAGCGGTGGTCTGCCCTCTCCAAACCTCCCCAGCACTCCTCGCCTCCCCTCCATCCCGCCCAGTGGGTCGTCCTCCAGTCTGGCGCGGGAGGAGCAACAACAACAACAACAACAATCACAACAACAACAACAACATCATCATCCTCACCAGCAGCAGCAGCAGCAGCCGGAGCCTAAAGTTACTGAAACCACAACCAGCTTTATGGCACGTGGCGACTCTCTGGGTAAATATTAGAAGAGGAAAGTGAGGTCTAAACGTAGAAGGTGAAACATGTAAGTTAGATGGTGCAAAATGTGTTGAAGAATAAAATGAACTTAGGGATGAAAAGGAAAGAAAGGGAGAAAAACAGCTTAGATATGGACATGGCTGACAGTCTACAGAGGGGACTCAAGGATTCTGTAGTCATCTTTGCAAAGTATGTGTGTGGTAAGAGTAGAGTGAAGTTGTGATGAGTAGGTAGAGGTGGCTGGCCTGGCCCTGTATACTCTATCCAAGCAACTGTTAGGATGTTTTGCAGTGGGCAGCTGAAGTTAAGGATAATTTTATGATAAAGATCTTTGGAACTCACTTTCTGCTCTAAATCTTGATTGCCAAATCATCAGTATAGTGTTAGTAGTGCTCTGAGAGTAATCATTCACCTTCACAGCTCAAGAGGAGAGCAGTGGCAGCAGTGAGGGCCATGACACCAGCATCGGTTATGAATCAGAGATGCGGAGTGATGTGGAGTCTGGGGTCCATGCCAGCATCAAGTAAGATATATATATATATATACAGTAATCTCTCAATTATCCATCGTATAGCAGCCGAGACTGTGACGGATAACGTCGAAAGACGGATAATGCAACACTACCTCCCGTAGGGCCTTTTTTTCTCCTTTTTTTTTTTTCTCCTTTTCTTCTGTCTAATCGTATCTTTGTAGTGAGTTGTATTTGTTTCCTTCTTCAGGTCCCTGGTGTCACAAGTCCCTGAAGGCTACTTGCGCACCTTGGTGGAGGAAGTGAGAAGCACTGCCTCTGTCAGCTTCACTGCTAGCCACCAGGTAGATTCTGTTAATGATCATTATTCTAAAATAGTGCTTAGGCAAATCATTTTAGAAGTTACTTGTCCTGGCTTGTTGGTGATTCATGGATTGAGTGGTAATGTCTGGTGCTGATACTAAGCTGTGTGTGTGTGTGTGTTTATATTTACCTATTTATCTAGTTGTATTTATTTAGTTGTAGTATACAGGGCCTGAGCTACACTCTTGTGGTCCTGTCTCCGTATCTATATTTGTCCAATTTTTCCTTCACCTGTTCTTTGCCATTATCACCTCTTCCTTCAGTTTGGGAAGCCCGTCCCTTGTATAGTACTTTCCTACTAAAAGATAAGGCGCAGTGGAGGAGGGAGAGGTTAAGTAATGTCTCTCCGAACTCTTAATACTTGTCTTTGTTACCCCATTTTAAAGTGGGATATAAGCCATGTGTATAAATAGATAGAACAACTGAGGTAGCCTGAGTTTGAATCCCGGGTCAGGTGAAGACAAAAATGGGTTTGTCTTCTAAAAACTCTGTAATATCTGTTCTCCTACCAATAAATAGGTCCGGGAGTAAGCTGAGGGTTTGTGAGGGTTTCTGGCTTAATTTGTCCATATTCACACAAAAAGGTATTCTAATGCTGTCCTTCATCCATTGATTGGTTTTCTAAATTGATATTTGTTCTCAGGCGGTGGAGGTTGTGCTGAAGAGTCTTGGAACTGTGCTGCCAGCTGTTCACCCTCTCTGCTCACATATACTAGCCAGCAAAGAAAGTAAGAGAGAGAGAGAGAGAGAGAGAGAGAGATGGAGTTTTTTCTCCTTTAAAAGTGTGAATCCCATGATGTTAACCTTTACCCTAGACAAACACAGACATGATATAACTAGCCTGAGTCATCCTATTCTGTCCAAACATTACTGAATGTGGTCAAACTTAAAGCCACAGCATCACAGAACATCAGCATCACCAATAACAAAGCAAGGATGAGCAATACATTGTCATTGCAGGCAGAACTGATGCCAGCAAGGAGTCTTGGCAGCACAGTGTGGATGGATGCCGCCTGGTGGAGCTGCTGGAGGAGCTACGTGCCTGCAAAGATGATGAGCAGCAGAGGTCATGGGCACTGCATGAGGACGAGCACATCATTGCGGCTCACCTCACTGACCTGCTGGACCTGCTGGTGTGTTGGGGCTGAGGAAGGGATGAGACCAGAGTGTGCATGTGTGTGTGTGTACATTTACCTAGTTGTAGTAAACAAGGTCTGAGGTACACTCGTGTGGTCCTGTCTTCATATCTATATTTGTCCAGTTTTTCCTTCAGTTGTAAATTCTTTGCCATTATCATCTCTATATATCAGTTCAAGCAAATTCCTTTTTGCAATTCTTTCTTTCTTTTTATTATTATATCTTTTCTATCTGTTTCCTCCAGGTTGTTCATCAATTTATATATTATAATTAAGTCTTCTTTCTTTTAGTTTTGTCAGTTATTTCTTTTTTCTTTCCTCATATATTAAGTATTCCAAATCTGACACAATCTTGGTTGCTATTCTCTATATTCTTTTTAATTTCAACATGCTTTTTCTTGTGCGGGGACCATATTACTTCTGCATATTGGTCTTATCAATGTAGTTAAAATTTTTTTCATCATATCTTTATCTAGGAAGTGAAAAGCCATCCGTATTTCTTAGCATCTGAATGTGTCACCAAATATATTATATGTTTCTCTGGTGATAAGTTGTCCTGTATTACCACTCCCAAATTTTTCTCTTCTTTTTCTCTAGATATAATATTTTGTCCTAACTTATGTCCATGTTGGTCTCATTCCATATCTGACTTGCATATACACAATTGGAGTTTAATATGTGCTTTTCCTGTGTGTTTGTGTGTGTGTGTGTGTACACCTGTATGTATGTGCATGTGTGTATGGTAGAACACAGGTGACCTAGAGGCGTGTCGTCGGGTATTAGCACTGGATGACTTCCGGCCGCTGCTGACATTGGTCCAGTATTACCAGATGGAGACCCGTTGGCCCCTCAGAAGGATATTGTTACAGGTGTGTAGAAAAGGTACTTTTTTTTTCTCAGACATTGGACGGAATTCAAGGTCAAGAAGTAGTTTTTCTTTGCTTAATACATAAAATAATGTAGAGGAGTTGCACTGTCCCATTACTATATATATAGGCTTACACACGACTCTGTCTTCCCACATAGGATTAGAGCTCTACTGACAGGAGACAAGGGGTGGTGTATTAGGGAACTGTTGAGGATGTCAAACAACACTTGAATGCAGGTTACCTTTGTTCTTCATACCTATCTCTGAGGACACTTCCAATCCTGCCGTTTGAGTGGTTTTTGAGTAACTGATGACAGATGCCTTGTAATGTAATGCACACAGAAAGATAAAGAACTCAATAGGAAATAATATTAAGTTGCAGTTTGTAGCTCATTCCTCAAATAGACAGTTTCCTCTGACTAGTATTTGTCATGATTGAATAGTAAGAAAGCAGATGGTTTATGCAACATGTGTAGGTGAGGACAGTCAACCATTCTTCATGACTGTAAAAAGGGTTTGGTCTTCATATCCATAATGGGAAAGGGAAAACCAGCAAGACTGCAACAAATATTTCAGCTTCACACTGCTAAGCAAGGTGACTTCTCGTTTGTTGCTTGTGTGAGTTTATGGTTACCTGCTGAAGTGTTTGACTTGAACAATCCCATGTTTTTACCCAATAAGATAACAAGTAACTGTTTCCTAACATTTTATATATGTAGGTGGAATGATGTGAATTTGGCAAAGGTGTACTTATAGCTTGTCAGTCTCAATAAGGAATTTGATTTAGTGCATTATGATATACTGTGATGTAAAACACTGTATGATTTCCACAAAGACAATTAATGTACTGACTGGTTCATACTCTGGGGATGAAAGGGCTGTAAAGTGTGGCCTCTTTCCAATTAATTAATTCACGGGTGATCTGAGGGTGTTTTGCTTCTACTTTACTTTTTAATACACTGTACTTAGGGAGTCATTAAAAAAAAATAATATTTTGTTGATAATGCTGTAATGTTATTAGAGTTAGTGGAGGTCTTAGTGCTGGTTTTGGAGGCACTACATTCTAGAGGGAAGGAGATTTTCAGGGTAATTTTACTTCTGATTCTTATTTTTCTATTGCATTCTAGTTTCCTGATAGTTATTTTATCCTGCAGGTGTTTGGAGCTGTGTGCCAGATGTCAGCAGCCAACATTTCATACCTATCAGCATCTGTGTTTCCAGTGGAGCTGGCAAGGTGAGGAAGCAGTAACATTATGAGCTTGACTCTATCTATCTATATACCAGGTTGTGATCCTTTTAAAGGGAGGTAGGTGAGACAGGGCACACATCCACACATCCATGCAAACATGCATATACACTCCTGCCACTCGTATGCCTCAGTGGTGCAGTGGTTAGCACATCTGACTATGAATCCGTTGGCCCGAGTTCAATCCCGGACGTAGGCAGGCGGCGCACAGCTCACCCAGCTGTTCATCCTTCCAAATGAGTTGGTAGAAAAATGGGTACCTAGGGTGAACAGTGACCATGTGACTTTGGAAAGGAAAGGTTTTGAGTGACCTCAAGTGACCGTGTGAGGTCCACAGACGGAGAGAGAGTGAAAGACACAAAGATATAGGAATGGTACAAAGGTGTTGGGAGGAATGAAGATAGTGTTTAGTTGTAGAGCGATGGGAATGAATGTAAAGAAAAGGTTGCATGAATGAGTAGCTGTGCCAACTGCACTATATGTGGCTGAAACATGGAATGTGGGAATAGTAGAGAAGAAGAGATATAATGTATTGGAGATGAGATATATGGGGAGTATGTGTGGAGTTTTTTGGACCAAGTGAGGAATGAGGAGGTGTTAAAGAGAACTGATGTGACGAGAGAATTAGCTGGTCAAGTAGAGTAATGAGTATTGAGATAGTTTGGACATATGGAAAGAATGGAGATGATGAGTCAAACAGCCTTGTATTTTGCCTTACTAAATACCATAATATATGTAGAACCAACTAGAATGTGCCAGGCATTCTGTATGCAGTATCAGTCAAGACTACAGAACTCATTAGGTAACTAACACTGTTAATATTTTTGTTACAGAGAGATGTTGGAAAGCACATGCAGTGAGGAGCAGCTGCAATACATCTCCCTGGTGCTAGGGATGGTGCTGTGCATGGGAGACACTCTGCCCTACCCACACTTTAGTACGTCCTCCTCACCCATGTATCCACCACCACCATCCCATAATGTCAAATAATACCCATAATTTTGTACAATAAGCCCATCATTGAGTTCATCGACCAACCTCATCTTGTATGTTTTGTTTCCTTCAAGAGGGTTCACAAAAGAAGAATCATTGGCCATCCTTCATCCTTCCCAAGTGTTCATTCAAGTAGAATATGTTTATTTATGCCCACATCTCTTCTTCCATTTGGCAGGTGTCATGAATGAATCGTTCTTGGAGCTACTGCTAGAAGGAATAGAGAGCTACAATGAACATCCAGATACGGAGCAGCTAGCTGAGCTCTACCTCACTCTAGTACTGGCTTTCAATCTCCAGTACACTACCATCTCTTTTTCCTCCTCGCTTACTATCACCCTCCCCAATGGTGTAGAAGCAGAAGGGGAAGGAGGTAAAACAGGAATTATCACCACCAAGGAAACAAGGCTGCCGGAGGGAGGAACTGACATGGAGAATGTGTTGATCAAGCTCCTGGCACAGAGGGAACACACAAAGCATTTCACTGAGAAGCTCCTCCTTTTGTTCAATAGAGAGGGTAAGTAGAAAGAGGGAAGAAATAAGTTTGATGGGAAAGAAAAATGGAGGACTGCAGGTTTTTATTATCGTATATGTTGAGTTCTGAATAGCATAGCGAGGAGACAAGAACCAGTAAAAGATGTTTGGGAGAAGACATTATTTTTTGTGGGAAAAATTGGCAAAAGAAGAGGATTATAACTGTGTTTTAAATACCATTTGCATCTAAAGCAAGGAAAAAAGGAAAAGGGACCCAGTAAAAGTCAGTAGAAGGGGAAGGAGGGACAGAATATTAGGGGATGATATATTTTGAGGAGTGAAATGGTATTGAAGAAACTCAAATATCTAGGTGTGTGCAGGAAAGCCATCATTAGGTGAACAAGTCTTTATACAGGCAAACATGAATGGAGCCTTTCAAAATGATGGTGATGATGATGATTAACAGGTTTCCTCTTTCATTGTTTTACATAACCAGTTTTGTAAAGTTAGAGGAATGTAAAATGTAAGTCAGTGTAAACTAGTATGATATGAAAAAGAATGAAAATATGTTTCTTGAGTTCATCTTCATGTTAACACTTGGTAGTTGCTTCTTTGTAGAAAAGGAAACCCAGTAGGCAGTTTGATTATCTTACTTATGTTTTCTTTTCGTATGCTTAAAGGTGCCTTTTTATGATTCAACATCCTCATTTCTCTCATGCTGGTGCCAGATTCACTAATATATCAATGGATTGACGTTAGCTGTACTGTAATCTCTTAATTAATTATTATTTCTGTCATCAGTCATAGTAATTCATCTTTCAAAACACACACATGTGTAGAGGATCCCTTGGCCATGTTTGAACATGAACCACGATCACCACACTCCGTCCTCAAGATGATGCAGGACATGTACTCAACCCACGCCACTGCTTCCATTTTCTACACCAATGATGAGTGGGTAGTGTGTGGAATCATTATACGGCAGCTGACGGATCTTCCCGCAGATGACAAGGTGAGGTTCAGATTCTCTACTGTTAGTGTAAATTTCTATGGTTTTAAGAGTCTTTTTAGAAATAAGAGTATGTGATGCTTATTGTGTAACCACCAGAATATAGTATATAAGATGACTTGTGTACCATGGTAGTGGTCCATATATTCAAATAATTGCTAGCATGAGAAATTAAAAATATCTTAGGTGAGGTCTTGCCCCATAATATATTCCCTTTTTTTGAAGACTGGATTGAAGGATCCACAGTATTCTTACAAGTACAAACCATTGCTACTGCCACTGCGACTAAAACTATTACTTCTGCTATTAATACTACTACTGTATTACTACTACTTTGAACACCACTACTTCTACTACTCTTATAACTACTTACTATTATGAGTAACAAAAGTTAAAAAACAACAGGACATAACAAGGCCACTCGTCTGTAGCATAATTTTCTTTGCAGCGGCGAAATGAATACCTCCACCTGCTGGGGGGTGTAGTGGGAGCTGGGGGCTGGCAGGAGCACAAGCACCGTCGCCGTGAAGTGACTACCTGTTGCTCTAACATTCTGGCTGAGGAGGAGCCAGCTGCCCTAAAGGACCAAGCACTCATCCATAGATTCATTGATATGTACCCAATGTTCTTCAGTGATGATAACTAGTCTAACGTGTGTGTTGTGTAGGTGTTGAGTGTGTTTTCACTGTGGGTGGGAAGGAGGAAGCATTAGGACGGGGAAAAATGCCTGTAACAAAAATATATGTATATGTTCCCAAAGGCAGCTTGCTACTCAATTTTGGGTTTCAAAATAATATGCTCATATATTTTTTCTTCAATGGTATTGTTTGCCATTATTACATATTGCCGGGTACATTGAGGCTTTCCCAGCCTTCTCAGGAGGTGGAGCGAGGCTGCAGCAGCAGCAGAGGCAGCAGTGCTGCTAATATAGTCAGCTGTGTTAGTGCCTCACACCAATGCTGTGTTTCATAAAAGAGCAAAAACAAAAATTCATATTTTTAAACTGATGAAAAGGTTTAATATTAAGCCAAGAACCAAATTTGTTATTGACCACTTCATAAATAAGAAACTTGAATGTGTGAGTTATGCAATAATTACATATAACACATCATATATGCAAAGAGTAACAAAGAAAGTTTATATTATTTTATTCAAAAGAGTAACAATTTTAGATATTTATGCAAAAAATATTGTGCATTTCAAGATATCTTTATTCTTTAAACACTATAGAGGCTCATCAAAATTTAAAACAGCAAACCAGTGACTATTGTCTCAGCTATTCTCCATCAAAAAGTATTAATAGTAATCTTTAACAAGACATATTAACTTTTAAACCATCTTCAGGTTATTGTGTATTTTATTAATGAGTTAAATCAGAACCTCATCACCATGCAAGCAGTGCCATAGCAAATACTTGTTATGTCTGTAGTAAGAGGAACATGTATGAAAATTTTAGTTGTAATTGAGTGAAGAAGAGTGTTCCTCATAAGGGTAAGACTGTTTGTTGGCTTAGGCTGCAATCATTATACCAAAAGGAATTTTACTCTGAAGCAAATATAAGATAGTAATTTTTATAGAGATAGAAAAAAGTAAAATGGGAAACAAAAACCCATGCCCCGTGAATTTTGATTCTAAGTGATATGCATGCATATATCAGTTGATATTAATTCTTAAATGGTACAAATTTGATCTTTTATGAAATATTTTTAAAAATTGAGTTGTGAAATTGCAAGGGTATTCAAATGAAAACTTCTATTTAAAGAATAGAAAATGGTTACTGTGAGTTTCCACCTGGGGCAGTCCACACCCTAATGAGATCAGCGTGTATTTGCTCTTTGTGACATGTTGATTGAAATTTATTGTAATTTATGTAAAATTTTGTTGTACCTATGGTGTAGTGGTTAGTGTGCTTCCCTCACAAGCAAGAGATATTGGGTTCGAATCCCGGGTCGGGTGAAGACAAAATGGGTTTATCTTCTTAAACGCTGTAACCCGTGCTCATCTCACAGTAAATAGTTACGGGAGTAAGTTGAGGGTTTGTGACCTTGCAATTCCGGCAGGACCGGAAGGCTGGGAATCCTATCCTACTGTATGTGTGAGTGAAGTGTGTGCGTATGTGTGTATGTGTCAGGTGCTTCCTCAAAGTGACCAGCAATGGTCTATACCACACCCTGAGGGGTAAACAAGGCGTGGTATATATAAAAAGAAAAGAAAGAAATATATATATATATATATATATATATATATATATATATATATATATATATATATATATATATATATATATATATATATATATATATAATACTCAACTCTTGATTTAATGGACTATATGGGAAATCTACTTATTTGTTACTTGAAATTGTCCATTGTTGGTGGTCTCAGGTAACTGGATTCATAAAGGCGAGTGCGGTGAGCATTCACGTAATTTAGGCAATCAAAAGCCCCAGCGTGTCCTCCCATGTCACTCTCAGTCACCTTTCTCTGTCCATGTGCAGAAAGCCGGCGGGCGAGGTGATACAAGTGTTCAGGGATCCATTCCTGCAGTGGTGGTTAAGGCACTACATACACAGTATGGGGCACAATGGCATGGTGTACTGAAGGGTCAGTATCATGGTGGCAGTTTTAGCACACTCGCTACTCTTTCCAAGAGCTTGGACAGATGTGTCTGTGACCTTTATGTGGAATGCTCTAATTTATGAATTAATTCAATTTTCTGCATTACGTTAAGGTTAACATGCTTCTTTTTCCCAACCTTGGGAGGCATTTTCTTGAGAAAAATTGTGAAATAAACAAGAAATAAGCACAAGTACAACCAGACTTTAGCTAGATTGGGAAGTAAACAGTGACTGAAGCTACATGCTTCATTTGGAGGTAACTTCTCACCACCTGCATTGCTTGCCTAGCCTAGTAGACACATTTTTCAAGCAGCAGAATTTTGAATGATTTTGTTAAATCTGTTAAGTCCGAAGTTCGTTAAATCAAGGATCGAGTATATAGTATATATGTATATATATATATATATATATATATATATATATATATATATATATATATATATATATCTATGTATGTATGTATGTATGTATGTATGTGTATATATATATATATATATATATATATATATATATATATATATATATATATATATATATATATATATATATATATATATATATATAGTTAGTTAGTTTGAGCTTTATGAATGAAAATGAAATATTCTTAGTTTTTCATATACTGGTTTGCACCTAAAGATATGTGTATCTGAGCAGTATTTCTTAAAGTAACTTTTTGGTGACAGTGATGATAGCCAACCAGATGTTTGATGATATGTTTGCAGCAATGATCTTGATTGGATGACAGTATTAGTTGATCTGAGTTGAGGGTCACTCACCCACACTTGTCTGGATGGACAACTATATGGCCTCCCCCGTTAACAACCAGCACTCAATCAAAATGACCAATGCTCGTATGGAAGAGGAAAAATAAATATGTTTCTGCAGAGAATCATGAATATTGTCTATAGTAACTATGCAAAATAAGTGTTTTGTCACACTTCTGTCACTTGCATTCTGTAAGTGGCTTCCAATTTTGTATGATGTGTTTTAGGTGTGAATGATAATGATACTTAAGGACCACAAGCAGCCAGTGCTGAAGTGATTCATATATTCCTTATGATGTAACTAACCTTCATCATAATCCTATCCTGCCAGTGTCTCCTGCCTGTATACTGTGTAAGAACACTCAAACACATTCATCTTAAGCTTTTTCTAAACTTTAATTTTTAAACTGACTATTGTCATGCTTCATTTTGCTTTTACATTCAGAGGAGCCCTTACTGAGTCTGAAGGATGTGTTGGCGGTGTGCAAGCATGTCCATTTCCCCTTTATACTTCTACCATTTTGTGCTGCACAGTTTACAGTGGGAGGTCTTCTCTTAGTCCAAGATTGAAAAGTAAGCTTTATCCCATTCATAGTGAACTCTAAGTGAAAGTGCTGACTTGTTATCAGTGTTGTCTGTACCATCTCTGAGAGACCTGCTGGTAGCAAACC
>JAPQNM010000002.1:2400040-2425040 GCA_029783475.1 Metacarcinus magister
AAAATTTACTATGAACGTTCTCTTTTTTCTATGCCATTTTTTCTTATTGAATAAGCCAACATTGAGCCAAAAAAGGGTAGTGAAATCAGCAAACCCCCAAAAAAGTTGGTAAAAGTTGATGAACAAAGGATCTCAGCAAAGTTTGAGAGTGGTGATTGTTAGTCTAATCTTGCTCCACAATTTGGTATGGCGAAGTCTATGATCTACTCCATACTAAAAAATAGAGGCCATCAAAGGAGCTGTTGTTGCAAAAAGGGTGAAACTGCATAATTTTTGGGGTCTGGAATGGCTTAATCCAATTACATTGCTTCTTATGGGAAAAATTATTCAGTTTAGAACAAATGAGTTTACAAACAGTCTTCTGGAGTGGATTAAGTTCAAGAACAGAGGTACCAATATATATATATATATATATATATATATATATATATATATATATATATATATATATATATAAACATATATACACAGTGTTACCTTAGTTCTCGAAAGTCTCCGTTCTCGAACAATTCAGTTCCCAAACATATTTTTGAGAAAAAATGTCTCGTTTGTCAAACAGTGCGTGAAATAATGTGAATAAATTTAGTAAGCACCAGACATCAAAGATCATATGGCGCTGTGTTAAGCTAAAAGGCAAACAACTGAGCAGAGATAACAGCAAGTCAAAGTATGGGTTTGTCAAAGAATGCCAAAACCAGATCCATAGTGGGTTTTAGGGCTATCAGTAAAAACAGAAGTGCAATTGGCATGAGTAGAAAAGTGTTCTAGAAAAGGGATCGTAAGATATTTTGCCAGACAGCACCTATTCTTTACTTATAAGATTACACTACTTCCTGTTACTAGTTTTTCCACCCATCCACGACCACCACGCTCATATTCTGTTTGTAGGCACATCCTTCTCTTCCACTCCCCCTTTCCTAATTCAAATGTCTCCTTTTCATACCCATTCTTTTCTGCCATGGCTTATACCTCCCCCTTCAATTTGCTCTTCTGCCATTTCTAATTTTTCCTAGTCTGATACACCAAATTACATCTTACAATCCCTTTTTCTTGAATACTTTGGTACTCATGCCAATTGCACTGATTGTTCTAAATTCCAATATGGGTCTGGTTTTGCTGCTCTGTTCCCATTACCACGCGTGTCCAGTGTCCTTACAACTAAGCTGTACGCTATTCTCTTTCTCTTTAAGAAACCTTATTTCCTACCCATCTTCATCCTTTGTAATTTTCACAAACTCAAAATTCTCTCTCCATCCTACACTTCCTCTATACTATTCATCCTTAAGTTTGTGAAATCCAAGAGTAGCTGTTTTGCCTCTATGCCCGTAAAAAGTCTGTCTGTTTTTGTTGGTTTCCAAGCCATGCTGGTATTACTGGTTATGATCATGTCAACTCACTGGCCCATTCTGCTACTATATTAGAATGCCATTATTTCACGAAAGTCCCAGCCGGTGACTATTTCCATCCTTTTAGCTCATTTCTACTTAGCCATTGGCAATCCTTCTCATCTGACCTCCCAAATAATAAACTTTGTGCAGTTAAACCATTCATCTCTCCTTGCTTAGATCCATGTCACAAGAATAGACGGCAGGAGACTGAACTTACACAATTACGTATAGGCCAATCCAACTTCATTCACTCTTCTTAAGACACATTCCCAATCAACCTTTTGGTTGACTTAAAACCCTCTTCTCTGTATTGCACATTCTTCTTTTTTGTCCTTTTTACATTGTTGGTCGAGCTGCAGCTTTCCCTCACTTAACTCATCAATCCCAACCTTGCCTTGTTGATTTTCTTACAGAATCATCACATTTCTACTTAGACAACATTTCCTTCCTGCAACAAACTCATATCCTTTTGATCTAACCATTTCACTCTAACTAACCATTCTTTTCTTCCTCATACTTTACCTTGCCATCATTTCTTTACTCTGCCATCTACCTTTTAGCTTAACATAGCGCCATATCACCTCTGATGTCTGGCTCTTACTTTTTTTTCCATATTATCTCACTCCATTGTGATAGCTCTGATCTGTTTGTGCTTCCATTATGTCCTGAATATAACTTCCAGGTTTCATTTATCTTTGTCTCATTGTAATGTTTCCCATTTACACATACATGCATTACTTACAAACCAGCACACAGGAATTAACAAACAAATTGTAACTGCTGCAAAACAATGAAACCAACTGGAAATGTTATAAAAAAGTAGCCAGATATATTTTTGTCTTAATGTAAAAGAAAAGAAAAAAAATATCACTACCTAACTCGTCCCTAATTTTGTGCCCAACTGCAGTGTGTACAAAGAATTGTTGTGTTTTGATGATTCACCAAGTCAGGATCGGTTGAATCAAGGCTGACCATTTGAGGTGAAAGCAGATCTGTGTAACTGTAAGGGAGGTGATGATAACCATTGAGTGAAGCGAAGGTGGTGAGATAATATATGAGTATCCTAGCCAGTGTGTTTTAATGTACTAAACCTGTCCACCTGTTCTTTCCCTTAGAATTCTCTCCAGGAAAGGGTCATGCTAGTGAAGTTTCTACATGTTCTTGTTAGTAGTACACCTCATCCTAGCACACTCCATTCCTCTCACTCTCCCATCCTCCATTTGCCTGTTCAATTGAAAATGTTATGGTATTGAAGTAACTTGTAACAGGTAAGCATTTATCTGGTACTGAGGTAACATCATATGAAAGACCAATAACACACTTAAAAAAGACACATGATGATTTTTCACTTGTTTTTTGAGTAAAGATAGTAATGCACATAATAAAGTTACTCACCTTAATTGTATGGTGATTCCAAGGCTTCTGGGTGCTTGTTACTGAGGCTCACCACATCAGTGACATCATGGCATAGGCCACGCTATTGGATTTATTTTTGTTTAACTCATTAAATTTAGTTAATTTTGATCTGTTGCTTGTACAATTTGGTATATGTTCACTCAACTGGATAGTTAGTGAAATATTTTGTAGCTTATGCTATTAGTGAATTGCATTATTTAATTAACACTATTCCTGACCCTGTTGTACTTTCCTTACATCTACATAGCAATTCCTTCCTAATAAATTCCTTTCCTAGAAGATGGGAAACATGCTCTTAAAGTCCACAATCCGTGTCCTATTTTTTGGTGTAATCAAAGTCTTTGAGTTTACCATAATGGTCCATTTAATTACAAAATGCAATTAGGGCAATACAAAAACCTCCAAAATATATGGCATGGTTCTGGAATACCAGGAGATGCCTGTCTCCAAAGTCCAGTTACCACACACACGTGTGAAAAATAATGTACCCACGGTCACTGGTAATACACACGTGGCAATTTTCATTTATTATTAGCAAATCCAACTTTCTTTCATCAGTCATATTTTCACATTTATTCAAAATAACTTTTATCATACTTCATGCCAGAGATTATAAAATGTATAACCTGTCAAGGAAATGAGAATCATAATCACAACAGATTCCTAGGATACACAAGCTACACAATTATGAAATGTTATATATAATGGCACTTCTTGTCATTGCAACTTTAATCTTTTGGGGGTCGGGTGGGTCTGTGGTACAATGTTCGGCTCATGGCCTAAAGGTTGTGAGTTTGATCCTGGCTCACAGCAACTTTTTAGTGAGAGGGGTAGCACTCTCTTGTTCCACCTAACAGAACTATATGGTCTATAGTTACCTAGTTCAGGGTGATCATTTAATCACCTTTTAGTAAAAGTTATTACAGATTGAGCATCCTGTATCTATCTGATGACCTGGAATCAGAAAAAAATTGAAATTCAAAATTTTACAGCCCTAACATGATGCTAAAAGAAAAAAAATTAATTACCTGTACTGACCTCACCCAGCCTGCATCACTTGATAACATTTGCCACCATATGTCATCACTGCAGGACCTACTTTATCATAATTTTGAGTCTCCATACATGCTTGCATGTGTCAGCCTCATTCACCTGATGGTGACTTGGCATGCTTCACATTCTCTAGCAGCTTCCCTGGTCTTTCTGGACCACTTAATTGCATAATTTCTCTAAAAACTATATTAATTATGCTCAGATCTCTAATTTCATCCAATCACTCTATGCCATCCTCTCAACATCCCAAGACTACTTGTCTACCTCTTCTCATCACCAAACATACATTCGACCCCCATCCTCTCACTCAAGTTCACCATATGTGATACCAGGTCTGTTGTTAAGTGATGCACTGCATCATCCTCATCCCCGTCTGCTTTAGCCTGCGAACATTATCTTCATTCAATGCCTAGGTTTTACTTGCATACAGCATGACATCCTTCACACAGGCCACATATATGTGCCCCTTAGATCAAAGAGTCTCCTCAGTTCCCTGGTCTTCCTCCATCCACTTCTAATTCGTGCTACTCCCCAAATAAGGAAATTACTAACACATTAAAATGACTTGCCATTTAAACCAATCTATTCTCAGTTGTCTTTCCCACCTGTTGCACATTCAAACACTCAAATAATCTGCAAACTAACTGTAATCCCATTCCTTGTGCATCCACTACATAAAATAGAATAAAGACCCATCCACACCTTTTGTTACAGTACCACCATCCTCACATCAAATCATTACCTTTGCTTTATGCACATTTACCCTCAGGCCCTTGGATTACAGACCCTCTTTCCATCTTATGAGCTTCTGAGCCAATGATTGCTTTAAATTTTATGATTATTTAGTAATTAAACTTTCCTTAAATTACCTTAGTGTAGGTTCAACTTGACAAAATAGGATTTAGCCCAGTAATGATGATAGCCACAAGCTAAAATTTCAACAGTAAAATAAACAATAACATGAAAGACATTGGGTGACCATTTAAGATATTTTGAGAAATAAACATCAGTTTTGGCAAGAAATATGATACTGATTGCATGTAGATGTGAAAAATTACAACATTCATCATACACTTTCACATATGCAAAAATGCATTACATAGCTTCACTGGCCACATTCACACCTACAAAATAGTTACTAGCTACTGAGTGGTGAGATGGGGCTGAGCAATGATAGGTGAAGAGCAGAGAACACACATATATAAAGGGGCAGGGGAGTGGGGGGCAAGGGCCAGCGTCACCCATTCTTGAGAGTTTTGTATATGAATAGACCGGCAGCAACCGAACCACACACACAGAAGACAAATACAGCACATCGGTAAAGGAAGTTGGCGCCGCAGGTCAGCACTGCAATCTGTCAGAAACAATGAAGTTCAGGGATAATGGAAAAAGTATTTTTCTTCTTTCTTTTAATCCAGCCAGCACTTTCTAACACTAATAGAGTGGCACCCAAGAAAAACTACCCATGGTTGTTAGAAAGGAGAAACTATTCATAGGGAAGGTGTAACCAATAATTTGTCTTAATATTGTTTCAGCTATTTTTAATAACAAAACACCGTACAGTGTACTGTGTTACCAATGTTTTTTGGATATTGTTCCATCATCAGCTGTGGCAAATGCCTCTCGTGCAGAGAAGAGGAAGGAAACTACTTTTAAGATGAAGGCTATTGCATTTGAGTTAGAACTTTCACATCTGCAAAAGCCAGGCATGAATGTCATAGGTTAAGCCATACATTATTATCCCTGGTCCAAGCAGAGTTGTTAGCATATTGCTTACTACAGTCACTGCATGGCTTATGTCATTTTTGAAATCAATTTCTGGTGTTTCACAGACATTACACAAATTTTCAAAGATGAAGATTAATAAATTTGTTAAAGCAGCACCTCTTCAAAAGTTATGAAGGTGAATCAGATATTACTTGTAGCTTCATATAGTACTTCAAAGGGAACATGCAAAGAATAGATCATCAAACATAGACTGATGTGTAGCCAAATGTGCAAAACAAATGTTAACTCCAAGGAGAGTTCAAGATTCAATCCCCTGACTCAGCAAAACAACAGTCATAACTTGGTCAAATCATGTGATCAACCCTTGCCCAAGCAAAGTTTATCAGTCACTATACTGGTATCAATGAAGGTAGGTCAATGGATTGAATAAAAAAAACAAGAAAAATCTCACACTCCACTCACCCAGCCACCAGCTTCCTGCACCCATCGACACACATGCTCTACCAAGTACTTAAGGGACCACTTCATTAGCCGGTGGATCAGCTCCTCTCCCTTCATCTTCACCTGGTGCACAGCCACATCCCCAACGAAGGTGAACAGAGCCACAATGCGTTCCCGAGTGATACCATCCTGAAAAAGGTGTTTTGTTTTGAATGGGCTTTGTACATTAATGAAGGTTATGAGATTACAGATTAGATCTATAACTTTCAAGTACAGTGGTGACCCCTAATTCCGAATGTCTCTTTTCTCTAATTTTTCTAATTCCAAATTCCGAATTTTTCCCAATTTGAACAGCCACCAGAACGGATTAAATTCGGAATTAAGGGTTCCATTGTATATATTCTTTCTATTTTATATTTATGGTTGTGGCCTGAGGGACATGGTGTCTGAATGGTATGTAAATGGTCATGTGAGTTTTCCAAGAATCCAATTTCCTTCAGCCATTGTGCATAGACCTCTCAACCACATCCACCTCCTCTAGCTTTGCTCACTACGAGAAACATGATCACTCATAATAAGTTGTTTATTTAATAAACAAAAAAGCACCATACTCACATAGAATAGCTCAGCGCAAAGATGGAAGAAATCATCCATCTCAATGCAGCCTAGGTTCACTGATTCTGCCATGTGCCGCACCTTCCGTCTCTCAGCAGTACAAGCGAAGGCATCTGCCAGAAGACGTAGCTCTCGGCCAGCACGAACCATATGGGGGCTGCTAGAGCAGACACAAACACCACCATCACTGACCTACTTCCATTATAAAATAAGGAAAGCATCCAATGTTTAGAATAAAAGGTACAGGTGTTCCCATAATTACATACAGTACAGGTTCCTGTGATGTGTTTGCAACTCAAAATGTTCATTAGTCCAACAATACTTTTGTCTATTTATCTATATATCAGGCAATTATCCCTCTAAAGGGGGGTAGCCAAGACAAGGCCTTTAAGATTCATGGAGACATTACTCTCCACTCCCCTCTACACCTTAGTCTTTTCGTATGAGAGTATACAGAGGAAGGGCTTCCCAGAACCCTCGCTCCATCCCTTTCATCGCCTTTTATGAACCGCAGGAAATACAGTGGTAGTATTCTTGTAGCTCCCACCTCTTGCCCATACTTAATTTATTCATTCTTCTTTTTATGTCTGCACCTACAGTGCCTGAAAGCTATTCTTTGAGGTCCTGATGGTTGGCCCTTATTCTGGTGAATTAAACTAAGACTCATAGGCAGGCACCACTGATACTGGTCATCCATCCAAGCATTCAAAAGTTTTTTCTTTTCTTTCATCACTGAACTTTATTTCTTACTAATCATGGAATGTATTGTTAGAAAACCTATTATATTAAGAAAGAAAATTTTGGTATTTAATAGTTGTCTCAACTATTATGACCATTAACAGCAGGGTTCCCTCTCTTTCATTAAAACAAAATTCCCTGATTTTCCCATGATGAATTTTCATTTTTCTATTATAAATAATTTGACCTATTTCTTGTGGACACCTTTATTATAAAGTAAAGATTGCAGTGCCAGATTTATATGAAAGGAGCAATGCCATGGGGGGCCCATCTCCATACAAAAATACCATAACAGAAAAACATAATTTCCTAAAAATAAATAAATAAAACAAATAAAAAAATAGATACTTGGAATGGACTGAAAGAAGAGGTGATAATGGCAAAGAATGTACAACTGAAGGAAAAACTTGACAAATATAGATCTGGATACAGGACCACACAAGTGTAGCTCAGGCCCTGTATACTACAACTAGGTAAATACACACACACACACACCCAATAGTGTGGTGGTAACATCATTGACGCAGGGAAGAGTGCCTAAGGACTGGAAAAGGGCAAATATCACACCGATATTTAAAGGGGGAAATAAGGAAAACCCGCTAAACTATAGACCAGTGTCCTTGACCAGCGTTGTGGGGAAGATGTGTGAGAGAGTGATTAAGGAGAGATGGATGGAGCACTTGGAGAGGCATAAAGTATTAACAAATTGCCAGTTTGGATTTAGAAAGGGGAGATCATGCTCCACAAATTTGTTATCTTTTTACTCAAAAGTGATTGATGTTATTCAAGAAAGGGATGGATGGGTGGACGGTGTATACCTGGATTTAAAGAAGGCTTTTGATAAAGTACTGCATCGAAGATTAATATGGAAAATTAAAAAGTACGGAGGAATTGGAGGAAAACTACTGGAGTGGATGGAGGATTATCTTCATGATAGAGAAATGAGAACAGTAATACGTGACCAGTGTTCGTCTTGGCTCAAGGTAACCAGTGGTGTCCCACAGGGATCTGTGTTGGGACCATTAATGTTTGTGATTTACGTTAATGACTTGAGTGATGAAGTTGACAGTTACATAAACCTGTTTGCGGATGATGCAAAATAAATGAGGAAAGTTGAAAATGTAAATGACTGTATGATGCTACAAAATGACTTAAACAAGATCAATAGTTGGAGTAAATCATGGCAAATGGAATTTAACTTGAGTAAATGCAAGGTGATGGAGTTTGGTAAGAGCCAAAAGAGAGTGCGACATGATTATGAGATAAATGGTGTCAGGTTGGAGAAATCAAAAGAAGAAGTGGATTTGGGAGTGACTGTTACAGAGGACTTGACTCCAGACAAACATATTGACAAAATTGCTGGTGGGATGATGAATTTATTAAAAAGGATGAGAGTGGCCTTTTCGTATCTGGATGAAAGGATGATAAAGAAGATTTTGACTTCTGTGGTACGACCGTAGTGGTCTCCCCATAAAAAGAAAAATATTGCAAGGTTAGAAAGAGTTCAGAGAGCAGTTACGAAGATGGTTCCCGAGATGAGTACTTTGACCTATGAAGAGAGACTGAAAAGATTAGAAATCACTACACTCGAGGAGAGAAGGGAAAGAGGTGATTTGATAAATGTCTATAGAATGGCAAATGATATGGAGGACATGGATAGGGAAGACTTTTTACCCTTGGATACATGGAATACAAGAGGACATGGTTTAAAGTTGAAAAAGGAAAACTGTAGAAGGGACATCAAGAAATATAGTTTTCCTCATAGAGTTGTAGATAAATGGAACGAACTGGGCGAGGAAGTTGTGAAGGCTGGGACTGTGCATACTTTTAAGAAGAAACTAGATAAAGGATACAGAGACGGGATACCATGAGATTACTCCCCTCCCGTAAACCACAACTAGGTAAATACAACTAGGTAAATACACACACACACACACACACCTGGGCATTGCTAGCATCCAGTGGGGCACCTCCAGTCTATTATTGCGAAGGGTCTCTGAGGTGAAGGTGGTGAGCAACTCCTCAGCCTCCTGGGTGACACGCTCTGTAGAACGCAGGGCAACAGGGAGATCAGGATTGTACCCACCTCCCCCAAAGGTGAGAGGCAGTAATACCTGGGAGCTGTGGGAGTCATGGCTCCCTGCCGCATAACCAGGAAGGTGAGGAGGTAACTCCCCTGTCAAGGAAAAGCATGTTAGATATTTTGTTTTAAAAATCTAACATCAATCCAGAAAATACATACATGTTTTGATTAACTTTCACTTTTGGATATAAATGAATGAAATCTGTCAAGCCTTCCCATCTCACTCAATTCAGTGAAAGGATTATCAAATACCAATACAAATCTATATATAGAGCATAACATGAGATAAATGAGATAAATGACCATTGTACCACAGAGCCACTTTAATTACTCGCAGGGAGGCCCATGAATTCCTTATAGTAATAATTTCAGGTATTCACAGATTGTCTTGCACCATGCGGGATCAGTTGATGCATTTCCTGTTTTTTAACTCTTTTTTTAGTTTTTGTACCAATTATAGTGTTTCTAAAGATACATAAAGGATTTTTTCTTTAGTTACATAAGAAAATAGGGGGTATTGGAGTGTTGTTAAGGGAGCAGGAAATATTCGCAGATTTTTAACACTCATTACGCAACCCCAGCGAATGTTAAGGGACGACTGTATTTAGGACTCTTTTAATATTTTATGACTGACTGCTGGCTGCCCCAAAAGGAGATGCAGAAAGGTTATGGGATTACAACTCTTAACTTAAGATGTTAGTTATTTTTTAAAATGATTGAATTATCTTATACATGAATATTTGCTAGCCATTACAACTTATCTGTAATTCCGACTTAGCGATGGTTTACTGTAATAGGGTAAATGCAATACACTGGTCTCACCTGACCCATCAGAAGGGCGATTGAGATTCGGCAGAAGTGGGTACCTTGTGGTGCCCTCAGATTGATTCCTGCGGTGTTTAATAAGTCCACCATGCTGCCAGTTGATGCCACTGCCATCACTGTCCCTCCTGGTGGAGACTGGCTGCTGGGGAAGTGGAGTACAGTCTAGCTCATCTCTGTAGTGATGGGGTGGCTGCCTTACCCTAGGTCGAACAGACTGGTCAGGATGAGAGGCAGCTTCCCATCTAGGGTGTGAGGGGTGGCTAGGGTATGAGACATCTTGCCTGCAGTGTGAGGAATACAAGTGGTGTGATGGGGCATCTTGGCCAAGGTTTGGGGGATGCATGGTTTCCCTGTTTGGGTGGAATGATCGGTTCTCCTGACTGGAGTGTGTCTGTGAGACTCCTCTACTTTGTTGTGATGAAGTTTCCCTATTTAGATGTGATGAAGCTTCCCTGCTGGAGTATGAAGGATGTGAAGTTTCTTGGGTGAGGTATGGTGGAGGTAAAGAAGGTTGCTGATTGGAGTATGCTGATTGGAATGAAGCTTCCCAACTGGGATATGCAGCAGCAGCAGCAGCATACTGGTCATAGTGGTGATCATTGCTGTTCTCATCAACATTGTTATTCTGACTATCTTGGACAGCACGTTCCTGCAGCTCTGCCACTGACACAGGTGACGGTGGGCGTGGGCGTGGGTGTGGGGGGAAGTGACTGGCAGCATGAGGGTTATCGTTGAGGTCCCCTGGGGTGCCAGGGTCCTGGTGGTGCCGTGAGGAAGGCTGAGTCTGGGCCGAGTCATCTGCTGGCCATACATTACTCTCACTCTTTGACTCGATAGAACCATTGGCCATGGCTAAGAGGAAGGGGAAAAGGAGATGCACTGATTACTTACATTGCTGGGGGTACTTCCTCCACTTTTTGTGGATTTTTTCTTTAAATACCCAATTTTATTTGTTTGTTTGTGACAATAATAATTTCATAAAATTCTCATGGTCTTTAAGACCATGTAAATACAATTGTGAACCACTTTAATGAACAATATCTTTACGAATGTCTGCACGATGACTTGCTTTTATCAATTAAATAAAAAATCTATAACAAGAAGCACAGCTGCACGTGCAGCCTTTTAAATGGCTTGGTGGAGAACAACTGTATGCCTGTTGAGAAAATAGATTTCAGATTGTTTCCAGAAAGTTTCTGAGATGTGTAGCAACCTGAATCTATGCTAAATGTAAACACTGTTTTTCATAGTGAAAAAAAAAAAAAAAAAAAAAAAAAAAAATCATATGAATTCAGTAAATAATAAGGCATAGGCCATAGGAATAGCGGATGACAATGCGGTACGACTGCCGTATCTCTAAACACTTTGAAAAATTAATTCCTTGACCACAGAACATAGTCTTAGTGATCCAGAGCTGGAGTCACAGGCTCAATTGCCTCTTCCAGGAGTCTTATGTGAGTAGCTTATCTGTACCGTTTAAGATAGTCTACATGGCAGGAAAGGATTAGGATATGTTAGGGGGAAAAATATTTGCATAGGAAATGAACATTATTATAAAAGAAAAAAACTGTCATAAAAAATTGTCATCCAGTATTGGGTATGATTTTAATAACCTAGCATGTTTTTCTGACCCTCCACCAATTCCAAAACTCAAAGGATGGACTAAGACACCGTGATGCAACATTTTGTTCATCTGTTTGTTCCCCAGCAGTTAACAGGTGTACTACACCCACATGCAGCGTATGTTAAGAAACCTCTTATGATACTCAGAATTGAAAATCTATGCTCTGTAACCGTGTCATCTGCTTCAACATCCAATGATGTATGGGAAAGTATTGGTATTAATCTACATCTCCACCAGAATGCTCTAGAGAATTGACAGTTATATTTTTACATTACCTGATAAATTCTGAGAATGTTTTCTTAACTGCATTACCGTCGCAAATTCGTAATTTCTGAGATATTCAATGCTTCCTGTGAGCACGTCTGATGTCAACACATGATTCTACCCAAGTACTTAGGGATCCTATAATGATTTTCATCACAACAAAAGCAATATTACTATATTCTGTAGGTACTCACCAACAATTGTACCACAGAGAGTTCAACTCGATGCTATCTGGAACATTGAATTTCCGATGTTGTTGTAGAGGTGCAAACAGGTAGGAGAGTGTCGAACAAAAGGTTGGTTTGTGTGCCGTTGAAATGTGCTGCCGACACACTACTGCGCCGACGCTCAACACACTGTTTGGTACCTTTTCATAACAGTGGGAGAATTAAACTTTCAGTACTAATCTCCTCGAAGTTGGTAACTATAGTTACTAGTTCTGTTTTGCAGTGTTTGGGTTAACTAGAGAATGTTACTGCGCTCACCAAGAAGCTGTGAGCCTGGATATAACTGGTAACATTTAGTCTGTGAACTGAGTACTGTACCACAAGGCCACCAGGTGTGTATTTACCTATATATTTATAGTATACGCCAGTGTTATTCACTAATTTTTGCAAGATAGCCACTTCGGTTAAACGCATTGATTGAGAGAGCCGCAGCTACTGCAAGTTAGCGTAACTCAACTAAATTATGTAGTACTGAGCTGCTAGTGCAATATAGTAAATGTGATCAGTTTCCCGTAGTGGACACGTATGATTTATGTACGACTAGGCTAGGGATGTTAGAATGTTATCTCTTACTGTGACTTCGTCTTCCATCTCACCTCATGAAAATATGTATCTTACTTGAAAAATTATTTTTTTATATTAATTAATTTATATATTTTTCGAGAGCCGTGAATTGAGTCATCGCGAGCCGCCAGCGGCTCGCGATCCGCGCAATGAATACCACTGGTATACGCTATACAGGGCCTGAGCTACACTCGTGTGGTCCTTTCTCCATATTTAGGTAGATTCGTTTCTTGAACCACTCACTATTTTGGACAAAACTTATTTTTTTCTGATAGATTTTGATGTGTTTTGAATTAATCTGATGTTTGTTTGTCATGCCATGCAGCTTTTGTTTCTCCCTCATTAAGATTGCCACAAAAAAAGTAATTAATTAAAAAACATCAAAATCAATAAGAAAAAAATAGGGTAAAGTTTTGTTTTATGACCCACTATATTTTGGACAAAACTATTTTTTCTGAAATATTTTGATGTGTTTTGAATATATAATTTATGGATAATGAAACGAATCTTTACCAAAATATCTTTGTTACCATAGCCTTCCCAGAGCTGCAGTTAAATAAGTCAAATCAAACTTAACCGAATCCAACCCAACCCAACCCATCCCATCCCATCCCATCCCATCCCATCCCATCCCATCCCATCCCATCCCATCCCAAGCCAAGCCAAGCCAAGCCAAGCCAAGCCAACCCAACCCAACCCAACCCAACCCCCAACCCCCAACCCAACCCAACCCAACCCAACCCAACCCAACCCATCTCAAGCCAAGCCAAGCCAAGCCAAGCCAACCCAACCCAACCCAACCCAACCCAACCCAACCCAACCCAACCCAACCCAACCCAACCCAACCCAACCCAACCCAACCCAACCTAACCAACCAACCAAACCAAACCAAACCAAACCAAACCAAACCAAACCAAACCTAACCAAACCTAATTAAATTTAACCAAACCCAAACCAACCTAACCTAACCTAAGCTAAGCTAAGCTAAGCTAAGCTAAGCTAACTAAACCTTGCAAACAGAACATTGTATTGTAACAAGGCCATGTTGCGTGACGAAGATACTCGTAACAAGGTGTGGAATTGTTGAGTCCATAACCAAACCTTGTCGCGTTGCGAACTTTCATTCGTCTCACCTAGATCAGTCGGAGTGAGCTGCCACTAGAGGCTGTGGTGCCACAGCCTCTAGTGCCCCAAAAGTGGAGGTAGCAGATGAGTTAGTGGATCAGATCCTGTGGAGTTGACCTGTCCTTTGGAGGAAGGTCCTAGTGTGTTCGAGTACTTTGAAGGTCAGGCCAGGGTCTTGAGAGCCACCTAAGAGGTCAGTTGCTGTTGGTAAGAGGAGGTGGAGAGATGACAGTGTTCAAGGACGGTGGCACCAGTTGAGTTGGAGGGCTGTGATGGAGTCTGAGAAGAGGGGGATTGAGCAAGGGGGGGTGAGTGTGGTGGCAAACTTGAGGCCTTCTCTAATGGCAAAGAGTTCTGCCATCAGAATGGAGGCAGTGGCCGGCAGCCTCCAGGCGGTGGCAGTGGAATGTATTGGAATAAAGATTGCAGCCCCAACGGAAGGAGTGGTTGGGAGGCGGGAGCCGTGAGTATAAATGTGTAGGGAGTTGTGGTATCGTGTGTGCAGGAAGGTGTTGAATAAAATCCTGCCCTGCACCGGACAGTGAGCTTTTGACCATTTGTGTGTGTGTGAAGTGAGAGGTTTGTCACATTATTATGAATTGTAATTTTTTTCTTTTCTTTTCAGTAAAATCTTGGAGACAATCCAAATCACTACAATATCAGTGTTTTTAAACTTTCATTTCTATTGAAATGAACAAGAAATAGGCTCATCAAATTACAAGTCTGACAAACCATGGAAAGGAAGTTTGGAAATGCTGCTGCCTTACGGTAATTATTTTTGTCTTAAGTGTATATGAATATAATTGTGTGATATTTTCTCTGTTTCAAGAAGAATACATACCCCTATAGTGGGAGTTTTGAAATAACCAATCAGGATTTGTTTTAATTTACTTATAAATGAAGAAAAAAAAATCCTTACTCAGAACTAATTTTTCCTTGAATATGTATTTCAGGCAACAGGTTGTGACTTCCAGCCAAGAACTGAGAGCATTAGAATCAAAACTCAAAGCATGTGCTTTAAATCGTTGCAACAAGGCCGCCATTGCTGAAAAAATAGCACACATGAAGCTAATAAATGTAAGAAAGTTTTTTGTATTTTCATATAAGTATTCGTTCTTATTTGAATGCTGAAATGTTTGCTTGTGCTTGGTGATATCCAAAGATTAGACAATCCTTAAGATGGATAAAAATGGTGTTCACTTATAACTCCTCTAATTTTCTTTATTCATATTTAAATTGTAAAATACCCAACATTTGATCTAATTTCCCCCTGTGCAACACAATTTCTCTTTTTCTCAGTGGTGTAGGGGTGTAACAACATTACCGTCTACCACTGTGGTGCAGCATCCTGAAGATAGTTAATCTTATGGTAATCATTATCCAACAAAAAGCCTGTAGTGCTGTAGTAAAGGCATAGTGCCAACAATACAATGCCTAAAGGCCTGATAATAGTTTGGTACTGGCAGTGACTGAAATTATTATGTTATTATTATCATTGCTATTATTATTATTATTGTTATTATTATTATAATTATTATTATTATTAATATCATTGTTATTTTTATTATTTTTGCAGATGCCACCACAGGTCAAATTGTAATGATAATGAATGAAATAAATATCTGTCTTCTTTCAGATTGGAGAGAGAGAATATGCCGATCTTGTAAAGCAACTGGATCACGAAGAAAAGTTTTCTGCTTCCCTAGCCATTGCAGAGCAAGAAGCTAAAATGCATGAAAATCAAAGGGAAAGTATTTAATAATTTCATATTTTGTGTAAGCACTTTATTATAAATTTATTTGTTTTCAGTGTGTGCTTTGTGAGTATACTATATGTAATAGAGTATTACATAATACTTTCAGACATTATACTTGTAATCTTCCTTCCATATCCATATACTAGACTCATATCAGCATTAGAAACAAAAAAAACATTCATAACAGTGCATAAAAATCACAGAAGAGTGCAGAAATAATGTCAATAGTTACTGACATTGCACTTGAAAATTATCTTATGAGTTATAGTGTGTTAGGAAAGCCATGCATTTACTGTGGTGTTTATTGAGGAGCAAGGAGGGAGTGTATGGATAGGGAGAGGTAGGGACTCTTCTGCTGTGGCCATCTCCTTGGTAAATGCTCCTGAAGGGAACGAGGTATCAGAGACTATAGAATAATAATTAGAAGGGACACTGACTGTGGCCAGCAAGCCATACGGAAAGACTCTCACATACATTGGTGCTCCCGTCAAAATGATGTTGCAATAAAGCATACAAAACCGTTGCAATAAAGCATACAAAACCTCTCAATCAAGAGTGAGGTGGCAATAACATTCTCTTTTAAAACTCTATGTTTACAGAGCAATTGGTGTTATCTACAGATTTTTTTTTTATTAATTGTCTCTTCAAAATGTGGGTACGTTTTATAAGATGCAGCATCGTTTAAGTTGTCAAATACAGCATGATTTTTTTACCTTATCTAATCAGTAATTTTATTTTTCTTGTCCTTATAGGTTTTAAAGGAGCAGATTGCTGAAAAGGCTGCTAGCAAAGCTAAAGCTGAAGCTGAACATGTAATTGAGTTAATGGCAGAAGTGGATGAGAGCAGGCTGATGGAAAGGGAGAAGAAAGAGTAGGTTGCAAATGTAGAAAGTTGTTTGCATTTTTCTTGGTAACATGTGGTACTAATCAGTTCTCATTTTTTATTAAATTCTTTTCAGAACCGTTATCAAAAATTATAATGAAAAAAGTGAGAAATTTTTAACAAACAATTTATTTTATATTGTAGAATAGAAAAATGGCTTTTAAAAAGTATTATGCAAATTGAAAAGTGTTGTAGGGCTGTAAAGGGTATTGCTGAAGTGAATGAAAAGTTTCAGGAATATAAGTTTTGAGGTCAGTATCACTCACATATTGGCAGTAGCAGACTCATGTAGCATGTAAACAATTGTGAAAGGATGATAATAGAATTTTAATTCTGACTGCAGAGACTATATGAAAACTGCAGTCATATGATAATTTGTACAAGCATCCTCACTTTGGGCAGCTTGTTTTGGTAGTTATTGGTGGATGTGTGGCATTAAAGTGGTTCAGACTATTTTTGTAAATTATATTTTACTGTAGATCAATCATAATTCAATCAGATTTCATGTTGACTCCCTTGTGAGAATATTTACCGAACATGGACTGACTTTTCTTATGCAGTACATAATTTTATGTGTAATAAACTCACAGACATTATGCCTGCGAAAGTATTAGTCATAATTACATAAAGGTGATAGAAATTAGATTGAAAAGTTAATTATTATTGTTAATTAACATGTTATTTTACTTAATATCTGGACTCTTCAAATTTTCCAATTTTATTTCTCTCTTAGGCAGTGGATAAAGAGTCAAGCATCTCAAGAAAATACTCGACTTGCCCTTCAGAAACAGACTCAGCTAAGGAAGCTTCTTCAAGAGAAGAACAAATTACAAGATAGACATATCTTAAGGTGAAGTATAGAGAGCTAAATTCTCATATTACCTGTATTTCCTGTGCTAAACAAGGAAGTGTCAAACATCCCCCCCAAAAAAAACAATGAAAATTAAAGGTAATGCATCTTTTTAGTATAACAAGTCATCTGGGGAAAAACTATTTAGCAGATAATACAAGATTATATATAGCACCAGTGAGTAATATTTAATGCTATAGGACACTTAACTTCTGATCTTTCTTTAGTTTCTGATTGGGGCAGAGCAAACTTGGTTCTGTTCAATGGCTCAAAAACTCTCTCTCTCTTTCCGAATGTGGAGGGGGAAAGGGGCTTGATGTCTGGGGTGGTGAAAATTGAGAGGGCCCGGCTGAGGGTATCAGTGGTGGGGAGGGGTCGCACCAGACTGTGGTAGAAGTGGGCTGGGCTGTGGTGGGTACTGGCAGTAAAGGAGTTGTCAAATACCTTCCCTCCACTAAAACTTGTCTGAGTAGCTGCTCCTGACGTAGGTGTGTGTTTTGGGCGAAGCAGACCGCAGCATTGTGTCCTTTACATGTGCAGTAATTGCACTCCTTCGATTGTGTCTGGGCCCCCCCCCCACCTCTCAATAATAATGGCACCTCAAATAGCATCGGTCAGAGATGATCGTAAACTTTCTAATGAGAATCAAAAATTATGTTTTTTTTATTACTGAAAATGGCAAACAATGCAGGGGAGCTTACATTCCAATGCTTTTTGCTGTTTCTGTCTTTGAAGTGTGAAATTCATATTTAGCCATATCAGGAAACGTATAATTGATGTTCCTTGGAGATGCCATGCCTTTTGTGTAGGATATCATCTGTTATCTTTTTGTTAATTGGTTTTGTAACCTATTTCACAGGTCTGCAGAAGAATATAACCTTAAAGTAGAGCTTCAAAAAGAAATGGAACGACAGAAAGTAGAGATACAGAGGCTGCAACACCAGCAGCAAGAGCTGGCCCTCATCCATAAATTGGAGGAGCAGCAGGTGAGTGAGTAAAGTGTGTGTAGTGTATGCAATATATGATTACATTTGTATTTTGGGAATTTGTTTTAATATCTATATTCTTTTCATTGGACTTGTTGAAGCCCTGAAATTCGGTTGGTGTTGTATGGTCGACCATGTTTGTTTACCTTATTATTTTTTTTTAGGCTATTTCTTAGCTATTCCTTGGAGACGGGACTTATTTAACTGTACATGTGTGTGTGTGTGTGTGTGTGTGCGTGCGTGCGTGCGTGTGTGTGTAGGGATTGCTGGGGGTGGGGGGTGAATTTAATGTCCAGAAGATGAATTGTCTTAATCAAGTCAAGGATATGAGGAAGGGTTAACTGTATGTTATTCACTGACATGACCTTTAGTACCTTGTTATAATTTACAGATGGAAAAAGATGTCATTCAGGATACAAGACTTGAATTGGAAATACTGGAAAAAAGTGCCCAAGAAAAGAAATTTGCTGAAGAGAAGGAGAGAAACAAAGAAGGAGCAAGACTCAGTCTCATTAGAGGACTAGATGACCAAGTGAAGTAAATATACTCCTTCATCATATCCATTACAGATCCTTCGTCCATACCACTTTCATCATGGTCTCTCTCTCTATTTCAGCTCCCAACCCCCATTGTTTCTTTTTCATTCTTTCCTTGTTACAGTATTTTATGTTCTTACATCTGTTTCATCGTGTGTCAATCTGTGTATGCATCCGTTCCTCCCCAATTCTCTCTCTCTCTCTCTCTCTCTCTCTCGCTTGCTCTCGCTCTCTCTCGCTCTCTCTCGCTCTCTCTCGCTTGCTCTCGCTCTCTCTCTCTCTCTCTCTCTCTCTCTCTCTCTCTCTCTCTCTCTCTCTCTCTCTCTCTCTCTCTCTCTCTCTCTCTCTCTCTCTCTCTCTCTCTCTCTCTCATGTGCGGGTGCATGCGTCTATTACAGACACAATGATCAGCTTTGTTTTGCATTACACATACAGTTTGCCATACTTACAAATTTAAAGTTTCCTGCTGAAATTTTTAATGTATGCACTTTTTCAGGTTCAAAAAGGATCAGGAGGCTAGAGAACAAGAAAAAGATACTGAGTACAGGAAACTGGTAATTATATATTACAATAATGCCTCCTATATCCAGATGGTCATTATCCAGGCTAGGTTTTTTTCATGTTGTCAAGGGCAAGAGGTAATGGTGTTTGGGGTCTAGGATGCATTGAATGTGAAGAGACGCTCTATGCCTCAGAAAATATGGTATCTGTGTGTTGTTAAAGTGCTTATGCATTCATCATATATTCAGTTTGGTTTTCAGGCAGCAAAGAATCACTAACAGCTTACCTGTGTTAGGGAACATGAAAGCTGTAAAGAGTACTCTTTCTGACTAACTTGTCCCTTCCATATTCATCTATGATCATATCATAATGGCTGGCCTTATAATTATAAGTGCATGTTCTGGTATAAAACATATTGGCACACCATTGACATAGAGTCAAGAAATGCAAAATCAGCCCCAAAAATAATCCTTACATTCAGTTGATAAACTACATTAGCTGTTAAAGCACGCTACATCACACTAACAGAGGATACAGATAAGAAGGTGATGTGATATTCTTAGTCGACTGTTCCAATTAGTTAACAAACCATTCTAAAAGTTTATTAACCCGTCCACGGAGTCCACAGTCCCCTTAAAGTTAACTTCAACTGTAGATTTATTAACCATGTTTCTTTTTTAGGAACAGATTCTCCCAGTCCTAGATGGGTATTGTACTAATTTGTAGGAGAATGGACATGTATGTATATGGAAAAAGATAATCAGAAGTACAACAGATATATGACAAAGAGAATCCATAATTGCTTTTTTTATTAGCTTTTGGAAGTCATGGCTGAGGAAGGCTGTCTAGAGCAGCTAGTGGCAGGAGCCCGCAGACGGAGGCAGCTGGACCATCATCAATTGGTGGAATGCCTGCTACAGGAGCGGCGAGCGCTGAGAGCCAAACTAATGAAGCAACACCAACTGCAGGATAAGGAGGAATGGGTGTACAATCAACTAAGGTCAGAAATTTAAAGTTTTATTGAATTTTTTTTTTTTTATATGATCTTCATATCCAGAAAATTATCAGTATAAAATCTATGGTTGATTATGATCTTTTGGAATAAACAAGTAATGTGCATTGATATTGAAATATTAATAATTTTATTGTACAGTTTTAGAATATTTCTGACTTCTGTAAAAACTTATTGGAATCCTATTTATCATACACAGGAAAAGCATCTTGGAGGAGGAAGAAAAACAATTACTCCTCAAGCATGCCCCACACCTGATGCCCTTCTTTACCCCAGAGCTGCATGCCCGGCTTAGGCAACTCCTGTGATGTAAGGTTTCATATCATGTCTACAATACACTGTTTTCCCCAAACCTGCAGTTTTTATAAATAGACATAAGGAAGTTGATCCAAGATAATGATAATGGATAATAATAATGATACTAGAAATAATGATAACAATAATAATAATAGTAATAATAGAATAATAATGATAATAACATTAATAATTATAATGATAATAATAATAATAGCAATAATGATAGAAAGGGTAATGTTGATGATAACTACAATAGAAATTCTCCAGGTTATGATTACAACAAAAAGAGTTAAACAATACAGTGTGATAAAACTATGAACTGATACCAATACAAATGTAATATGGCGTACATAGTTTACCGAAGGGAACTTCCTTACCTAGGTATGCACGTAATATATAGGTAAAGTTACACTACCCACCATTGTGTTCAAGTATAAGGCCCAACCCTTCCTGTAGCATGGAACCACATACAGTGTACTACATGGACTGAACTCTGACTGACGGAGATGATGCAGTTATCAGTGCTGCAGTGATCCTTGGTAAACTTTCTTCATTTGCTGTCCATGTCTCACAACTATAGGTTAGTAAAGTAAATTCTTTGGTTCAATTCATAAAAATATTACTAATACTATAATAGGAGTATTTGTACAAAATATTATTTCATAGTATAAGATGTGTAAGTGTGTATGTACGTATTATCATCTCAAGACCTGGGATACATATAATTTTGATGAAAATAATGTTTCGGACGTAGCAGGTCTGCATCTGACGGGTGTTGATCCTCTGGATTTAACAGCTTTTACATTTATTTTCTCTATCTTATTATTTTCATTATTATTGTTATTATAATTTTTGTCATTATTATTATTATTATTATTATGATTATTATTATTATTATTATTATTATTATTATTATTATTATTATTATAATCATTATTATTATAATTATTATTATGATTATTATTATTGTTATTATTGTTATTATTATTATTATTATTATTATTATTGTCAATATTATTGTTATTATTATTATTATTAATATCATCATCATCATTATTATTATTATCAATCATTATTATCATTAATGTTAATAATATTATTATTATTTTCACCATCATCCTCACTATCATCCTCAGTCATTGTAATTATTATTATGTGTTGTTGTCATTCTTATTATTATCTTTCATTATTATTGTTATTAATATTATTATCATTATAATAATAATAATTATTAATATTATTATTATAATTTTTATTATTATTATAATTATTATTATCATAATTATTATTATTATTATTATCATTATTATTATTATTATTATTATTATTATTATTATTATTATTATTATTATTATTATTATTATTATTATTAGTTGTAGTAGTAATAGTAGTAGTAGTAGTGTAGTAGTTAGTACGCTTGGCTCACAGCTAATAAGTTCTGGGTTCGAATCCCGGGTCAGTTGAAGACAAAATGGGTAGTTCTTAAACACTGTTATCCCTGCTCACCCAGCAGTAAATAGTGCGGGTGTAGGCCGAGGGTTTGTGACCTTGCAACCCCGGCATGATTAGAAGGTTAGGAGTCCTATCCTACTGTATGTGTGAATGAGAAAGAGAGAGAGAGAGAGAGAGAGAGAGAGAGAGAGAGAGAGAGAGAGAGAGAGAGAGAGAGAGAGAGAGAGAGAGAGAGAGAGAGAGAGAGAGAGAGAGAGAGAGAGAGAGAGCGAGAGAGAGAGAGAGAGAGAGAGAGAGAGAAAGAGAAAGAGAAAGAGAGAGAGAGAGAGATATCTGATATAAGTGTTTAAATGGGTAAAGGGTTTCAACAAAGTGGACATAAATAAGGTTCTCATAGTCAAGTTAAAAAGGGTTAACTAATAGAGTAGTAGAGGAGTGGAACAAACTTAACAAGGATGTGTGTGGTAAGTGCAAGGAAAGTAGTTATTTTAAAGAAAAGTTTGGATATATCTATGGATGAAGAAAACAGATGGTAGGTGTTCAGTGCAAAGGAGCGGTCTTGTCTAGGTCAATTGGCCTCTTGCAGCCTCCTTATTTACTTATGTTTATGTTATTTTATTACATTTAAATCCGGAGGGTGATCACCAGTCAGATGATCCCCTGTTCCATCCGAAACACAAAATTAGCGATATCTTAGGTCTTGAGGTGATGGTCAAAATGAATTTACTTTTCATTAGTAAATTGATGCCTAGTAATTAAATTGATAAAATATTAAAACTGTTCAAGTGAAACACAAGTGTCTTATGATATTTATTTATTATTGTAAGAAATTTTCAAAAACAGCTGCAGGTTCGTATGGTGCAAATGAATTCAGAATGTATAAAGGTATAAAGCGAGACATAACTTTTTATCATTTACAAATTCATTCAACACTAGGTAATAATAATATATTTTAAGAAATGTGATTAACAAATTAATAATCAAAATGCGTTTCAGTGTGATATTCTTAGATTTTTTCCAATTGAAAATCAAATTAGTTAGATCTATGAAGATAATGTATCCCTGTGCAATGCACTTCCTTTAAACAAAATGGTCTGTAGAAGACAATTTAACTGGTTACACTATGTCACATTTGCTTTGTAATGTTCCATATATGATCTAGGTGTATGATTTTCAACGTTCAGCAGCCTTGCATACATGGTGGTTCATGCAGGTGTCGTAGCAGCACTTGCTCATAGAGTGACAAACACTGTCATGAGGGCAAAACTGTAGGAGGAAACAATATCTTGGATTAATTCTTATCTATTAAAATATGGTTAAATTGCCTCACACTCTTTATCTCTCTCTCTCTCTCTCTCTCTCTCTCTCTCTCTCTCTCTCTCTCTCTCTCTCTCTCTCTCTCTCTCTCTCTCTCTCTCTCTCTCTCTCTCTCTCTCTCTCTCTCTCTCTCTCTCTCTCTTTTACAATCAATTCCTTCAAATGTTTCCAATAGAGGAAACATGAGTTGGATAACTGCTGACTGTTTTCCAATGTTACTTTTGACTTTTTGAGTTTTGATCATGTTTACATTAGGCAGGATTTACTCAAGGGTAAGGACAGACCACCTAGTTTGTACCCTACGGTCTGTGTGGTCTGATTTTCTATTTGATTTCTATATAATGTCTCTCACCTGTGGCATATTTCCCCCTGCCATTGTCCTAGGACATGTAGACCGGACTGGAGGGCAACTACCTTCGTGTGCTGAAATATTGAAAATGTTTTGTGATATACGTAATTCTACAACATTGATATGGTTTGCATGAAGAAAATAATAATAATGTAGTGTTTAGAATTATAATGTTGAAAAGTTAATGATAATTGCAAGACAATGAACATATGTACACAAAAAGGGAGACTTACCTGTTGTAAATGGTGGGTATGTTACATCTGGCCCGCCACAGCAGTATGCTACCTCTTGGGGGTCTCTGCACCAGTACTTACAGTCACCCGGGGGGGGAGATCCTGCGTCTGTCATGGCTACAACTACAGCCACAACTACAAACACTGCTACTGTGTGCACCTTCTGTTAATAAAGGATCAACATTAGCAATACATTGGTCTGTAATAGCATCATTAGTGGAATTTCAACCCACCAGCTCCTATATTAATTCTAAGACTACTAATGTAATCTTACAAGCGTGTTCTGTACAAATCAATATTAAGAATGATTAAGTGCTTTTAGAGCATGTCAGTACACCCATGTAATATAAGTTGAATGTAAGAATCCTCGGCATTTTATTTTAATATAATTTGTAGACTTTCATCTGATCATCTTAGTAATTGGGTGTCAAAGATAGGGTGAAGTCCTCTCTCCCTTGTGAAATTAGTACAGGATTAAGCTTGATACAAGTTGAATTTGGATTATTACTACACGCTGCATTAAACTCTCCACACCAGTTATTTGTGGGCTTGGGTGTTTCATCAATTTTTTTTATGAAACCTTTCTTTCTCGTTTTAAATGATTCCTGTCATTCCCTCCTTATTTCCAATGAAAATGATCTGTTTTTACCGTATTTTAAACCAAAAATCATCCAAGTCCCGATGGTTTCCTCAATAGATCTGGCGATGGGTAGGCCAGGGATATATTCATTGTTATA
>JAPQNM010000002.1:2435040-2438185 GCA_029783475.1 Metacarcinus magister
TTGGTGCTGCCATCAAGTTAAGGTGAAACATCACGTAAGTGTTTATTGTCGGCAGTTTGGTCTTCCTTTTCTGTGTCTTCCACTTGCTCTGCTCCTTCTTACGCCCACTTTGTATCTGACGATCAGGAAAATGGGGAATGTTACATTCGCACTCGTTACTCATGCATTCTGTTTCATAGTCTTATAGTCTTATAGGTAGCTCTAAAAGACGGTTGGATCAGATTATGGATAGGGATGGCAGGTGGGATGGCTAAACATTGAATTATTCCAAGAGTGGGAGAAAAGGAGCTGCCACGTGTAGATCATCAACTGGCCTCTTGCAGTCTCATCATTTCTTATGTTATTATGTAGTCATGTGCCTCATGACACAAATTACTTGTTTATGTTTATCTAAACAATTAAAGATGTTAAGCTCATTAAAACAAATATGATTATATTCAATGAATGCCACAATACAACCCTTTTCTTCCACTCTCTTTTATACTGCTCCACTCGTGTCGTATACTAGAACAAAATATTGCTATCTTAATCATACCCCAGAATTAACTTAACAATTTGTTCATGAATTTCAGATATTTATTGTGTACTCTTTTTGCCCCAATTTACACCTCAAACAATTCCACAACTTACTTTCAGAGTTCATTTAGCCATCATCTCGTACAAACTTTTCTATTACTATAACCTTGCGTTCTCCTGGACCCCACAGCCATTCTGGGGAAGGACATCTCTGCTGCAGTGATCCTTGGTAAACTTTCTTCATTTGCTGTCCATGTCTCACAACTATAGGTTAGTAAAGTAAATTCTTTGGTTCAATTCATAAAAATATTACCAATACTATAATAGGAGTATTTGTACAAAATATTATTTCATAGTATAAGATGTGTAAGTGTGTACGTACGTATTATCACCTCAAGACTTGGGATACATATAATTTTGATGAAAAGAATGTTTCGGACGTAGCAGGTCTGCATCTGACGGGTGTTGATCCTCTGGATTTAACAAAGTCATTATATAAGCTTTTACATTTTACATTTATTTTCTCTATATTCTTCTTATTATTTTCATTATTATCTTTATTATAATTTTTTGTTATTATGATTATTATTATTATTATTATTTTTATTATTATTATTATTATTATTATTATTATTATTATAATATTAATAATATATTATATTATTAATATAATTATTATTACTATTATATAATAGTTATTATTATTATTATTGTTATTATTATTATTATTATTATTATTATTATTATTATTATTCTTATTATTATTATTATTATTATTATTATTATTATTAGTAGTAGTAGTAGTAGTAATAGTAGTAGTAGTAGTAGTGTAGTAGTTAGTCCCCTTGTCTCACAACTAAGTTCTGGGTTCGAATCCCGGGTCAGTTGAAGACAAAATGGGTAGTTCTTAAACACTGTTATCCCTGCTCACCCAGCAGTAAATAGTGCGGGTGTAGGCCGAGGGTTTGTGACCTTGCAACCCCGGCATGATTAGAAGGTTAGGAGTCCTATCCTACTGTATGTGTGAATGAAGGGGGGGAGAGAGAGAGAGAGAGAGAGAGAGAGAGAGAGAGAGAGAGAGAGAGAGAGAGAGAGAGAGAGAGAGAGAGAGAGAGAGAGAGAGAGAGAGAGAGAGAGAGAGAGAGAGAGAGAGAGAGAGAGAGAGAGAGAGAGAGAGAGAGAGAGAGAGAGAGAGAGAAAGGGAGAGATCCATAAAGTTAATGTATCCCTGTGCAATGCACTTTCTTTGCACCAAATATGCTTATAGCCACTCCTGCAGTGGGGAATGGTCTGTAGCCAGTTGTGCACAAACATTACCTCATGCCCTAGAGGCTAAGGACTTTGCCTTAAGACCCCTATACTAGGTGTCAAGACTTGTTAACATGATATAATACAGACTTGACAAAGACAATGTATGCATACAAAACTAACAAATGAAATTCTACTTTTTATAAATTCGAAAATAAGACAAATGTTTTTTGAGTTGTTTGCTGCAATGCATTTATTATATCACAACCATACATCAGCGTGTTAGAAGACAATTTAACTGGTTACAATATGTCACATTTGCTTTGTAATGTTCCATATATGATCTAGATGTATGATTTTCAATCCAGATCCTATTTGTATTGTTTAATAACGTTCGGCAGTCTTGCATACATGGTGCTTCAGGCAGGTGTCGTAGCAGCACTTGCTTCTAGAGTTACAAACAGTGTCATGAGGGCAGTACTGTAGGAGGAAACAATATCTTGGATTAATTCTTATCTATTGAAATATGGTAAAATTGCCTCACACTCTTTATCGCTCTCTCTCTCTCTCTCTCTCTCTCTCTCTCTCTCTCTCTCTCTCTCTCTCTCTCTCTCTCTCTCTCTCTCTCTCTCTCTCTCTCTCTCTCTCTTGTTCTCCTCTCCTCTCGCTCTCGCTCTCGCTCTCGCTCTCGCTCTCTCTCTCGCTCTCTCTCTCTCTCTCTCTCTCTCTCTCTCTCTCTCTCTCTCTCTCTCTCTCTCTCTCTCTCTCTCTCTCTCTCTCTCTCTCTCTCTCTCTCTCTCTCTCTCTCTCTTCTCTCTCTCTCTCTCTCTTTCTCTCGCTTTCGCTTGCTCTCACTCTCGCTCGCTCTCGCTCTCGCTCTCGCTCTCGCTCTCGCTCTCGCTCTCTCTCTCTCTCTCTCTCTCTCTCTCTCTCTCTCTCTCTCTCTCTCTCTCTCTCTCTCTCTCTCTCTCTCTCTCTCTCTCTCTCTCTCTCTCTCTCTCTTTTACAATCAATTCCTTCAAATGTTTCCAATAGAGGAAACATGAGTTGGATAACTGCTGACTGTTTTCCAATGTTACTTTTGACTTTTTGAGTTTTGATCATGTTTACATTAGGCAGGATTTACTCAAGGGTAAGGACAGACCACCTAGTTTGTACCCTACGGTCTGTGTGGTCTGATTTTCTATTTGATTTCTATATAATGTCTCTCACCTGTGGCCTTGGGGCCCTGACATTAGTACATGTAGACCGGACTGGAGGGCAACGACCTTCGTGTGCTGAAATATTGAAAATGTTTTGTGATATACGTAATTCTACAACATGGATATGGTTGGCATGAGGAAAATAATAATAATGTAGTGTTTAGAATTATAATGTTGAA
>JAPQNM010000002.1:2438285-2460785 GCA_029783475.1 Metacarcinus magister
TCTGATGAGTTCTATTTTTGATTTCTATAAATGTCTCTCAACTGTTTTGTTCGCTCTTGGGTGGGGGCTCCTGCCCTGCCTTCCTGTACATTAGTTCCACTCCTGACATTAGTAAATGTATAGGACCCGGGAACACCGGAACGGACCTGGGGGGCAATGACCGAGAAGGGCAATAATAATAATTATTGACCTTCGTAGTCTGTTGCTGAAATATTTGAAAAAATGTTTTTGTGATATATACGTAATTCTACAACATTGATTACGGTTGGCATGATTGAAGGAAAAGAAAATAATAGAATAATGTAGTGTAGTGTTTAGAATATATAATGTTGAAAAAGTTAATTGATTAATTGCAAAAAAACACCATCGACAAAAAAAAAGACAATGAACATATAGTACACCAAAAAAAGGGGGAGAGGAGAGAGACTTCGAGACTTACTTGATATTAAAATGGTGGGTATGGTCACATCTTGGCCCCCCGCACGCCCCAGCACGCACAAGCAGTAGGCTACATCAAGGAAGGTCTCTGCACCCAAAGTACTTACAGTCACCCTGTGGGGGGAAAAAAAAAAACCCCTGCGTCATGTCATGGCTACAACTACAGGCCACCAACTAACAACACTGCTACTGTGTTGCACCTTCTGTTAATAAAGGATCAACAATTAGCAATACATTAGTTTTTGATTAGCATCATTATGGAATTTCAAACCCCACCAGCTCCTATATTAATTCTAAAGACTACTAATGTAATCTTACAAACGAGGTTCTGTACAAATCAATATAACATATGAATTTAAGTGCTTTTAGAGCATGTCAGTACACACATGAATATTAAGTTGAAATGTAAGAATCCTTAGGCATTTATTTTAATAAATGTAGACCTTTCTCGATCATCTTAAGTAAATTGGTGTGTCAAAGATAAGGTGTGAAAAGTCCCCTCCCTACTGAGAAATTATTAACAGGATAAGCTGAATACAAATTGAATTTGGATTATTACTACACGCTGCATTAAACCTCTCCACACCAGTTATTTGTTGAGATTGGGTGGTTTCAATCAATATTTTTATTAGAAACCTTTCTTCTCGATTAAAAATGATTCCTCAATGATCCATCTTATTCACAATGAACAATGATCCTGTGGTTTTTTTACCGATTTTAAAACCAAAAAAACAATCATCCAAGTCCCGATGGTTTCCCTCAATAGAAACGCAGGCGCCACGATGGGATATAGTCCAGGGATTATATCAGTTATAATTTGTTTTTCAATTAATTAATTTTGTAATTCAGTTAGTGTAAGTATTTGTTTAATCATTTTATGCAAGTGGAAATACGTTGTTCTAAAATTAATAAATAATGTTATCAAAAAAACTGCCAGATCTTAATTACGAAAAAGGAAATATGAGGAACGCACAACTAATTTCAAAATATATGCCATTCCAATTATAAATATATATAATATATAATATATATATATATACTATATATATATATATATAATACAAAACAAGTTTATTATTAATTTTTTTCGATGTGGTCCAGTGAGAAGAAGAGGAGAGAGAGGAGAGAGAGAGTGGGAGGCGAGGAGACGATCGAGGAGAGAGAGAAGAGATGATGAGAGGAGGAAGAGAGAGAGGAGACGATGACGGAGAGGAGAGAGAGTAGAAGAGAGAAGTAGAGGAGATATCTGGGGAGAGACGAAGAGAACGAGCGAGGAGAAAGAGAGAGGAGAGAGAGAGAGAATGAGCGAGGAGAGAGAGACGAGTGAGAGACGTAGACGAGATCGAGAGATTTGAGAAGAGAGAGAGAGACCGTTCGATACGAAGATCATGGACAGCGCCTGAACTGAACGTGGCGTCGAACTGGAGAGGAGAGAGAGAGAGGAGTTGGAGAGAGAGAGCAGAGAAGAGAGAAAGAGGAGAAAGGGAGAGGGGAGGAGAAAGAGACAGAGAAGAAACGAGAAAAGATGAAAGAAAGAGCCAGGAGAGGGGAAAGAGAAAGAGAGAGAGGAGGAGGAACAAGAAGGGGAGGGCGGAGAAAGAGAGAGAAGGGAAAAGGGGAGGAGAGGGAGAAGAGGAGAGAGAGACGAGCGAGTCAGAGGAGCGAGAGAGAGAGAGATATGAGAGAGAGAGGAGAGAGGAGAGAGACGAGAGAGAGAGAGAGCGATGAGGAGAGATGAGAGCTGAGAGATCCGAGAGGAGAGAGCGAGACGAAGAGAGCAGAGATGATGAGAGCCGAAGAGAGAGAGAGATGCGAGTTTTTTGAATGTAGTGCTCACCATATTTGAATGTTTTCTGAAGAAGCTTACGTAAGGATAGATGAGTCCCCACAGAGTATTGAGCTGCTCATGGCGTGCTGTCATACTTCTCACCTTATATATACGTTGATGTCAAAACAGTGGTGGGATTCAGGGCCAATGTTTTTCCGACACACACACACACACACACACACACACACACACACACACACACACACACACATTGGTTGTTCATTTTCTTTTCTTTAACTTACAGCTTTGCGAATGGTATTCTTGGTTTGGCATTTTTAGACTATGTATTATAGACTAATGAATGCAATTATAAGACTGGTATGAAATGAATATAATAATGATAAGGATAATAGATAAGTATGCATAAATACAATGTTGATAATGATGATAGTGATGATAATAACAATTAATATACAATAATTTCAATAATAGAATTATGAAATTAATGATAATGATGAAAAAACTAAGATAATGATGACAATAATGATGATGATAAAAATAATAATGATAATATTAATAATAATAAAATTAATGATTAATGACTACAATGATAATAGTAGATAATAATGATAATAACAATAACAATAATAGAAAATAATTATTATATATGATGATAATAATCAGTAATAATGATAGTGATATTAATAAAATGATAATGATAATATTAATAAAACTAATACTGATAGTAATGATAATGAAAATATTAAAAGGAATGTAACAATAATAATAATGATAATAACAATAATAATAATAATAATAATAATAATAATAATAATTATAATAGTAATAATAATAGTAATTATAATGATAGTAATAATAATAATAATAATATTAATAATACCAATAATAATAATAATAATGATAATAATAGTACTAGATAATAATGATATAATATTAATAATGATAATAATAATAATAATAATAATAATAATAATAATAATGATAATAGTAATAAAAATAATAGTAATAATAATACTGATAATAATAATAATAATAACAATAATAATAATAATAACAATAATAATAATAATAATAATAATAATAATAATAATAAAATAATAATAATAATTATAACAATAATAATAATAATAATAATAATAATAACAATAATAATAATAGTAATGATAATAATAATAATAATAATAATGAAATAATAATAATAATAATAATAATAATAATAATAATAATAATAATAATAATAATTATAACAATAACAATAATAATAATAATAATAATAACAATAATGATAATAATAATGATTATAATAATAGTAATAAGAATAATGATAATGATTACAAGGATAATGGTAATAATAATAATAATAATATATATATTAATAATAATAATAATAAAAACAACAATAATAACAATACAGCACAAAGAATCAACCACACACTTGATATAGTCTTGGAATTATCTGGCTACGTGCCATTCTGCAGTGAACCAGTGGAGTGTTTTTTCTTTCTTAACTTCCTTTACGAGGAAAATGCAAAATATTAACATTCATATCGTACGTCAAAATACAGTTGAAACGTTTCTGGCGACGATGACCCGATACTGAAATGAAGTTCATGCAAGGTTATGACTAAGGTCCACGCATAGTTTACCGATCTGTCTGCCCGACTGTCTGTCTCTCTCGCGCGCTCATCGCTCGCTTCGTCGCTCGCGTCTAGCACTTGTCTCCACCGCGTCCGACGCTCTTGCGCCCTGCGCGCCTGTTCAGCGCGCTCGGTCTCTCCCACTGCGCTGCGTGCTTCCAGGCGCACGCCTGATTACTGGCTGTCCGTAACAGCTAACACACCGTCCACCCACCTCAAACCAGAAAGGCCCGAGCCCACGCCCGGGCGCATTCTTGCAACAAATTCTAGACTCCTCTAAGCCAAAACACATCACACACAGCTCCGGAAAGGAAAACAAGAGTGCCCTCTGTCCGTGTGACTCCCTCTTCACCGCTCCAACACAATCAGTACTGCCCGTGCTGTCCGTCGCTGTGCTCTCTCATCTGTCCGTCTACTACGTCTATCTCACTCTCTCATCTCTCTCCTCTGTCTCTCTCTCTCTCGCACATCTCTCATCTCTCTCACGCCCAATCGCGCGTCTCTCTCTCTCTCTCTCTCTCTCTCTCTCACTCTCTCTCTCTCTCTCTCTCTTCTCTCTCCGTCTACTCTCTCACCTCTCTCATCTCTACTCTCTCTCTACACCTCTCTTTCTCACTCATATCATCTCGTTTCCATCTACCGTGCGATTCACGTGGGAGACATTGAGTAGAGAGAGAGCGAGAGACGCACCCGAGAGAAGAGAGAGAGAGAGAGCGAGAGAGAGAGAGAGAGCGATGATGAGCGAGGATGAGAGAGCACGAGAAGAGTTGAGGAGAGGAGAGATGGAGAGAGAGAGAGAGCGAGAGAGAGAGAGAGAGCGAGAGCGAGGAGAGCGCGAAGCGAGAGCGATGAGCGAGAGCGCGCGAGAGCGAGAGCGAGCGAGAGCGAGAGCGAGAGCGAGAGAGAGAGAGAGAGAGAGAGAGAGAGAGAGAGAGAGAGAGAGAGAGAGAGAAAATACAAAAACATAAACTGGCACAGGAAGTCATGCGGTCGCATTTATTATAAAAACCAAAAGACATTGAAGAAACATATTGTGGATTTAAGGAAGAGAACTGGATATTAATGTATATTATAATAACATCATGTAAATGAAAGGCATATGGTAACATATAGATTGAAGGTACACTTATGAAGGTGCTGATATAATAAAAAAGTGCATGCTAAAATTACGGACGTCAAGCAACAATAACATTAACGAAAGGGCAAATGCAATAAAAGTCACATGTGGAAAGCAGCAAATATTTACGAGATTGACTTATATTTTAGTGTTAATTATGTATAACAATGTAAAGAATGATCGAAATTTATAATAATATTAATGACAATGGTAATGATAATGGAGGCACAGGTATGAAAGCAGACTATTTATTGATAGAAACAAAACAAATACAGGTTATGATTACAACAAAAAGAGTTAAACAATACAGTGTGATAAAACTATGAACTGATACCAATACAAATGTAATATGGCGTACATAATTTACCGAAGTGAACTGATTTACTTAGGTATGCACGTAATATATAAGTAAAGTTACACTACCCACCTTTGTGTTTAGGTATAAGGCCCAACCCTTCCTGTAGTATGCAACCACATACAGTGTACTACATGGACCGAACTCTGACTGACGGAGATGATGATGCAGTTATCAGTTGCTCCTTCCAAGCTGAACACGTCGGCGTATCACGCCCAGACATTTTACCCAATAGCTGGTCTATCTGAGTAACTATAACCATTTCAATCACGTTCTTCTGACAAATCAACTCAAAGTATCCATTGTGTACCTCGCCCACACTGAGTTGTAGTAAAGAGTAGCATTGGCTGTTGAATACTTTCAGCTTCACCTCTCGGCTAAAGTAGGAAAACTATCTCAGCAGAGTATTTCCCGTGACCGTGAGCTTTGTGGTCTGCTTCTTGATGTCATCATCATCAGTAAAGTCGTGGTGTATGACGTGGTCCAAGTATGTAAATCAATCAACCAATGTGAGTGCACACCCATTGAATCACGCTCCTTTAAGGAAAGTCAACTTAAAAGTGTGCCGTTGGTGCTGCCATCAAGTTAGGGTGAAACATCACGTAAGTGTTTATGGACGGCAGTTTGGTCTTCTTTTTCTGTGTCTTCCACTTGCTCTGCTCCTTCTTACGCCCACTTTGTATCTGACGATCAGGAAAATGGGGAATGTTACATTCGCACTCGTTACTCATGCATTCTGTTTCATAGTCTTATAGTCTTATAGGTAGCTCTAAAAGACGGTTGGATCATATTATGGATAGGGATGGCAGGTGGGATGACTAAACATTGAATTATTGCAAGAGTGGGAGACAAGGAGCTGCAACGTGTAGATCATCAACTGGCCTCTTGCAGTCTTCTCATTTCTTATGTTATTATGTAGTCATGTGCCTCATGACACAAATTACTTGTTTATGTTTATCTAAACAATTAAAGATGTTAAGCTCATTAAAACAAATATGATTATATTCAATGAATGCCACAATACAACCCTTTTCTTCCACTCTCTTTTATACTGCTCCACTCGTGTCGTATATTAGAAGAAAATATTGCTATCTTAATCATACCCCAGAATTAACTTAACAATTTGTTCATGAATTTCAGATATTTATTGTGTACTCTTTTTGCCCCAATTTACACCTCAAACAATTCCACAACTTACTTTCAGAGTTCATTTAGCCATCATCTCGTACAAACTTTTCTATTACTATAACCTTGCGTTCTCCTGGACCCCACAGCCATTCTGGGGAAGGACATCTCTGCTGCAGTGATCCTTGGTAAACTTTCTTCATTTGCTGTCCATGTCTCACAACTATAGGTTAGTAAAGTAAATTCTTTGGTTCAATTCATAAAAATATTATCAATACTATAATAGGAGTATTTGTACAAAATATTATTTTATTATATAAGATGTGTAAGTGTGTACGTACGTATTATCACCTCAAGACCTGGGATATATATTATTTTGATGAAAAGAATGTTTCGGACGTAGCAGGTCTGCATCTGACGGGTGTTGATCCTCTGGATTTAACAAAGTCATTATATAAGCTTTTACATTTTACATTTATTTTCTCTATATTCTTCATATTATTTTCATTATTATCTTTAAAATAAATTTTTGTTATTTTGATTATTATTATTATTATTATTACTATTATTATTATAATAATTATGATAAATAATAATATTATTATTAATATAATTATTATTACTATTATTTAATAGTCATTATTATTATTATTGTTATTATTATTATTATTATTATTATTATTATTATTATTATTATTATTATTATTATTAGTAGTAGTAGTAGTAGTAATAGTAGTAGTAGTAGTGTAGTAGTTAGTACCCTTGTCTCACAACTAAGTTCTGGGTTCGAATCCCGGGTCAGTTGAAGACAAAATGGGTAGTTCTTAAACACTGTTATCCCTGCTCACCCAGCAGTAAATAGTGCGGGTGTAGGCCGAGGGTTTGTGACCTTGCAACCCCGGCATGATTAGAAGGTTAGGAGTCCTATCCTACTGTATGTGTGAATGAAGGGGGGAGAGAGAGAGAGAGAGAGAGAGAGAGAGAGAGAGAGAGAGAGAGAGGAGAGAGAGAGAGAGAGAGAGAGAGAGAGAGAGAGAGAGAGAGAGAGAGAGAGAGAGAGAGAGAGAGAGAGAGAGAGAGAGAGAGAGAGAGAGAGAGAGAGAGAGAGAGAGAGAGAGGAGAGAGAGAGAGAGAGAGAGAGAGAGAGAGAGGAGAGAGAGAGAGAGAGAGAGAGAGAGAGAGAGAGAGAGAGAGAGAGAGAGAGAGAGAGAGAGAGAGAGAGAGAGAGAGAGAGAGAGAGAGAGAGAGAGAGAGAGAGAGAGAGAGAGAGAGAGAGAGAGAGAGAGAGAGGAGAGAGAGAGAGAGAGAGAGAGAGAGAGAGAGAGAGAGAGAGAGAGAGAGAGAGAGAGAGGAGAGAGAGAGAGAGAGAGAGAGAGAGAGGAGAGAGAGAGAGAGAGAGAGAGAGAGAGAGAGAGAGAGAGAGGAGAGAGAGAGAGAGAGAGAGAGAGAGAGAGAGGAGAGAGAGGAGAGAGAGAGAGAGAGAGAGAGAGAGAGAGAGAGAGAGAGAGAGAGAGAGAGAGAGAGAGAGAGAGAGGAGAGAGAGAGAGAGAGAGAGAGAGAGAGAGAGAGAGAGAGAGAGAGAGAGAGGAGAGAGAGAGAGAGAGAGAGAGAGAGAGAGAGAGAGAGAGAGAGAGAGAGAGAGAGAGAGAGAGAGAGAGGAGAGAGAGAGAGAGAGAGAGAGAGAGAGAGAGAGAGAACGTAAAAGACAACCCAACGGGACGGAGCGAGGGGACTGGGAAGCCCTTTGGACTCTCTTAAACAAAAAGGGTGTGCAACAAAAAGGGGATAGCAGAGTAATGATTCCCTGAACCGTAAATATCTTCTTAGCTATCCTCCTTTGAAGTGAATATTAGCTTGGTATATAGAAAGAAAGATGCATAGATAGATATTTGTCACCTCAGACGAGGACATAAGATAAGGGAAATACTGTACAGAGAATACTACAAAAGTACCAGAACAATATTGCAAAACCCAAAGGACAAAACTGAAAAATTTATTTAAATTTTTTTTTTTTTATATCTTTTACCCATAGCGCCGGTAGGCTTCAGGGAGACCTTAGATGGTTGGCCTCTGCCCGTTAGTATCGCGGGTTAGATTTTTTAAGTGACGCCTTGTTTCTTCTTATTGATAGGCTCCTGCTGCCAGCGGAAGCTCCTCGCGCATATAACGTTGCAGTTCCGGCGAGGATGGTGTTATGGCAGCATGCGGGTGATCTTAGGCCACTCAGCGGTAGTAACGAAAAAAAGTGGCCAGCCCGTGTCGAGGCTCGAACGCGGGACCCTGAGCTGGTATGCCCGACCGCTAGCCACTAGACCATCGCCTCCCCATAGACCACCGCCTCCCCATGAAGATTTTAATAACAAAGGTAACTGGGAAAGCATGACAAACAAAGGGCAGTGTAAGCCACCGGTATAACAAGCGTTCAGTACAAATAATGTTTCAAAAGTGAGTAAAGCAAGGCAATTTGGATTTAGAAAACAAAAGTTACTTTAAGGGAGTGGCAGAAACAATGCAAGGTGATGGATGAGAAGGTGTAGGCAGCCCTTCTTTCTCCACAGCTTACTGAGTGTCTCATGATGACAACACAGTGTTGATGAGTACAGAGAACTTACAAATATTATAATGCAAAGTATTATAATGCTGAATGTTATCTTCAATCATTACCTTGAACTTGCTTGTACTGAGCACCAGTGGTAAGCAACAAGAAACTACAAGTTGACCTTTAGGGAATAGCCAAGAAAGGATAGCACTAGTGTAACTACAGTGGTCTCAGCTAATAGTAAGAATATTTACCCATGCTGGTTAGCAACAGCTGGTGCTTCAAGAGATATATCAGTTACTATTGAGAGTTACTGGCTGTCAAATAAAAAGTAGAAAAATGGAAATTTAAACTGTATTTCATCAAACACCCTAATATATTTTCTACAAGTACAAATTCATATCAGTTATTGCTGCTTATCCCTGTACACACTCATGATAGAAAACATTTATACTGGATAAATACCATGTCATATTTTTTCAGTAGCTAAAAATGCAGATCCTATAATTCAATTTATAAATAAGTACTACATATAAGGAATGTAGAGAACAATTTTAGCTTATATTCACTGGGCAAATTGATTGAATAATTCCCCTGAAATAGGTAATTACAGATCATATAGTTATGCTAGGGTTAACAAGAGAGCGCTACCACTCTCATCAAGAAGCTGCTGTGATCCAGGATTGAACGCGCAATCTTTAGGTCACAAGCCGAGCACTGCACCACAGAGCCACCCAGCCCCCAGATGGGGGTGTGGTGAGGAAAGAAAACAAATAGTGGTGTGAGGAAGTCAACATGGCTATAGATGGAAAGAAGCGTGCATTTGAAGTGATAAGATAAAGATAAAGTGGGAGCACACACTATAGCTGCACGTAGCTGTGAGTGTTCATCTCCCGTCCCATTGGCCTTTGAGCCTGTGGTGGAAATTAATCCATTATGCCGGGACACAGTGCCACTGTGACATCAGAGTTTCCACAGTTTACCTTCCCCAGGTTACCCTAGGTACCCATTTATCTACCAACCCGTTAGGGAGGATGAACAGCTGGGTGAGCTGTGTGCCGACTGCCTTCGTCCGGTATTGAAGGGCCAGCGGATTCGTAGTCAGACGTGCTAAACACTGCACCACTGAGTGCAAAGATAGGATAAAGTGTCACATGAGGGATATAAAGAGAAGAGAAATCAAATAAAAAAAGATTTTGAGAGATGCAAAAAAGAATGCAGATGAGACACAAATATTGGGTGGAATGAAGAAAGTGTTTAGTTGTAGAGCAATGGGAATGAATGAAAAAAGAAAGATGTATAAAGGAGTTGCTGTGCCAACTGCACTATATGTGATTGAAACATGGAGTATGGAAGTAGCAGAGAAGAGATTGAATGTAATGTGGGTGAGGTGTCTGAGGAGTATGTGGAATAACATGTATGGACTGAGTGAAAAATGAAGTGCGAAGAACTGGTGTTACGAGAGTTGGTTGATCGAGTAGAGAAGAGTTGTGTTGGTTTTGACATAAGGAGAGAATGGAGAAGGATCAGTTGGTGAAGAGGTGGAAGGTTGAGAGTAAGGCCACAAATGAGATGGATGGACAGTGTGAGAAGAGTGTTGAATGAAAGAGGAATGTCTGTGAAGCAAAGAAGGATGGTTGTGCATGATTGAGGTGAGCGTAGAGAATTGGTAAATGTATGAGTCAAGAAGCGGTCTGGACAACCCTTGGAGGAGATTCTTGCACATCTGATGTGACCTACGGATCAGATCAGGTGTGGCGAGGAAGAGTCATGTATTACATATGATGTGGCAAGAGTAAGCCAACAGGCCCTATTGTAGAAGGGTGTCCCTCCCTCAGTCCCATTGCGTGACTCATTTGACGTGCTGTGTTGGGCAGGATCCCCTTCTCGTCTCTTCTATAGTCTTAGGGGCTAATTGAGAGCAGTGTGTGTGTATTTACCAAGTTGTATTTACCTAGTTGTAGTATACAGTGCCTGAGGTACACTAGTGTGGTCCTGTCTGTATTTATATGTTAATTTTTTCTTTCAGTTGAGGCGCATTCTTTGCCATTATCACCTCTTCCTTTAGTTCATTCCAAGTATCTATACCTCTTTGGGGAAAACTGTACTTTTTGGTAGAGTTCAAGCAAATTTCTTTTCACAATTTTTTCTTGTGTCCTCTCAAATATCAAGCCTCTCCTTTTCTTCTCAATATTAGATCTTTTGTATGCATGTGTGTGTGAGCTTGCCTTGTCTTGGCTACCATACTTTAGGGAGATGACAACCTGGTATATAGGATAATATTTTTAACTACCTAATTGACACACACACACACACACACACACACAAAAGTACTGATAGAAGAGGAAGCTGCAGGGCTTTATAGTAGACTCTGAGAACACATTTTTATCTATTTATCTATAGTTTGACGCCTCATTCCCTCCAGAAATGTCCTCCAATGGGATGACCACGCCAATTAACACACTCTTTGCTTTCCAAACTCCTACCCCTCTACCAACACCTAACTCATGCATGTACTCTTTTACCCTATCCTTCCACCTAACAACTGGTCTTTCTCTCCTCCTAGGACCCACAATTGTACACACATACACTTTCTTCACAAACTCTTTAATCTTCTTTTTCTCTACATGACCCAACTTCCTCAAAGTATTCTTTTCCACCCATTCCACTACACCACTCCACTCTATATGCATCAGGTCCCATGCCATATCTTGAATACAAGTTTTCATTGCTCTTGCCGTCCCATCTTCTCACGCCACATGCTTGTCTCAAATAACTCATTTACACAGCACACACTCTTGACTGCAGTGCCCTATTCCATGTCCAAGTCTCTGATCCATATGTCAGTGAGAGCACATTTAAAAAAAAATAACTTTGCATTACTTCAAATGACACTGGAGCAGCTTCCCAAAACCTTCATACATTCTTCATCTCTGTACACAATATTTACATGAGTTAGATTTTGTATTTTCTTTCTATTCATCAATACATAATCTTATTATTGCTGATCCTGGTTCAGCTTCGCTATTCATGAGGCTTAAGCCTGCAAGTTAGTGGACAGGATACGCCAATAATGAGATATATATCAATGAATATAGTCTAAAAATATCATTTAAGATGGGTTCAATATCACCTTCAAAATAAATTTAATGCTACATGCTTGACTTCGTAAAATACAGTCTTGTATCATAAAGGAAACATTGACATATTTCCTAATAAAAAGAGAAAGACACTAGAAAAATCTGTGTTTTATGACATAAAAATAAGGCATGTATTTCACAATGGTCAGTGATTTATTTTAATATAAATGCTAAATTTCAAAGAAAACTCAAAACTCATACAATGAATAAACTTGGAGATGCTGTGGTACACTAGTAGAGCCTTGGCCCTTTAATCTTGGATCTCATCCCCTTCCAAACCATATGATTGATCAATGTTCGTCTTATTAACCCGTAGAGTGCGAGCCACAGCTCAGGCTGTAGAAACTTCATTATTGTGTCATAATTGCACACCCATGGATGGACTGGGAAACCCCTATTGCGCACTCTACGGGTTAAATACGTATTTCAATTCAGTGCTGTAATTTCATGGGGAAAATCCCCATGTATGGCAAAGACCACAAAAGTTGTTACTATGTACTATGAAAAACATAATTTGCCTGAACTACATGCTGAATTCATAGACATACTTATATTGTACATGCATTATATTAACTTTTTATAGTTGAGCAGAATTTATGGGTAAAATACAATACTGTTTATCAAGCAAATATTCTTCTTTCATATTAGCACCATCAACAGGATTACAAATGTTCAAAATAAAAGATCTGAAAATATATTAAACATCAAATAATTTTAAATGTGAGAAATCTTAAAACATCAAACTGAAGATCCACACTCTTGCTTTTTACATCGTGCATATCAAAGTGAAACTGCCACATGAAAACTAAAGAAAGATATTCCTAGATATATTTTCAGCTAATTTAGCCTTCATCTGCATTAGTCTTTTCTAAGTCCAATCTCAGAAAACTTTATCACAATTTTCATACACCTTGGGATGACATGGATTATTTAATAAAACGATTCACAAAAATGTATCACAACACGTCATATGCTATAAAACTATCAACCAGATAATGTCTTTGAAATCAAGTACCAAAACAGAAAAATAAAGAGCATAACGAAACCTGCCATGTAACACATAACCCTACGGTTCTGTCGGCCGGATGAAAGGAGATTCTTGACTCTGGTGATGCTGCCGGCCATGAGTCCTTCACTGCCTGAGAAGTCATTGCCCATCCCCTCAAGAAGCCTGTTGTGTTCATAAGCTTCACTCTCAATGTCAAGAGCAAGCTGAAGAAAATATGAATAGCATTAAAATGTCATAATTACTTTCATAACTTTATCTCATACTCTACAAAAATAGTATATAAAGAAATTACTTCACTTCCGCTTTCATACGTCTCCCACCTTTCTTCACTACAATTAAAATTTCCTACCAACATTATTCTTTTGCTGTTCTTAATTATTTGTTCTAAACTCTCTAGAATATTTTCTATCATTTTTTTGTGTTCATCTTTGGTCCAATTTTCAGTTTTGTGGGGGACGTATGCAACCTATTTTTTGAGTTTTTCCACATTGTCATAATTTGTGCACTAATTAATTCTGCTTTTCCTTTTCCTTATTCTACATTTATCACTTTTATGGTGGATTTTATCATTATCATCACATCACCTTTTTGACCTTTTCTATCCTTCCTCCATATTCTATAGTTATTATTATACTCAATGCTAGTTTGGATGTCCTCAAATAACTTTGTTTCTGCTAGGCATACAATTTCTGTTTTTTTCTCTCTCTTTAAGTCTGTCAATTCTAGTTTTCCATCTCTGTTTGTATACATTACTTTTATTGTATCACTCCCTTTTGCTAATGGTTTATTATTTTAATTTTCTTTTTAACATCTGTTCTTTATATACCATTTCTTTAATTTGTTGTTCATCACTCCTATAAAAAAATTTTCCTGTCGTTTTCACATAATTTTTCTGATTTGCCTCTTCCTTTAATTCTTAAAATTTTTGTCTCTTCTTCATTCATACTCTTTTTAACAAATACTTGTTTATAGTCCTCATAATCCTTGAGCCTGAATGTCCTGGCTAAGATCTCCTCTGTTGCAGTTTGAATCTTCAATCTAATCTTAATTGGTCTAGCACCTCCTTTCACTTCCTCTTCAAATTTAGTTTCCTCATCATTAGTTTTTTTTTAGTATTTCCTTTATGTTCTTTATTTCTTCTTTATCTCTCTTTATTTGCAAAGGTATAATCTTTTCTTTTAATCCATATATCTAGTGTATCACTCAATCAATGCCCAGCTGCAAACCTTGGAATTTCATGTGGATTCACATGCATTAATATGCATTGTAGTTCTCTGCTACACTTGGAGTGAATTTTCTAATTAACCTTAATAGAAATAGACTAATCTTTAACCAATAATATATGTACATATTGTATTATTCATCTATGACATGATTTTTCATTCCAAGCATGTAGCTAGGGTATGAAGCCACTGTTAGTTAGGTTAAAACTAAGTAGAGTTTCATCTTATAAGCTGTCAAATACGACTTATTACACTTATCTATTTTCTCCTTAAGATGGGTCTATTAAAACTTAATTATCATAAGTTGGGTGTGTGTGTGTTTTACTGGACATCCACAGATGATGCTGCATGCAACATGCACTCACTTGGATTGTTTACACAACACAACTTGGTAGTAATTCCTCAATTTTATGAAATTCTTATTTTATTTCTCACACATATATATATATATATATATATATATATATATATATATATATATATATATATATATATATATATATATATATATATATATGTATATATATATATATATATATATATATATATATATATATATATATATATATATATATATATATATAGATGTAGCTTCTAAGAGAGAGGCAGATGTCACATGTAAAGACTGGTCCATATCATCCAAGAAATAGTTGAAATGTTGAAAGCTGGATCATGGGTGAGGTATGTGGATGAATTATCAATACATGATTATGGCTAACCCGACTATCTATCAAGGATTCAGAACCAAGAGTGAATTGGTGGTATATCAGTACATACTAACTTATATAATCTAATTGATTTTATTTGACATCTGCCACTTCAAGGATGACTTTCTGAAATAGAGGAAGGGTAGGAAGGTAAAAGGACTGGAGTATGTATGCAGATAATTCATTATGCCCATTTTCTCAATGGAGTTAGCAGGAATGTGTGCCATAAAAGATAAGGTAAGAAGCTCAAAAGAGTTTAGAGAATGATCAGGTGTAGAAGAGGCACATTTTATGAACATTCAAAATCCTATTATATAGCACTGTCTTTAATCATATATACTTTTTTGTTTTTGATCATTAAAGCTTTACATAAAATATAACAAAAAAAACATGTACGTACACATGTACTGTTTTCCTATACTAATACACTTTTTGAATGCATTACACCATTTCATTCATGAAGACCAAACTATTGTATTAACATTACATTAAATCAATGTCACAAAGCTTGATAATTTCTTGTCAGAATTAAAAAAAAGAAATGAATATGCTTACTCCTCGTAGTGCTGATACTTTTCCTGCGAGTGCATATTGTCGCTGCTGATTACGGGTGTCAAGTTCCTGCTCCTCAGCACCTGAAAATCATAGCCATATTTAAAACATTCTAAAATCAATAGCTACGCACACACGCAGCTACGCACACACAGCGGCCCGGTGGTGTAATGGTTAGCACGTTCGGCTCACAACCAAGATGTTCTGGGTTCGAATCGCAGGTCGGGTGAAGACAAAATAGGTTTGTCTTCTTAAACGCTGTAACCCCTGCTCACCTAGCAGTAAAACAGGTACGGGAGGAAGCCCAGGGTTTGTGACCTTGCAATCTCAGCAGGAGTGGAAGTCTGGAAATCCTATCCTCCTGTGTGTATGTGTGTGCGCGTCTCCACCCATTTTTATTTTATTAGGCATCACCGAGTGTGATGGCAGCTGCACCTACCTTTTCGCAGGCTGCTGTGACGTTCAACCAGTGTGTGTGTGTGTGTGTGTGTGTGTGTGTGTGTGTGTGTGTGTGTGTGTGTGTGTGTGTGTGTGTGTGTGTGTGTGTGCTCCCCCACGGGAGTGCTGTGTGAGGTGCGGCTAAGGGCGTATGCTGCCGGCCAAGGCCCCACAAATCGCTGCCGCGTTACCACGTACCACGGCAAGGCTGATACGCTGCCGCAGCCATGCCGTCTCTCGGATCTCTCCGCTGCGCTGGCTGACGTGCCTGCCGATGTCCTGCAGTAGGTCGTTGAAGACCGCAAACGGGACCTTTGATTGGAGATGGTTAAAGCAAATTCAAAATGGGGTTTAGGGTTGGGTGGTGGCGTGAACTGCCACCCAAAATTTCTGACCAAGCAAAAAAAATTACCCCCCCTCTTCCAGTAACAACACCTATGCTTTGAGGAAATTGCCGAAATGTTCCGAGGGTTAAATCACTTTGTACCGAACCTTACCAGAAATGAAACAACGGATAATGTAAACTAACATGACGATCTTGCTAATAGCTGATTACAGTTATATTACACGACGGTTGTGCGAATAACTGATGAAAAAGTAAGTACACAACGCTGATGAGAACTGATGTGCATGACAGTCGTGCACATATAATCTGCAATATGGAATAGCTATTTGCACCACGGTCGTACATATGGACACTTCCATTGGTGTACACTTTGTGCCTGCTTAGAAAAAAATCAAGGAAAAACCTGAAGCACTGCATTCTACAAGATTGTTTCTTTTACAGTTTGGTTTATTCATATGATTTTTCCAAAGATATCTTTTTCACCAGAACCATCTTTTACCCACTGGTAAATGTCTGCCTTATGGTAAGTTATTTTTACGGCAAATATTCATAGGACGACACACTCGATATCTCCTTACCTTTATAATGCACTGCAAATTCAACCTCAGATACTTGTTCAGATCACCTCAAACAGTTATGCTGCTGAATTACAGAAAAAAGTATGAATATTCTTTTTTTCCTTCACTTCGAAAAATAAAGTTTAGTTTGGTTTGAACAAGGTTCTGTTATTTGTCAATATAAGTTAAGGTATGGTTAATTTGTTATGTTATGTTATTTTGATTTAGAATCTATCAAATGTTTTCTATGACTAAAAGTAGGGTGTTGTGCGAGGTGCAGACGCCATTTTCTCTCGTAGTCACATGCCTTTCTGGTGAAGATAAAAAAAAATTTACCTAAAAAAATAGCTTTGTTAGCATAACCTTCCCAGAGCTGCAGTTAAATAAGCCTGACTAAAATTAACCCAACCAAACCTAACTAAACCTAAGTAAACGTAATGAAACCTAACCAAACCTAACGTAACCTAAAAAAAATAAACTCGTATTTTTTCTGCAATTCAGCGGCCTAGCTGTTTGAGGTGATTTTAATAAGTTTCTGAGGTTGAATTTGCAGTGCATTACAAAGGTAAGGAGATATCGAATGGGTCGTCTTACGAATCTTTGCCTCTTTTACTACTAGAAACAATCTTTGGACTCTCAATTTTCGTTAGAATATATTGAACTGATGATTAATGTTTGAAGAACTATGAATATTATAAGCAAAACTTCCTTACCTCCCCAACTAGCCATGTTGGCACTGATGACACGTACTGTATGTCAAAGTTTGTTTTGATTCTGCTGTACGGGATCACTAATTCGATAATCTACTGTCTAATAGTACAACTAATGATAATATAAATTATAATGATAATAATTATAGGAATAGTTAAAAAAAAGAAGATAATAACCTAGTTGAACCAATCATGAAACCTTATAGATATCTACAGTATACTAATAAAAGGCACATTGCATACATAGTATGTAACTATGGATATATATGGCATACTTAGGTACACCTCCACTACCCTGCCTTCTGTATAAACTGTAAGCTCAACCACTCCTGTCTTATAGAACCATATCTTGTCACAAAGGTACTGTACCCTGGTGTTAAATTGTGAACGCCATAAACATTTCAGTGTTACAACGTTAATTGTATAGGTACTTTAAGAGCATTCTGGTGCTAAGGTGGGAGCCTTAACAAATAGATCTGTCAGTCTAATAGTGATACATTATGAAATATACTATAACGATAGATCAGATTGACTCTCAAAAGGAGGCCATTAATTAAGTAACTGATCATTAAATAGACATAGGAGATCCTTAATTTCAGTGAGCTTCTTCGTCCACCTTCACTGGACTGGCTCCAACACTTCAGATTAAATACAACCCTTCTGGTCCCATAAAATAGAGATAAATGAGCTTGATATGCGAACATAAAGTAAAAGTGGTTACCAGTGTTTTATTTACAATGTTCCCAAATGTTGGTGAAATTTTATGTCAGTCGAAAGGGTACCAAGCTCCCCTATTATGAATCTGATAGATGAATAGAGGAACGTCTGATAAATCAAGAGGGATTTGTAGCATTTTTGGATGGATCTCGCGAATATCTTGGAGATGAACACTTTTACAATGTGTTTTTGTAGCGTTCTTATGCTTGTTACAGTAGAAGTGGAACATGAGGAACAGCTAGAAGAATGATTATCTTGAATCATATATAACAATAACATATTAAACAGTGACTCACGATCCAGCATGATTTATGACTATCAAAAAGATCGGGAATTATGGAACAAACCTTAGAGCACATCTCATATAACCACTTTTGGAGGGCTAGTGATGTAGTATTTACATAGTATTATAGTGCATCTATGAAACTCTCTCTCTCTCTCTCTCTCTCTCTCTCTCTCTCTCTCTCTCTATATATATATATATATATATATATATATATATATATATATATAAATAAATAAATAAATATATATATAAATATATAAATATAAATGAATAAATAAATAAATAAATATATATATATATATATATATATATATATATATATATATATATATATATATATATATATATATATGTATGTACACACACACACACACACACACACACACACACACACACACACACACACACACACACTCTCTCTCTCTCTGTATCTCCTAATCCATCCAAACAGATAATAAAACACTAGTTATCTGGCAGACTCGTTATGAAATATACGTATAACGCCTGGACAACTACACACATACACAACCTTAACGTGTTGCTATGAACAAATCCTTCTTGTCAAGGAATGTCTTTTGAGCTTCATTGAGCAACTGTGCATTGACTATTTCCTGCTTTTTGTGTCCTGGGGAAGGAGTCTCATCCACCACCAACTCTAAGGACAAACCAACACACATGACTTGCGGCAAAACGATACTTCCAAGCAGTTACATCTCTGGTACAGGAACGGGATCAAAGTGTTCAAGGTTGCTCTAAAAGTATCTCAAAGATCAAGGAAACAATCGTATCTAATTCTTACAGTATCACAGCATTTTTCCACTCGTAATGTCTCAATCTGCAGTAGTTGTCGTATCAGTTGGACGCCATCGAAGGCAGTATCTTATCGCCGGCACCACATCGGGTCGGCGGGGCATTGTGTTGGGATGGCAGTCACGGCCTCAAGCAAGGCTCCCACACGCTTCTCGATCATTCTTCACCTTCTCACTTGGTCATGTTAAAAGGGTAAGTCTTCACAAATAGGTTGTTCGGTTATTCTTGTGTTGGTACGTTCACAGTAAATAAGAGGCAGTGAAACATCAGGGTCCGGCAGGAGCTCTCTGAGACAGTTAACATGTTATATGAATGTAGTCGACGTTATGGGAAAAACAGTAAAACGTAAGGAATTTCACGTTTTTATTCTTATGATTATTTATGACAAAGAAAGAAGAAAAAGGACGTGTCAGCTTCCATGTAGTTAATCTCAGCCACATTGTCGTGGAGTTCCGTTGAACAAAATTTAATGTATCGTGAACCAGTTAACTTGCACCTTAGGGTGGTCGGGTCGACCATCGGTTACTATACTGCTATAAAGGAGGTGGGATGATTTATCAATCTTCAACAGTTTGCATTTGAAAATTCGGTAAATATAACTGTCACTGATGTTTAACAAAACAACTTGGAAAACTTTCATGTAAAAAAAAGAAATGTCATGCACTGATGTGGTGCTGACCATCTGCATTCACAGTACTTGAAGGTTCCAGTTCTTAAAGAAATTAGTTTATAAAGGCAAATAGGGGAAGAAGTCGAATGTAGTAACTGTGATTATAGATGGCAGACTTACATGACACTCAGCTTCCTCGTAAGATAAGTGCCACTCATAAGATAGTAATTGAGATAAGATCTTAAAAGGCATCGTGGTGCGCATAATCTACGGAACAAAAAACAGCATTAAACAAAATGATGCAAGAACTTCAGAGATTGAACTGAATTATGGGTTAAGTACCTCACCCTAACAATGGTCAACAGATTCCAGAGTGAATGACATCTTCTTAAGTGTCACAATGAACAGATCTTCAAATACTATAGAAATTTATTAACACCAGGGTATGACCTTATAGTAGAAATGTCTGTCTGTCTGTCTGTCTGTCTGTCTATCTGTCTCTCTCTCTCTCTCTCTCTCTCTCTCTCTCTCTCTCTCTCTCTCTCTCTCTCTCTCTCTCTCTCTCTCTCTCTCTCTCTCTCTCTCTCTCTCTCTCTCACACACACACACACACACACACACACACGTTGTAATGATAAATAGTAATGCATGATAAGGAAACAAACAGAAGCGTGGGATCATTGTTGCAAAGTTTCGTCCTAACTCCCTTTCCTGACAGTCTGATCTTTTTTCTTGGTTTTGAGAGAATCACATAAACATCATAATGTAATGGGAACTTTCTGTTTGTTTGTGTATTCAATAGTTACCATTTTGAAACACATCCTACAGGCAGGGAGAAATTTTAAGCCTTATATCAATATTTATAATACTAATGAAGGAATGGTACAATGTTGTGATGCTTTACTTTTAAGACGCATCAAAATTCCATATAAGAATAGCTGAGAATTCTTAGGTTTTCTTTTGATATTTGCATAAAAGAAAAAAAATAAAATTTCAGGGAAAAATATATGTATTTTAGCTTGAATATGCGAAAAAGACTACAAATGTTCTAATTTATCCAGGCCACGGGGTGGTGAGTGAGGCAACAGCAGTAATAACAGCGGCGGCGGCGGCAGTAGCAGCAGCACAATGGACACTGCAAGCTGCAAAACAAGTAAAGCGCTGGTCCCTCAGGCACCGACGCTGACCAGTCCAACCTCCCTCGTTCCCACGCATCACGACACAGCCACTGTTCACAAATGTGTAAAAGTGGGCTGTGAGAGAGCCATACGTGAAGTGGTGAGGGAACTTTACTCCGATGAGCGAATGGCAACCTCTTCGGGGACCATGACTTTGGCTGAGCTGTGTAGACGAAACAATGTCCCGGCGACCTTGGGCCCAATGCACCGCCCTTACTTGCACTGTAATATAATGGAAAAAGACTTCGACGTATGTTTCGGATACGAGCTTCTAACAAAAGTGTGTGTCAGTTTGTATGGAGCACTAAGTGAAAAATGCAGGGCGGGTATCAGAAAGCTGTGCGAGCTGGCGACGGAGGTGGTGCTAGGACACGCGGAGGGCTGGGTGGACGCCGCCCCACTCCTCCGATCCTTTCGCCTCACCCTGGAGTCTGTGTATAAAGGCATCAGTCAAACTTTCCACGAGGAATTTTACGACAAGTTACATGTGATGGAGCAAGAAATAGATACTATTCTAGGTAGTGAAGACCGCACGAAGGAGGAGGATAGTACATTGAACGAGGACGAGCTTGAAAAGTACAGGAGTCTTAGGATGGCAGTGAAAGGCTACCAAGAATTAGAGAAACACTACAAAGCCCTATGGAACATTAATCCATTTGAATTTGAAGAAAAGGTGAGTCACAATGCACTTGAAAGATCTGACCCTTCTTATTTTCATTTGGAAAAGATCTTTACTGAGCCGGATATAAGAATTGGTAAGGAAACTGTTCCTCTGAAGAACTTATTAACGCAGGCAGACGTGAAGAAGGAGGAACATGGATTCCCTGCCGTGTTGCTCATTCACGGGCTGGCAGGATCCGGTAAGACTGCGCTGTGCCGCTACCTGATTTATCGTTGGCTCAAAGGAGTGACAGAGGCTTCTCTTCGGACGACTGCTCTTGTCTTACTCATAGATGTTTCCCGAGTTCAGTCAAGCCGTCTTAAGGAGTTCTTATTAGATCAGCTGCTGCCAGTGACTTGTGCTGGACTGGATGCAGATCACATTATCTCGACCCTAAAAGAGCTTAACATCTTGTTCCTCATCGATGGTTACGATGAGACAAATCGGGTGTCCTCTGATCTCGTGGAGGAAATTTTCGCCAAGTTTAATGACAAAAGGATCCTTGTGACCACCCGGCCGGAGCTACATAAGGACGTGGTGTGCCTCGCACGGCGTT
>JAPQNM010000002.1:2465785-2485785 GCA_029783475.1 Metacarcinus magister
TATAGATAATTTGTACTACAAGGGGAAAATGGAAGGGTGAGGGTATGAAAAACACTCCCTGGAAGTTTTAAAACGGCGGCGGCACCAGGAGCACGGTTCGTCTCCGCCGTTTTAAAAGCTTCGAGACAGATGCATTGGTTCATCGGAGATATCCCAGGGATCGAATCCATTGGTATTGTGTTTCGAGACCCTAACAACCATAGGGTTATTGTGTCGTGAGTGGTCGTTGCTTAACCTTTGAGACATTTGAAAAATTTGAAACATTTAATAACAGCCGAGGAAATAAGGTCATGTTAATTAACAATTTTGAAGGCCAGCCTTTACAATCAGCAGAGCTTTTCACGCAAAAAGATACATAGACAGACAGATACATAGATTCATCGGAAATATCTCAGGGATCGAATCCAGTGATATGGTATTTATGATCTCCTTTGTATGCAAGGAAGTAGAAGCATACGCACCCATTTGATAAACCCAAACAACTACTTATTATTTTCATCATGTAATAATTTTCTTATTTCTTTGCATGAAAGGAAATAAAAACATACACAACCACTTGATAGACTCAAACACACGCAAGTTCATACACGCACGCAAGCACACTCAGTCTCTCTCTCTCTCTCTTGTTAGCTTTGTTGTGTTTATTATCTTGGTTTGGATTCCTGTAGCGTGTAGGATACATAATAGAGGCAGCCCTACAGCATGGCGTAACTCGTGCACTACAGTATACCTAAACAAAGCACAAGATTATCTGATACTTTAATGCATGACAAGGTATTTTGTGAATATTTCCTGTTATTTTTTTATAGAATTGAACTTTCACTATTCATATATTTATTTTATTCATGATTTGCTTAATCATTACTTAAAAGATTGCACGGTCTATATGTACGTATGTATGTGTGTATGTATATGTGTATATATGTAAGTATGTATGTATGCATGTATGTATATATGTATGTATGTATGTATGTATGTTACTAGTGGATCACTTTTAAGGCTGCACGTTGAAGGTATCGCTTGCAAACTTCCTATTATTGCCATAACATTACCAACATTTTTTTGTGTGCGTGCGAATATGTGTGCATAGATATCATGACTGATCGTTGGTGTGTGAATGATGAGGGACAGGGAAGCACAACGACACAATGATTGCATAATGCGTGCATAGACAAATTTATGAGACATGTAAAAAATATGACTGATGGAGAGGGGATGGTCGAGTAATGAGTAGTGGAAGTAAATTAGATTAATGTTACATGCAAATGATACAACGATATCTGTTAGTATTTGATTCCTCATATGTATGTAGGCAGACTTGTTGGGAATTTCACCGAGGTTTGCGAAGGGGAAAGTTGATGGGTAGGGTGGAACTGAATATTAAGATATTTGCTTGGAGGAATTGAGGAATGGAATTAAGAAGTCACGCTAATAATGAAACAGTGCGAAGATGTGATAGTAAGTTGCAATTCATATCACTTAAAATAAACAAAAACATTCTTAAATGAGAGAGAGAGAGAGAGAGAGAGAGAGAGAGAGAGAGAGAGAGAGAGAGAGAGAGAGAGAGAGAGAGAGAGAGAGAGAGAGAGAGAGAGAGAGAGAGAGAGAGAGAGAGAGAGATACTCCTATTATGTACTCGCTGTCTGTACGGTTTCACTTGTAAATTCAATCTCTCTCTCTCTCTCTCTCTCTCTCTCTCTCTCTCTCTCTCTCTCTCTCTCTCTCTCTCTCTCTCTCTCTCTCTCTCTCTCTCTCTCTCTCTCTCTCTCTCTCTCTCTCTCTTAGTGCCTCGCCTGTTACCACCACCAACACTGCAGATTGAAGAGCTTTAAGGCACAAGTAGTTTCATATAGTTATTTCACACACGATGGGCTGGCTAACGACCACCCTAAGCACAGAGCATCACTCCTCTCGCTACCTCCTTACCCTCCCTTCCTCCCTTTCTCCTACCACACTTATACACACTTATACCCTATGCAGCTTTAGTGAAACAGTGTAAGGTTAGTAAGGTTGAGCTCCGATTTGTTCCATTACAGCTAGTTGGCTTTGAAATATTTGTCTGTTTAATCCATGTAGTAGTAATTGTTCTGATTGATGTAGGCTCAATAGCTTTCCTTTGTGGGTTTCCTGCGAGGCCAGAACGACGTGATATGAAAAGTAGTAATGGTGTTGATAAAAAGTGAAAAATTTGCAAAAAAATAAATGGTTAGGTAAGTTGTATATGTGAGAAAAATGATTAAATACGACATTTGATTTGGTTGCATCTGTCGATCTATGTTTTTGTCATTCTATAGCCTGTCTGTTAGTCCATATGTTTGTAGATCTCTCTCTCTCTCTCTCTCTCTCTCTCTCTCTCTCTCTCTCTCTCTCTCTCTCTCTCTCTCTCTCTCTCTCTCTCTCTCTCTCTCTCTCTCTCTCTCTCTCTCTCTCTCTCTCTCTCTCTCTCTCTCTCTCTCTCTCTCTCTCTCTCTCTCTCTCTCTCTCTCTCTCTCTCACTCTCGTTGCAACGTTCACCACACACTTAGGTTTACAAGAGTGTCGGCGTAAGTACAGACTTAGTCAGTCCATGCATGGTGGTGCCTCACGAAGGTCACACAAATGAGGTCACGTTACCGATGCAAATATACCCTCTTCTCCTCTTTGCTGTCTTTGGCAGTGGTATCTATAAGCAAAGAGTTATACCTCTCTTGGTTTCCCCTCAGGCCATGGTAGTTTTCTAGACTTTCATATATTTCTCCAACGCCTTGCACTTACGTGAAAGTTGGTAAATTATGTAAAAATGCTCCTGGCCAGAAGAGCCTCCAAGTCCCTGGGGAGGCAGCGACGCATCATGCTGAAGGAGCGTCTGCCACGCAGTACTCATAACTGTGCGGGAATACCTCCTACACTATACAAATATGGCACACAGGTGAGCACAAGATGATTTTTTCGATACACCGGACGAAAGGCTGCCTTAGATCACAACTCAAGGCGCCTTCCTCGTGGAGGGGCGGCAGCAGTCTAGCGGTGTTTATCTCCACCCAGTACGTCGCCTCCCATGCTCCGTCATGTACTGCTGCCTGTTTGTCCCAACACACTCCTGCACCACCTTGCAGGACCTCATCACTGTGAAACGTATAACACTCTTATGACTCTTCATGTCCGCTGCCCTGACTGACGCTCACTGCGCTGAAGTACATACTACATGCTGACAACGGCCTGCATCCTGCCCCGCAGTACCCTTAGCGGTCCTTATGTCCAGTAGCCTTAAAAAACTAGAATTTATCATAGTAGTTTAAGGCAAATGATTGGCTTCGTCTTTATCTATTTATTCAGGCTATTCATTGTTATAGCTTCATTACTATCAAGAAGCACGGTCTCCTCTCCCGGTGCTTCATCCAACCCTTCCTGCGCTGCTTCCTTCCTCCTCTCCCTTCCCGCCACGCACCACCAACTTGTGCAGTAACGCTACTCGCCGCCCTATCACACCATCATCCACACAACATCAACCCATAACGATGTCCTTTACATTTTTCTCTCCATGTACTTACGGTATCAGAAATCTTTAAAAAACATCTTTCGTTACATTTCTATTTTTACAAATCACTTCCTTTCAGCTTATCATTATTATTATTATTTTTTTTTATATATAAATAGCAAGAACACTTCCGTTCTTCCTCGGCTGTTTTATAAAATTCTCATCGTTGGATGTTTCTGCGTTAAAGGTGCATATTCTTTTTCGATAAAGTGGATTAGCTGAGGAGCGTATCTTCCCCATGCGTGCGAGGCGTCGTAAGAACCCTCGGCAGGATAAGTGTTTTAAAGGGAGGGTAGGGTGGCTGGGGGCGGCGCCGACGGGGGACATGAAGGGAGGGTAAGGTGGGGTGGGAGGGTTTGTAAGTAAGCGAGGGTGAGCAGTGAATGTGTTTGTTTCAACTTGCCACCCAACGAGTCTTCTTTCACCCGTGTTCACTGTGTTCATGAGAGTTGAGTCCTACCTTCAAAAGCAGACTATTTGTATTTATTTATTTTTCATTTTCCGTTTCCATTCGGTGTTTGTTTATTATTTGTCTGTCTGTATGTAGAAATATATCTGTCAATCTGTCTATTTGTCTGTCTGTCTCTATGTATATTTGTCTATTTGTATATTCATGTGTGTGTATGTGTGTGTATATATGTATGTACGTATGTATGTATGTACAGTACCTATATATCTGTTTATTTGTTTGTGTATCTATCTATTTGTCTATATCTATCTAAATGTTTACATCTATCTATCTATCAATTTATGTATTTACCTTTTATAATTCCCTCCTTTGTAGACTATCTGACGAAAAGAGGGAGAGGGAAGAGTAATGTCTCCATGAACCCTGGCGTGCCTTGTCTTGGCTACCTCCCTTTAGGGGGATAACAGCTTGGTAGATAGATAAAATAGATACACCTTTTTTATGCCAATCAACAACAACCATGACAACAACAACAACAACAACAACAAAAATAATAACAACAAGCAACAACAACAATGAACAATTACTTGGGGGACTTCCAGGCATGTGTGTGTGTGTGTGTGTGTGTGTGTGTGTGTGTGTGTGTGTGTGTGTGTGTGTGTGTGTGTGTGTGTGTGTGTGTGTGTGTGTGTGCCGTGGTAGGTGCGTGTGGGCAGGTCGTACAGTTGTCCCGCAATAGCTGTGATTGTGTTGATGAGACGGTCATCCGCTCGCCCTATCTCTTGTTAAACACAGGGGGCGTCCATACCACGCGTCCAGCACACACGGATAACGCCGCTTCATGTCCTCTATCCCAGACACACTAAGTAAAATTCAACTGCAAAAAAGAAGATCGCTAAGCCGATACAAGGGTAAACTATTCAGAGAGGACATGACTTATTACACCAACACACAGATTTGCTGAAGCCATCCATTAGGAAGAAGCGATTACGATTCATACGACAAAAAATAGTGCATGGTCATAAATATAATTTTCCTCGCTCTGAGCATTATGGGTATAATTTTTCAGTCAAACGACTTTTAATTGCGATGGATGTCTATGTGAATGAGCGCGACATATATGGACTACGATAAAATCTACAGCTGTTTATGCACCATGGCGGCGTAGATGGTGGTAGTGGTGGTGGTGGTGGTAGTATCTGCATGGTGGGGACGGTGCTGTGAGGTCCTGGTGGGGAAGGTATTACCATAAACAGGTGGTATTCATCCCCTTTAATACGGGCATTATGCCTTTATGGCGCACATTTGTTCGAGTTTGTCTTTACACCTGTGTGCTCGTGTTCTCTTGGATGCATGTGTGTGTATGGACGCGAGTGTAATGTGTGTACGTGAAGTATGCAGACGTCCATGCGATATCTGCAAGTGTCAGGTGCTGTCATCCGGCTGGCGTAAAATATCGTGTCTCATCCGAGAGTCTGAAAGGGTCGGGGCCACAAGTTTGGGCTGACTCGTCCTAAAGGAAGAGCTTACTGAGGGGAAACATTAAAGTTTGACGTGCGGCGGGAGAGATGGTGGCATGAGAGGCAGGCGGGAGGGATAAGGTGACGGAGAGCAGCTGGTGTGTGCCGCTGGAAGGGAAATGTTAAGTTTTTCGCTGACACAGAGGTCAGATGAAAGGATTGGTGGAAGATCAACAAATGCTACCATCTTTGTGTTCTAGAATGTTGAGCGTGTGATTGGTGCAGTACGTTCATTTCGGGGATCAAGGTCGACTGTGTTACCCAAGCGGCTAAATTACCTTCCCGAGGCTATCCCAGATGGCAATTATAGTTATCGACTGAACAGCCAGGAAGGATAGGGAATTACAATCTGCATCGACCAATATTAGACACGAATTTACGGTCAGGTTCTTGTAAGTAAAGTTTCTGCGTGAATAGAATTGCAGGAACATATAAAGAATGATTGATAAAGGCAACACAATATACATGTTTGTTATATAGATGCATCCTTTAGTTTGTTATCCTTAATGAGTATTAGTTGGAGTCCGTTGGTGGAAGTGGAACTACTCAAGTTATTCATGTTGTACGGAGTCAGAATCAATACTTTTACCTTCACCTAAGTGGGTCCACAAAGTTTTAATTAAAACGCTGTATTGTGCTTGTTCATTTGAAAATGAATGAAGTTTTCTTTCCAAAGTTTAATAGTGCGTGATCTTCAGTAATGTGGCTCGATACAATGCATAAATTCAAACTAATTGTGAGTTTATTACATCACTCAGAGCTGGGTGAACTTTACGGTATTTTTGTTTGGGCGTAACAATGGTCCACCTGCTGATGTTTATGTCTTGGAATGTTGTTTATTACCAAACTCATGAACTAAATGCATTTAAGATGGACTAACACGATCCAGACGGACAAGCTGCGTCTCGAATGGATTCCTGTTGTTCCGCCTTCTACCAAGTTAACACTATTTCTGATGTATGAACAACATCCAGACGCGTGTAGCTTCTGGATAAATGAAGAGTTACACGCCTGGAAGGAACACTTACAATAATGACGTGTGTTAACAGAAGACACATTACTGGTGTGCCTTCCTGTGTTTTTCTTCCTTTCGTTGACTTATTCTTCCAAAACAGAACACATTAATTTACGTTTTAACGTTGGAGAGGTATAAACAGGAATTTTCTTTCTTTCTTTCTTTGTTTGTTTGTTTTACAGTCCTACTAAATTCATGACGCTGTGTTTTTTTTTATTGTTGGTCACCGATATTTTTTCTGATTTAGTGGATAAATATTTTGGCTGAATCTAAACCAAGCAAAAATACAACCACAATACAAAAACTTTTCATTCCCAACTATAATTGATGTGTTCCCCAGGGAGCACCGCCCCTTCCCACACATTATTTCATGAATAACTATAGTTTAAAGTTGTGATATATCGCATAAGACAACCTTAGCTACGTGTCCTACTAGAGATTAGGTAGTTGTTGCAATGTTTATGTATTTCAAGATATAGTCACCTCTTTCACACTGTAATATTTGATGTACACACTGTTCATTGTTCTACGAGTATTAGAAGCGTAGACGTTCCTTATCGAAAAAAAAGCTACCTAAATAGATAAATTAAAAAAAATATTTGATTGAGAGGGTGTTAAAAAATATCTGGAGTGAAAGCCTAACAATCATACAGTCACGCACATGAGAGAAAAAAGTTAGACCATTAGGCAACTTGATGGTTTTCTGAACGTATGAATAAAAACATAGTTAAACAGCATCTTGTTATCCTTATACTAGGTGATAACACTGTCTTGATAAGCGAACCGAAAGACAAGCTTCAATAGATGATTGAAAACTACAAAGACAAAAATAAGTACTATGATTACATAGTTATTTCCCTGAAGATAGGGGTGAATAGAAACAAAACAATGTCCGGTGAGCGTGAGCCAGGCCAATGCATTTAAATTGAGGTTAAAATACTAGAAAGAGTTGAGGAATATATCTACATGCAACAAACAGTTAACACAAAGCTAGTCCATGAACCCGAAATGAAGTGACGAATAGGCGTGGAAATGGAGAGCTGTACGTAAACAAGGGCATCTAATTCACCTTGTTTTTGCAGACCAAGGTGTGTGTGTAATCTGTGTGCTCTGCTGCACCATTGGAAAAGTGTATGGAAATAAATTCAGGAACGATTAGGGCAGGGAAAGGGCAACATGTGTAGATCAGGGAGCAAACTAAAGATCAAATTGTTCAAATATCCATTAATTAAGAGAAATATACAACTAATGGCATGTTATGTTATAGTAGAACTGACGGTAATAGGTCAGGCAAAGAGAAAAACAACACAGAGATGAAGAATGTAAGTACAGTGGAGGCACGAGGCGAGGACATTTGTTGATGTGAAGTAGATAGACAGAAGATAGGATGATGAGTGAAGGCCAACAGAGAAAGTTAGTTTGATGAGTGAAAGACGTCAGAGAATGTCTTTGTCTTACAGTGAACTGGCAATTGGCGGCAGTTGATTTTATAAATTTATAACACCGAAAGAGTGACAATCCTAGTGACAGCCGTGATGCCAGGAACTATGTACAAGTACAGTCGGCTCGCTGTTTAGTTACGAAAGCATGTACATGAACAAACTAATAAATAGATAAGGTGATAATAATGACGATGGTTATGAAATCATTGACCATTTGATGAGTTAGAAGTGGTTATATTTACGATTCAAATGTATTCCTGTATCAGCCACACCACCATGAGGGACAGTTATGTAGGATCAACAGCGCAACACTGTCCAGCCTCTGCCTCTGCTGTGCGATGGAGTCCGGGAAGCAGGATGTGGAAATGGGGGTCGCTATTTCCCTCGGACTTTAAACCTATGACTAGTCCACCATCACCACCCACCCCCTTCCACCACACAACCCAGTCGTATTTCTCTTGCTTCCCTTGGCTGACCACATCGTCTGCTTGTTTGAACCTATGCAATTTTATATATACATACATAAACTCATATATATATATATATATATATATATATATATATATATATATATATATATACATATATATATATATATATATATATGTATATATATATATATATATATATATATATATATATATATATATATACATATATATATATATATATATATATATATATATATATATATGTATATATATATATATATATATATATATATATATATATATATGTATATATATATATATATATATATATATATATATATATATATATATATGTATATATATATATATATATATATATATATATATATATATATATATATATATATATATATATATATATATAGTATATATGAAGGGGATGGGGGAGGGAGGAAGGAGAGGGAGGGGACTACTATTACTACTACTACTACTACTACTACTACTACTACTACTACTACTACATTACTGAATTTCGTCGCATAAAGACCCATATTTGCATGTTGTGAAATAAATTAAACGTTGTTGTTGACGCAATTCATCTCAATTTAACGCGCCGAAATGTATGGTTCAGACGCGGAACATTGTGCGGAAATATCTGTAAAGTTTGTTGCAGTGAGCCTACATATCACGACGGTCGAGGGCTTCCCTACACCTGACCCTCCGACTTTCTCTGACAGATTAGCTAGCGTTCCTGAGGGCTGAGAGGTACGGTCCAAAATAACTTGTGAGCTTCCTGAGGTTTGAAAGACATATATGACCAACAAAAACACAGCATTTACCCTAGAAATGTCAACTGCTAGGTGTTTCTCATCGTCTACCGTTCACGTGTTACGGCATCTCACCAGTGGAGTAACAGCTTTCAAACACGATCTGGCGAAGACATAACACTTTCATCTCCTCGGAATGGTTACGCGGCAATTACCTATGTGTCTCCCACAACTTGATAATTTTTAAAGAGATGATACGTACATTCTCCTATTTGTCTGTATTTCAAAAGATTCGTCAGCAATGAGAGGCGTGTTTGGTATCCTGAAAGAGAGGCAAAACGTGACGACACAGATCAGTCACCTATAACCATGCAGTAATAACTTCATTCAATTAGTTTCACAACACATCATTTGAGTGCTAAAGGCAAATCTTCTATTCAACACTCGCTCAAAAATTAAATCTTGATAATTCTAGACTTGTCTTACGATATCTAGAACCCAGACACGTCCTGACCCGTTTTAGTTATAACCCATCTACCTGACTGGCCCCTTCACGATTTTAATCCTTGTCTAGACAGACCTCATTGCTATTTCACTTGACAGTGTTAAGCTGTCTATATGCTTCTGACCCTTTTCTCACTAATTGTATTGTTAATCCTTTGTGTAACCACACGGACAGCCTCGTTAGGTCCAGTAGGACTATTGCTGTCTGTTCTTCCTTTGTACTCATTTATACTCCTTTGTATTCTCTCTCTCTCTCTCTCTCTCTCTCTCTCTCTCTCTCTCTCTCTCTCTCTCTCTCTCTCTCTCTCTCTCTCTCTCTCTCTCTCTCTCTCTCTCTCTCTCTCTCTCTCTCTCTCTCTCTCTCTCTCTCTCTCTCTCTCTCTCTCTCTCTCTCTCTCTCTTTCTCATGATCCTACTGACCAAACCTGGGAATGAAACTTGTGGTTCCCAGCTGTCGCGGGTCCCAGATGTCTTTAATCCTAAAAAAAATCATCTCTTGTCCAAATGAACTGAGAACCAGTTTATTTGTGGCCAAAGTGACGCCATGATTAAATGACCTACACTCATCTCTTAGCGTTATACGTGTTACAAAAATACTTTTTTTTTTCCCTGAGACTAGTGAAGTGTCCACTAATAGTCAGTTTCCTCCAGGATAAGGTTAATTCCGTGCTAACTTTCTTTTTTGGGGAAGCAAATCGGTGGGAATGCTGCTAGTGTGTATCGTATGTGTGGTGTGTGGATTTATGATTTGGATGCTGCTGGTGCTGATTGGCTGCTCTTTGACACGCGAACAACTTTAATTACAGACATACAGCAGGGAAAAATTGCAGGCTCTGTCCCAATTACTTCTGGAGACCCAAGGGGAACGGGTCAAAAAATGTTGACACAGACACACTCGCCTGTAAACAGCGCTGTGTTACACTTTACAATTATTGGTGTGAAGGATGTAAGTACATGCACAAAGGGATGTTATTTTATTGAAGATTACAGTTAAAAAAAATCTGAAACTCTACAATATTGGTGAAAGCAAAATTTACCAGAAAAAAAGTGGAAAGGCATCTCTGTCCCTGGCAAATAAGTGGTCGTATAAGTAGACACTCATGTGAGGAAGGGTACCCACTGGAGCACACTTACATCCACACAGGGAACAACTGGAAGCAAAATTGTGTGTGACGTGTGTCGAGTTAACAGAGGCGTGTTGAGGGTTAATCGAACTCCCAACACGAACACAGCACCACAGTGTCTCAAGTGGATCTCTTACTGCGTTGCAGATAATCGTTATATTCTACGGCTCTGTTTCGCTGGAACCACTGACAGCCGAGGACGTCCTTCCCTCGAGTGCCTTGACCTCATGCTAAAAAGAGAAAAAAGGCCATTGTCAAACTGATAATATATTGCTACATTCACTAAATTAAATATCCCTCTAGTAGTCACTCGAGACGCATTGCTGTTAATATTATTAAAAAATGTGATGTTTTTTTTGGATAGTATAATAATGATCGTGAATAAATAAAAAAAAGAATTTGCATCGTTTATATGAACAACTTGTAATACATCGTTGATAAAGTTACCTAATATATAGTAGTAAAGATGAAAAATACAACATGGAAATATAACTTATATTAAACCAATGAGAGAAATTTAGGGATGATAAACTGTGGCCTCATGGATGTTACAGTCGGTCCTGGAAGTAAAGTTTTTATAAGTCTGAGACGGATCTGAACACCAAGGGAACGCACAGATCATATGCTCTTCACCTTGATATATAACGAGAAAGTTAATGCACATAAAAATTTCTGCCCCCTCCCAAAAAAAATTGAATCGAAGTATTTAATCATATCTTCCAAAACAACGACACTCAAAAAAGCCTATTTCCATATATCGCCCCAGATAAGTTTCGTGGGCAGTTTATGTAACCATACTGACCGGGTAAGGAGGGAGGGAAGCATTGCGAGGCGTGACATGAAGCATACAAGGAGGTGTGGCATGATGCTGGCATGTTGTTGGTTATCAGGTCATACACATTTCTTTATATCAATTACTTGCAATGTACCCAATGTACCCATTTATCGACCAACCCGTTTGGAAGGATGAACAGCTGGGTGAGCTGTGCGCCGACTGCCTTCGTCTTGGATCGAACTCGGGCCAGCGGATTCGTAGTCAGACGTGCTAACCACTGCACCATTGAACCAATTCAAAGGTGTTAATGTTCTGGGCAAGGAGTTGTGAGCTTAGCACAGCACGCTGGGAGTGGGAGGGAGGACACCATAGCATGAAGTGTTCAATGGAGAGGAGAAACGTGAGGGCCATTATTTTATGAGACGACAGGAGCATAGAGAAGGTGAGCCACAAAGTGGAGAGGATTTTAAGCTATAGAGGAGGTTACAATGATAAAGTTAACGACACAGTGGTCCTGTGTTCTTGAGTGTGCGTGAATAAGTCAACAATGGAAAAAAACATTGATGAACGCTCTCAAGACCATTACTTATGCCCCCATCTCTCTCTATTACCCTTTGTTTTGAATACTTTGCAAAAGTTGAAAGTTAATACTGAAATAAGTTATCGTCTTGGTAAATTCAAAGAATAGCGAGTGATTGTAAACAAGTCGTACACGCGTCACCCGTTTCCACCCTTGGCAGGATATATGACTGAAATCAATCTGAGCACCATCTGAAACGAGGCACCACTAGCTGGACATGCATTACAGGTCCCCGCTGTGGAACTTGGCGAGATTTGCAAACAACATAAAATTATAATGTCATTTTGGACAACAAGATGTCATTGATCATAAAGGAAGAAAATGTATGCCGCTAGATTACTTATTTTTTCTACTACTACTACTACTACTACTACTACTACTACTACTACTACTACTACTACTACTACTACTACTACTACTACTACTACTACTACTACTACTATTACTACTACTATCCTAAACTGTTCACGGCGAATTGATGGATGAATTACAACAGTTGATTATGCAGTTGCATAGAGAAGCCAGAAAGTGGGTTTAAAGATGAATATGAAAAAAATTAAGGTAATTCTCAACAATTACATACTAGACCATGAAATTAAAGTAGTTGAATTAATAGAGTGTGTCCATGAAAACATTTATTTAGGACAGAAAATTGGTCCATGTTCAGATTCAGATTATGAAAAAATAGATAAAATCAAAAGAAGAATAAGAATGGGTTGAAGTGCTTGTCACAGAAAACACAATGCTATTAACAGTAATTTACCACTATCACTGAAGAGAAATGTGCATTCTATCAGTTCAAACATTTGGATCAGAAACCTGGAGTCTTACGAAAGTCCTAGAATGAATACTTCAGCGCCCAAAGAGGAATGGAGAGAAGAATGATTGGCATGATACGAAGAGATAGCAAGAGAGCTTCATAGATTAAGAATATACCAAAGTTGAAGATATCTTGACCATAATTAAAAGAAAAAAGTAGACATGGAAAGCCCACATTATGAGACGAAGAGATAATAGATGGACTGTCAGAATAACAGACACAGGGATGGTAAGAAGGCAGCGAAGACAGAGAACTAGATGGAGAGCAGAGATAGAAGGTTGTGTTGGAGTAATCTGGAATAGACAGGCAGCGGGTAGAGTTGAGTGGAGAAGGTTGGGGGAAGCCTTTGTCTTGCAGTGAACTCATAGAGGCTGATGATGATGTTGTTACTGAAGGAAGGTGTTAAATGAATCGCTCTGCTTTAAAGGGTTTTGGAGTCTCTTCTAAAACAGATTTGCTTTGCAGGTTTCACATACGTTGAAATGAGAGAGAGAGAGAGAGAGAGAGAGAGAGAGAGAGAGAGAGAGAGAGAGAGAGAGAGAGAGAGAGAGAGAGAGAGAGAGAGAGAGAGAGAGAGAGAGCGAGAGCGAGAGCGAGAGCGAGAGCGAGAGAGAGAGAGAGAGAGAGTACTTGTAAACAGGCCCAAACGAGATAGCGTCTTTTAAAATCATGTATTGTTTAATACCTCATTACATACCTATACGTCTGGTCGAAATTGAACGATAAACGATAAGTATGAAATTGTAATTCAGGATGACTGCATAATTTAGTCTCTGCTCCCTCCCACATCCACTCTCGAAAAGAAAAAAATTCTGGTGATATGTATTCATGTTAAAAATTATTGAAATTCTCTGTAGATTTATCAAGTATAAGTATCCAGTATTGAATCTTTAATGTTTTCAAAATGTATAAGGTCGCTTCATCATTTAGTGTCTAACATCACGGTATTGAAGCTCTATGAACGACCCACAACTACAACTCTGAGACCGTTTTGTATTTGGTGTTCATGCCAGTAGCTGCAACGCGAGGTTCTGTTATCTCGTGCGGGCAGGAGGTGGATGAAGCCCTGTATGATGATGTCTAGTAATTGCATGAAGCACCATCGTGTAGGGCCTGAAAACGGAGCGCCCGATGCTTCATGCCAAGTAGTTATTGCTGCTCTGTTAGCCAAAATGCATTAGTGAGTGCAATATTGGCTCTTTCTTTAAAATATGAACCAAATACCTGCCATATGGTGTTGTAGCCGAGGTGAAGGGGTGGTGTGGAGCTGGAATGAGGGTCTAATTAGAGCGGTGTGTACTTGGAGGCAGTCATTTACGTATAATGCTGTTAAGAGGTACCAGCTTGATAGTTATGCTTCATATTCGTGTCTGGTGAGGGTAGACGCCTTGCCCCTTACTTGCAGGAGTGACTGCGGCAGATTGGTGGAACGGCTGCATCGTCGGTCTTTTGTTAGGATGCCACCTTACTGTAGCAGGTCTGTCAGAACCTTTGTCTCCATTTGTAGATATTGTATTATGCTTTTTTGTGTTTGAGTGCTGTTATGGGTGTTTTGGGAGTACGTGGGTTGTGTTTTCTTAAGCATATCTAGCTAGCATGGATCAATTATATGGCTATAACGCAATGGTTGAATTCATATTTGTGATTTTGTTTGTACCCTGACATCGTTTGGTGATGCTGCCGTTAATGAAGGCTGCTCCTCTTACCGCAGATGAAGTGTCGATCGACTGTTCTATGTAGCTGTGTAGAGAGAGAATATACAGTGAAGTACACACACACACACACATACACACACACACACACACACACACACACACACACACACACTTCACTAATAGGCCCTCATCCACTCACTTATCCTACGCTAGAGATCCTGAGCCATTCATTCACTCACTTTACAAAGAGTTATAAGTGAACATTTTCCATTCTAGTTTTATTGTCAGCTTTTATGAAATCAGTCGTTCACTATCGCCTCCAGTAATATTTTTTCTCCCTTCCTCCTCGTTGCAGGACCTCTAAGTACACTGACCACCTTCCTCGTGGAGTAAGCTTCTTATGGTCGCGGGAATTCTGAATGCCGTTAGAACAAAAAGGTAAGAGTACAACGGTAATATTTTCATCGTTATTCATCTTTTTATGTTAAGTATCAGGAATATTCCTTTGAAAGCTGTGTAAATAGTATCCTTGTCCTCGTAAATTTCATCAACTTATATGATTTTTTAAATTTGTTTTTATTTTGTTATCTATTTGTTTTATTTCTATTTTATTTTTGCTTTATATATTTTGTTTCTGATTTCTTCGTACAAAAGCCGCTTCATCTGTTCCTGTGTATATTTTTTGTTTTCAAATTTTCTCATCAACATGGAGGATGGAAAGTGTTTTCTTCTTATCACACGTTTTCCTAGTTACTAATTATTAATCCCAGATTTCTTCCAGCGATTTTCATAACAACCACATCAGGCTGTGGGCAAGGAACAATTTGTTTTACTTCACTAATCCTTCATCATAACCGAGGCATTCTTCTCTTCATCTCTGTGTTCCCTCTCATGTATGTAGAAAACACTTCTTTTATGTGCTGGTAACATACAAGTCTTGCTGATCTGCAGAGTCCACGTGTGCTGAGGTGAAGGAGGGGTTGCCTGCCTCTCCCCGTGCTCGCCTGCGGGAATCTGGGAGTGTACTGTTGTTAGAGGCTTTTCTCGTGTTAAAAGAAAACTATTATTAGGTTCGTTGTTAAAGAAGCACATCGCGGTTTATCTCTCTTCTTTTTCTCTCACTCCATGTTATGTTTTCAGCGTAATTCATTATATAAGTTAACAGTAATTATGTAATGATTTGCATGCTGGTAAGTTATTTGATGAGTGTTTGCATTGATGTTGACGCATACATTAGTTACGGTGAGTGTTTGATTCTCCGTGCAATAATCTGAATACACACACACACACACACACACACACACACACACACACACACACACACACACACACACACACACACACACACACACACACACACACACACACACACACACACACACACACACACACACACACACACACACACACTCGCACGGTCTCTGACGAAAAAAGGAAATAAAGCCATTAATCCAAATACCAAAATAACACAGCAGCGTGACTTTTCCAATAGTAACAGAGTTATGCCGGATCGATTTCGTGTCTGCACCACAAACACGTCTATTCCTCAAAGCCTTGCCGGAGTCGGGCTGCGTCAAAGCTATGTACCGAAATAATTTTGCTTCGCTGTGAAATCAACTTATTTTTCTTTTCCTAAGCAAGCAGAATTAGTGATGGGAATAGATTTCTTTTTTTTTATATATGATGCTTTCATTATCGGTATACTAATGCAGTTTTCTTTTTACTATAATGGAGTTTTGTGATAAAAATATAACGTGAAAGTCGAGAAAGAGTTTTTTGGTTTGTTTGACAATCTCAGTTGTTTTATTTACGTACGCACGCGCGTGCAGACACATACTCAAACACACACACATACATGCACACATACACGCACACCCACCCACACACACACACACACACACACACACACACACACACACACACACACACACACACACACACACACACACACACACACACACACACACACACACACACACACACACACACACACACACACACACACACACACACACACACACACATACACACACTTTCATGTTAAACATTTCATGTATTTTCTGTATTATAGAAATTTTAAACATTTAATAGATAAAGAAAAAACTATTTTTTATTATTTGAATATGTTTATCGTGTTTTAAAAAACCTCCACATCCAGTCAGGTTGAGTCTGGTTCACCATCCCTTCACCATTGATCTTTGTCTGTTTGTGTTTCTTACATATTCATTTATTGAATTTCAAGACCATGTTGTGTGTTCATTCCAAATTTACTGTCCTTAATTTTATAAAACTTCCACGGGGTAGACGGGGTATAGGTCAATATGTGTGTGTGTGTGTGTGTGTGTGTGTGTGTGTGTGTGTGTGTGTGTGTGTGTGTGTGTGTGTGTGTGTGTGTGTGTGTGTGTGTGTGTGTGTGTGTGTGTTGTGCTTTGTGTATGTGTTTTGTGCTTTGTTGTAATTTGCTTTAGAAATGGGAATTGTATACAACATATTAATGGAGGTGTTGGTCGACGGTTTATTACCAAGGTCAAAAGTTTCCCTGAACGGTGTAATATCCCTTACGCTAAACTGCATTTTAACATATATATAACTCTGTACAAGGTATACAAAAAAACTATGAAGGTTCTTAAAATAAAATATGACCAGACTGGTGATAGTAATGACCGGTGGATAGCGGATAAAAGTCAACACCTCCATTGTTGATGAGAGTGGGTCACCAGCTGGCCAGTAAGCCCGGGTTGCCTTGTAATGGCCACGCAGCCAAGTGATCGCGGATATTGTACTTAAGTAAATTGAATGTTTATCGCAATTAATTTATTATTATCATCATGAAGTCTCTTAATTGACAACAAATTTACCCATTTAATCACCCAAAGTGCAATTTTTCCATAAACGCGATTCATTACCCCTTAACTTTATATATTAATAACAATGGAGAACAATTTTATACAACAAGTTCTGTTTGACCTTGACCTTGATGCTGACACCCTTCAAGTTTGTCTGTGGGTCCAACATTCTACACAAACAAAATAACAGTATTGTATGATACTGCTACAGCTGCTGCTGCTATTACTACTACTACTACTACTACTACTACTACTACTACTACTACTACTACTACTACTACTACTACTACTACTACTACTATTACTACTACTACTACTACTACTACTACTACTACTACTACTATTACTACTACTACTACTACTACTATTACTACTACTACTACTACTACTACTACTACTACTACTACTACTACTACTACTACTACTACTACACTACTACTACTACTACTACTACTACTACTACTCTACTACTACTACTACTACTACTACTACTACTACTACTACTACTACTACTACTACTACTACTACTTTATTCATTTATTCATTCATTTATTAGTCATTATTCATGTAACAAGTTGTTAGTTATTCATTTATTAATTAATTTATTTACTACTATTATCACATTTAAAAATTTATCATTATTGTTTAGTTAGCGATAAATGGTTTCTTATGTAGCTTGAATATGCATGAGACAATCGATGGCTGCAATGTACTGGACATATATACATCATGACACAGTTTTGCCTCTCGTACTCACATCCTTTGTAGAACCTATTTTTTCTGATCCTTTCTACGAAACTGCACAAAGAACCCGTGTGTGTGTGTGTGTGTGTGTGTATGTGTGTGTGTGAAAGAGAGAGCGAGAGAGAGAGAGAGAGAGAGAGAGAGAGAGAGAGAGAGAGAGAGAGAGAGAGAGAGAGAGAGAGAGAGAGAGAGAGAGAGAGAGAGAGAGAGAGAGAGAGAGAGAGCGAGAGCGAGAGAGAGAGAGAGATGATGAAAAAATAGTAAATAATACGATGAAGTCATTTTTTCTCGCAACCTTTCTGGCCGCTGATTGCAGTACTCTCGGGACATTGGATGAGCGGAATCAGTAAAATTCTTTGTATTTTCGTCTGTCTGTTGATGTGGGTCGAGACGAAAGAAAATACTTATACTGTACATCAGGCACTTACAGATTTTAGGAATATGACAAGCATGCATACTAAGCGTTCTTGTATGATGGCAGAGGCGAGGAAGGCTATTGGGTATCGATAGTTGTAGTTGCAGAGTGTAAGAGGCCAATAACGAGTTAATAATATAGTGAGGCAGTGCAAGGTTGTCAGCAGGTGTCAGATGTTGTGTAGCACTGACCTGGTACCCGAGGGGGGGGCGGGGGGGGGAGTGTCAGCCTAGTGCATTGCCTGGTTAACTTGGTCGTCCCTTCAGATGTGTTGTTTTGGTGTGGTTGTGATTCATATCTTCATATCATATATATTGTTGTTTTTTTAGTATTGTGGAACGTTATGTCTCCAAACTACATAATGGAAGAAAATAGGCTAATCTAACATTTGGCAGAGACACGACTCTCTCTCTCTCTCTCTCTCTCTCTCTCTCTCTCTCTCTCTCTCTCTCTCTCTCTCTCTCTCTCTCTCTCTCTCTCTCTCTCTCCATTGATATATTCTCCACAAACCGGAATTCGTAACTCTGACTCGTAACCAACAGTACTCACACAGCATATCAGAGCAAGGCAGGCTACTCCGGAATGAATGTGGATATTAATTTTTCTTAATATTAATTTGATTTTCATGCTGTTCGGAAATCACCTATATGCATCTTACACTTCCGTTACATTGGCTGAGGAAAATATACATATTTCTCACAATTCTATAATACAAATAGATTCCATTCCAACAGGATGGGTGTTCAATTAAGTGTTTTGAATCGTTCTTTAATGCATGGAATCTGAATGGATCATATTTCATATTTTGTATCGTTTGTTTACGGTCCACCAACCATGGAGACAGGTGACTGCAGTACTGCGTAAGGGTTCATCTGTTATGAGTTGGTCATGCCGAGAAATAGTGTTTTTAATTTTGTTGTGTGTCAAAATTCGAATCAGCTGTGTATGCTGGCCAGGCCTCGTTTATCATCTATGAGATACGAATAGGCCGGGGTGAAATATCGACACGTAGAGAAGATTAAGCTTAAATATTTAATGTTTTTCTGTAAGTTGAGGAAAGCGAGGGTGTCGCAAAATATCCTCTGCTTAGCCACCACCTCGTAATCGATAGGAAGAGACAGAAAGCGAGGGAGGAATTATTTATCTATTTGTATTATCATCTTGTAGATAGGGAAGGCGAGGGGAAACTACGTTCTATGTCTGTGATTGACTCACCCCTCGTGACCATGGGCACCTTGTTTACGTTATAAAAGGGCCAGGCAGGCATTCTGAAGCCACTCTCCATCTGCCAACACTTCTGGGAGTGAAGGTGATGTGAACATCGCACTCGCTCGCTTTCCTCTCTTGATTTTGTGAGTACTTAACATTATATTAACTACTCAAGTATTTATAAATGTCTTAGTAGTTGCGTCTGATTAAGTTAAGATATAAGTTAA
>JAPQNM010000002.1:2490785-2500785 GCA_029783475.1 Metacarcinus magister
GGTGGTCAGGAGGATGTAAAATATTTCTGAGGGAAGACTCTCCGCTACTTAGTGCAGACGAAAAAATGTTTTACCGTTCTTGTGGATGAGTGTGGCTAAGATAGGAGACCCTGGATGTTGAAAGCTGCCAGGTTAGATAAGGCTAAGATTTGTTTTCCTGGGCGGGATGAGGAGATAATGGTGACAGGCTGGAGGTGTCACTCCCACAGTCTGCTTCATTGTGGGTGGGAACGACATGGGAAAAGGTTAGAAGGGAGGAGCTGTATATGAGTTTTAAGAAGGTCTTGGAATGGATTAGAACCTGGCTGGTGTCTTAAGTATGCGGGATTTTACTTACAAAAAAGGGTACAGTTGGGAATCGCTGGTTGTCGGGTCATTACAAAGGCAATGGTTGGGGTTGCGTCTACAGTTTGCATTACAATCACTCTTTGCACGCCAGGGATGTGGTTTATATTTCTTGCTAGGAGAGCCAGCATCCTATAACTATTTCCTCCTTCCCCTTCAGCACCTGACCACATTGACCTCCGAACGTTTACATCTTACCTTATTTAAGACAAGATATGTATTCCACGTACGCCACAGATGCCTCATAACATGTTAAACGCCACTGCTCTCACTTTGCTATTCATGCATGTTCGTGCCACGCGCTCGTCTTGCTTATACATATATTTTAGGGTTGGTAGCATTATTTCTTCATGTAGTGCTGTAGTTACATCCAAACTAACATCTTAATTGTTTATCAAGTCTTTCATACCTCAAGCTATTTTCCCCACCCCCTTTTTTTATTTATTTTTATTTTTAGCTTGTCGCCATTAGTATATATTCGTAATTATATTTAGAATCTTGCAGTCTTTGTGATCGTTAGACAGTTTTTGTATGGAGACATTTCCGTAGGGTGACGTGCAGCGAGAGGTCAGGTGATGGGGTCTGCTTTCCGGTCTGCAGGTGGTACTTTGCCTCTGAATTTGGACTCGGCAGCCACGTAAGGAGCAAAGTGTAAAGGCGGTAACTCACAGTATTACATCAAAATTAATCTACATGCGAAGGTCTTGACGGACTACCCAAAGCAAGTATGTAAGCACTGACTCAATTATTAAACACATCTAAACGCTTCCCTCTGTTCTCCTAGAAATACTTCCATTATTTCTCTCAGTTTGACATCGTTATTACAAATAGTAAACATGGGCGGTGGTTTTCTATTATTCTGCAAAACAACCTTCCTTGTCACACTACAACAAATTTTCAACGCAGGGAAATGCTTTGTCTAACTAACACTCACACAAACGAACACTTTCCCAACTTTACCATACTTCTTATTTACATTCCATTACTTCTTGACCTTTTCTAGAAACATCGTATTCAATGGTTTCCCTTCCTTCTTAGTGCTCCTTCTGTTATATTTTTCGACAATGGTATAAGAAACTTTCAACATGACAGTATTTTCTCTTCATCACTTCCGGGGCTTTTTATTACTTGATAACAAACATCTAACTTTCGTAAATGGTTTCTCCTGCCCGCCCGGATGTTCTTTCTCCTTCATTGTTTTTTTTATACTTTTCTATCGGTTACAGTGAACAGAGAAAACGCTTCATCTTCCTTCCTTAATTTCCCCATCTCGTTTGTCTTCCCTTACTATGATATAACACAAATTAAGCACATGCCATACATTACAACACACATTCCACACGAGGATAGGTTTTTCCCCCGTCCTGCAGAACATTCCTTCGCCGCTTGCCACTGTTTAATCCCTCTATAGTATACAATGAAGACAATGGAAACTTTGTCCTTTTCGTACCTTCTTTTATACCTCATTGTAGTGATGAGACAGTCAACGTCGACCAAACTCCACTTGTGATCTTGATATCATTATGGTCTGATTGGTAAAGTGTCGGTACACACAGCTCTCTCTAGTGGCGTAACTGAGTCTTTATATGATGGGGGTTCATGGGGAGGCCAATGATTCATCTGGTGGGGCCAGGGTATGTGGTATTTTTGGGATTATGTTCAAATCCAACATGATTTTCTTCATTGCCAACAGCGAAACATTCAACTCTGAAATCGAACGGAGGTGCCGGTGGAGGGCCCAGAGCACGGGGTGGGCGTGACGGTCACCCTGGGCCTCCCATATTTACGCCACTGGCTCTCTCATGTCTATTTACATACTCCTTTTGATCAAATAGTCAGCGTTTCAAAGAACATGAACATTATATGATAATAATAATAATGATAATAGTAGTTATACTACTACTACTACTACTACTACTACTACTACTACTATTACTACTACTACTACTACTTCTACTATATATATATATATATATATATATATATATATATATATATATATATATATATATATATTACAATACTACTACTACTACTACTACTACTACTACTACTACTACTACTACTACTACTACTACTATAATTATGATGTGTCTGTGTGTTTGTATGTCTGTCTGTCTGCGCGCGCGCGCGCGCGCGTGTGTGTGTGTGTGTGTGTGTGTCTCTCTCTCTCTCTCTCTCTCTCTCTCTCTCTCTCTCTCTCTCTCTCTCTCTCTCTCTCTCTCTCTCTCTCTCTCTCTCACACACACACACACACACACACACACACACACACACACACACGTGATCAAGGGGATGGAGTGTGTGATGTGTGAGAGGTCTCAGCCTTACCCATAGATCCGTATTTATGAGTTCTGAGCTCTTTGTGGGAGGGTAATAATTGACGATCATGAGTCTAACGCGTGATCCTCCAGACCATGGTGAATAACACACACACACACACACACACCCTCCTTGACTGTGGTGCACGTATCTCTATGGACATTCGAAAGGATGTTCAGGTGTAAAGTGCTATAGTTATGTGTAATTGTCATTGAGTGATGTCAATATCAGCTTCAGTACTTCTTTCTAGAAACCTTAACGTCGAGCTACTTTGCTGAACTAACCATCATCAAGGGTTTGAAAATATACACAAGGTGCTTCGATGATTCGCAGTTGAACGTACTGAACGTACAAATGCGTGCCAACACTGCTTGATGTATATTTTTCTCAAAACTGCCTACGTCAAGAAAGCTAAAACTAAACTAAGTGGAACGGGGTTATATTATACATAGCGAGCTGTATCATTGAGTGAGAGCCAGTATAAGGCACTTTACCATAGTCTTCTCTTCACGTTTCGGATAGGTTGGTACTGTCTCTCCGCCACGATTCTCAGTGGATCGTGTTTTTTCTTTGTTGCACCTAATATAATAGTAATTGCATCGCTATCTCTGCAGCTATGATTGACTTGGAATACAGTAATGCGAAGAAATGATAATATAACCCATACGATGAATGGTTTGTTTTATACAGTTCAGCTCAACAGTGCAGTTGAAGTGATGAGGTGCGAGGTGGCGGTGCGAGGTGGCAATGTGTGCGGGGAAGGACTAGGCTGTTGGATGCTCCCACTCCTCCGCCACACATTCGTTATCAAGGTCTCGTTTACTTTCCTTTTTCATATTATGTATAATAATCTATATTAAGTTTGTATCAGTATCATCAGTATTTCAGGTACATAGTAAGTGTTAGTAGTTATGAGTTACGTCGCCCATGGCATGATGGCTGCGCCGCAACCGGGTGTGCACTATCCAGCGACACTGTAGGCTGCCTTGTATATAGTTTGCATTGATAGTTTTCATTATTTTTGAAGATAACATCTGGAGAAGCACATCGATAATTAATGGAATTAGTGAATCAGAAATAAATTGAGTTACTCTCTATCGCACAATATAATCATAGTAAGAAATGACAAGAAGTAAGCTAATATCTATATAGCAGTTTATGGCACGTTTTGGACGGCAGTCCCTCAACCAATGGGAGTATAGCTATTCCCCTCTACGTCGCAGTCCCTTCGCAGGTAGAACATTACTCTTGTAAGTCAGTGTGTTCTGCATTGTGAGAATGGTGATTAGATTATCCGGCGCGGGTGCTTCTGTTTCTTCTGGTGTGTTTATCAGCATCATCTGCAGCTGCACACAACACCAGTAAACGTGTGGTGAGTTGAATATAGTATACGTGAGCACGTGTTCTCTGCTCTGGGTAAGCCGGGCAGTCTCTCTCCGCCATGTTGATAGGAATTATAGACCAATCATGAATCGTGATGGGGCTGTAAATAACTCGCATGCTGCACTACCGAGAGATTGTAGGTGTCATGTTCCAGAAGGCTGTGTAGCTATCGAGGAGTGGGTCGTGTGTAACTCCCTTCCCTTCCCAGCCTGGACCAGCGGGGCAGCACGTGACATTGGGTCTTGTCACACCTCACTCACGGTGGAAGGCTGGAACAGACAGCTTTATCCTCATATCTAATGTAGGATGTTTACAAAGTGAATGTCGTTAGTCTTTGATATCAAAAATACTACCCCAGAAAGCACACGTTAATACCAACAGTTTATTCCTTAGCGTGTGTTCGTGCGTTTGTTTGTGACCCTCAATGCATTGCGCGTTCGTGAATAGGGAATTGTTTTGTTACGTTAGGTTAGTGATTCTGGCACCTGTGTAGGGAATCAATTGTGTGTCCAGTCTATGATGTGGAGAGGAATGCATCAGTGGGTGGAAGGGGGAAATTTGTTGTTAGACGCTGTAGTAGTGTTGCTGGTGGTGGTGGTGGTGGTGGTGGTGGTGGGGTATGTGAAGGCGGAATTATAGGGGTTTGCTATGACTAGTAATACAAAACCAGGGAGAGGAAATGTGAAAGAAATATAAGTAATATGGACGGAAAGTCATAAAGGGGAAGGGAATGCAGACATTAATGCAAGGTAGTGGTAAATATACGAGAGAGAGAGAGAGAGAGAGAGAGAGAGAGAGAGAGAGAGAGAGAGAGAGAGAGAGAGAGAGAGAGAGAGAGAATGAGAGAATGAGAGAGAATGACTAGTGGACTGTATAATGAGGGTAACTAGCCAACTGCGCGTTCCCTTTAAATCTCTCTCTCTCTCTCTCTCTCTCTCTCTCTCTCTCTCTCTCTCTCTCTCTCTCTCTCTCTCTCTCTCAAGAAAAAAAAACATGATTTTGTCAAATAATAGTTGAGGGCTTTACTAAGTTTCCACCACTCTCGCCAGACCTTCCCTCATCTCCCTGCGCTTGTTGGTGTTAATCTTACCACACCTTGGCGTGGCGTGGCGTGGCGTGGTTAGTTCACGTTGTAGTCTTAAGTCTGGTGTGACGTCATTTATCACCTTCAGGCTGATAACGGTTGGTTGTAACTTTGCAACACAACAGCTTAAAACTAATGCATAACAGCACAGTCACCATAGCAAAAATACCTTTTAATATCATAAGTTTACAGTTACTCACTCTTACTGCAAATTGAGAAGGAAAGACTGGTGTTCCTCAGCCAGTTAACATTCATATTATTGATTTCTAAGTAATGTATTCACAACAATATTCCAGATTTTAGTTGTATACATTTTCAATTAAGTCCTTGATTGAAATATGAAACTACTTTCTGACGTAATGTTAACAAGAATAACACTAAATGTTTTACGAAAATTAAAGAAAAAAAAACCACATCCCACTGAATTGTTTTTTGACAATTATTAGATAAAAGCTAAAATCAACAAACAAACCATGAAACCTTTGTAGTTTTATGTTCAAGTAGAAAAGGTTGAAGCTGTCGGATTACGCCCGTCCTCCTGCTACCAGTAATGCTGGAGTAGAACCACTAATTTAAGCGTTTCAGTGTGACTTTCATTAGTTATTTTTCCTCCACAGCCGCTGATGACAGGTACGAGCAGACACCGAGTGGCAGGTCACATGAGGACTGTCGCAAGTACGAGTAAGCCATCGAGCCATGCCATTACGGCAGGCCGCGGCGGGCCGAACCCCCGCTGAGCTCATAATGTGACTCGCAGCCACCATCTCTACACTATCACCACCACCACCACCACTACCACTACTACCATCAACCACAACTTGTGTGACCGCTTTCATCAAGACGCTCCCACTGTTACGACAACCATCAGAGAAAGGTAAAGTGACATTTTTAATGCAAAAAAGTTATTGTTGTCACCTCCAGGCAAGAGCATCTTAAGAAAGGTTTAGTATACTCGTATGTTGTGGGTGAATTTGTTTTTCTCGTTAATGCATGAAAATCTGGTAACCACAATATTACTTGTCTGGGGCGTGTGATGCAAAATGTTCGTCTCTAGTCCAGTGGCTACAATGGAACATGCAAAGTTAACGACAGGCAGTGCAATAACCCGTGTTGGACATGTCCTGTCGCTGGCCGCTTAGCACTCAGGACTCAGCTGGCACTGACCTAGGCATTGCACTTCTCCGTATCGTCCTTGTGTTATTTAGTGTTATTGTTATGTGAGAATTTCAGTATTTTATGTAACATTTCTCACCAAATACATATCGGCTATGATGTGTCTAATGAATGCAGTTATCTGATTGGAAAACTCATTATGTATGTAGCATTATACGTATACATACATTATACAGTGTATGTGTGTGTGTGTGCGTATATATATATATATATATATATATATATATATATATATATATATATATATATAATATATATATATATCTGGTCATTGGCTAGTGAATTTTAGGTGACATCCTTTCCCATCCCTTGACATGCACACCATCCCTGTGCGACAAACATTCCCACGCTATGTCCGTAGTCATATCCTCCCACCTCGCCCTCCGCTACTCTCCCCTCCAAGCCCATTTATTTCCCTGTGTCCCTCTTTTGGAGCTCAAGCGATATTTTGTTTTGCATCATGCCATTCATTTCAGTACGCTATGTCGGTGTATGTGAAACACGTGTTAGTCTGGACAGGCCAATAGTATGGAACATTTATGGTGTGGGAGGTGCCGCATTTTGCTTGAGATGATTACCAAATACTTTAATGAATATTATTCCTTTCAAGTCATTACAATGGGAAGGCAGCAAGGTTGTTGTGTTGGTGAACTGCTGGGTTCTCGATTTCACATAGAGACTCACCACCCATCCAACATGGATGTGTGGTGAGTCTCGTAGTGAAATTGAGTTCCCAGCAGAAATGTAGGTGAAGAGAACTTGATGAACTGAATTGTACTACAGAACACCTGTCAAATATAACTTACATGTCCAGTGTGACCGAATATTAAGTGTGAGTATTTGGTTGTTCGTGACCTGAGCTGGAAAGGAAGAGTTTGCGCAGGAGTGGAGGAGTGCAAAGGAGTACAAAGGAAGTACAGACAACAACAGTCCTACTGGACCTAACGAGGCTGTCCATGTGGCTATACTACTACTATGATATCTAATTGATAGAGATAAAAGGACAGCAAAGTGGAAAGCTCCCCACCCACCCCTCCCTCCAGCCGAAGTTGGTTGGAAGGGGAAGCGATATTATGTGGCATAGACAAACTATCATAGACTCTATAGGAGGAGGAGGAGGAGGAGGAGGAGGAGGAGGAGGAGGAAGAGGAAGAGGAAGAGGAAGAGGAAGAAGAGGAGGAAGAGGAGGAGGAGACAGAGGTGGCCAGGCTGCAGTGGTTATCGGGGTGGAAAGCCTTACGACGGGCGAGAGGCCATGGGATATAAAGTGAATATTTTTTCAGTTTGCGAGTAAGTTTCCCAGAAACATTTAGAAAACTCAAGCACACCTTACATCCCGAAAGGCACCATTGCTGAATTATGTAAATTTTGTTCTGGATTCCACAATATATCCCGCTTTTATTCATTCTATTTTTCACTGTGAAATATACTACGATGAAGAGCTAGATTATTGCGCACAAAACTTCGGCATTTTGGACTTTCTGGAAGAAGATTTCTATAAAATCCCATAATACCATCTAATAAGTTATTGTGTCAATGAAACATAATTCCTTACTTTTACTCTCCCATTGGCGTGAGTAATTTCTCGGTTCGACTTTTAATGTATCGGGGTACTTAACGACGCTAGAAGTGACTTGCCAGGTTTCAGGAATACCGCTCGTTACTCGACCTGCTTAGTGCTCCGCTGAGAGTCGGTGTCCTTGGGTTAATGCGTTACCGAGGAACATAAACTTGAACGAGTATTGTACAAGCTGTAAAGTGTGACAATAATTTATCCTGTAATTGGTTATTTCTGTTTGGATTTCTCAAAACAGAGGTTGTGTTAGTTAAGTGTGTGTGTGGTGGGGGGGTGGGCGGGGGGTGATCAACAATGAAATGAAATTGGGTGAACGAGTCTTAACCTGACTGTGCCGTGTGAGGCGCTTATCGATGCCTAGATAGGTTTGTTTACTTCTCCCAGAACCACCATCCCACCCACGCAGCTGCACCTCCATCCAATATCTTGTTATATCTGCCCCTCGCCCCGAACACAGACCAAACATTGAAAATAATACATAAAAAAGAAAAAGAAAACATCAAAGTAGTGGAGGAAGTAGATTATTTAGGAATAACACACAAAAAGAAGGTATATGTATATATGTATATGTAATATATATATATATATATATATATATATATATATATATATATATATATATATATATATATATATAATATATATATATATATATATATATATATATATATATATTATATATATATATATATATATATATATATATATATATATATATATATATATTATATATATATATATATATATATATATATATATATATATATATATATATATATATATATATATATATATATATATATATATATATACACATACATACATACATACATACATATATGTATATAATTATATCCCAATTTCAATGAAATTTACTTTTTCAGCGCTGTAGTTGCAGTTAGTTGATGGCAAAAATTACAAATTACAATGTTGCAATTCTTCCTTGCTTTTAAAAGACTTTTACGATATGCAGAAAATACGGTGACCCCATTCTTCCAGCCTGGGCACTGATGTGTAAAAAGAGAGAGAGAGAGAGAGAGAGAGAGAGAGAGAGAGAGAGAGAGAGAGAGAGAGAGAGAGAGAGAGAGAGAGAGAGAGAGAGAGAGAGAGAGAGAGAGAGAGAGAGAGAGAGAGAGTTCAGTTAAGTATTTGGGCCTAAAACCGAACTGATAGTCAGTTAGCAATGACTGAACAAAAAAAGAAATTCAACAACTTAACCACCATCGAGAATCACATCGACAAACAAAAATACAGATAGAGAAAGACACAAATAGACAAACACATACAGATAGAGAAAGAAATAGACATAGACAGTGAATCAGATACACACACAGAGACAGATAGACAGACAGCTATTATACAAGACCATAACACATATAGACAGAGTAGGTATGGCAGGTAATCGTCAATATCCCTTTTAAAGCCTTGTCTGAAGTAGAAATGGATCCAAAAACCCAAACGGTGGTCAATTATCGAGGGTCTTAATAAGGGCTGGGAGTGACCAGTCCGGCGAGGAGAGGAAGCTAAGAATAATGCGAGGCTGGGTTAGGGCCAATCCAAGATAATAAGGGCGGCAGGTTGACCACTGTTTTACTCCACTGAAGGGGTTGTGTGCGATTCTCTCTCTCTCTCTCTCTCTCTCTCTCTCTCTCTCTCTCTCTCTCTCTCTCTCTCTCTCTCTCTCTCTCTCTCTCTCTCTCTCTCTTTATCGATATCTCTATATTTCTATTTTTATTTCTTGCTCTTTCTTTAATATTAATAATAATAATGATAATAATGATATTAATAGTAAAATAAAAGTTAAAATTATAATAACAGTAACAATAATAACGATAAGATTAGTAATGATAATAATAATGATATCATTATGATATCATTACTATTGATATATTATCATTATTGTAATTATGATTATTATTATTATTATTATTATTATTATTATTATAATGATTATTATTATAATGATTATTATTATTACTATTGTCATTATTATTATTATCATTATTGCTATTACTATCAAGGGGGTGTCCCCCCTTGCTCAAGGGGGACACCAATCACTACCTGTCAGTGAAAAATCCTTAGCGACCTGAGCAGGGTTCGAATCCACGTTTTGCCGG
>JAPQNM010000002.1:2505785-2517238 GCA_029783475.1 Metacarcinus magister
ATATAGATAATTTTACGGTACGATAACTGCGATTTGGCAACACCGCCGGCAGCAATATATAACCGTCGCTCCGTCGGCCGTCAGAAACGGGCTCTTCTAGCTAGCATTAGATATTGGATATTGAAAATATTGGAAATATTGGAAATATCATTGCAGCATCTGATACACCTAATTAAACTGTACAACTGTCATTATGAATATTTGTTTTATGACTAATAATTACGCAGTAAAATGAAACTTAATATTTATATATAAACATGACATTCCTCCTCATTTTCCCGAAAGCTATTAGAGATATTGGAAATATCATTGCAGCATCTGATACAGCTAATTAAACTGTACAACTGATATTATGAATATTTGTTCTATGACTAATAATTACGCAGTAAAATTAAACTTAATATTTATTTAAAAATATATCTTTTCTCCTCATTTCCTCGAAAGCTATTAGAGATATTGGAAATATCATTGCAGTATCTGATAGACCTAATTAAACTGTACAACTGTCATTATTAATATTTGTTCTATGACTAATAATTACGCAGTAAAATGAAACTTAATATTTATATAAAAACATGAATTTCCTCCTCATTTTCTCGAAAGCTATTAGAGATATTGGAAATATCATTGCAGCATCTGATAGACCTAATTAAACTGTAAAACTGAAATTATGAATATTTGTTCTATGACTAATAATTACGCAGTAAAATGAAACTTAATATTTATATAAAAACATGAATTTCCTCCTCATTTTCTCGAAAGTTATTAGAGATATTGGAAATATCATTGCAGCATCTGATAGACCTAATTAAACTGTAAAACTGAAATTATGAATATTTGTTCTATGACTAATAATTACGCAGTAAAATGAAACTTAATATTTATATAAAAACATGACTTTCCTCCTCATTTTCCCGAAAGCTATTAGAGATATTGGAAATATCATTGCAGCATCTGATATACCTAATTAAACTGTACAACTGTAATTATGAATATTTGTTCTATGACTAATAATTACGCAGTAAAATGAAACTTAATATTTATATAAAAACATGATTTCCTCCTCATTTTCTCGAAAGCTATTAGAGATATTGGAAATATCATTGCAGCATCTGATAGACCTAATTAAACTGTAAAACTTAAATTATGAATATTTGTTCTATGACTAATAATTACGCAGTAAAATGAAACTTAATATTTATATAAAAACATGAATTTCCTCCTCATTTTCTCGAAAGTTATTAGAGATATTGGAAATATCATTGCAGCATCTGATAGACCTAATTAAACTGTAAAACTGAAATTATGAATATTTGTTCTATGACTAATAATTACGCAGTAAAATGAAACTTAATATTTATATAAAAACATGACTTTCCTCCTCATTTTCCCGAAAGCTATTAGAGATATTGGAAATATCATTGCAGCATCTGATACACTTAATTAAACTGTACAAATTGTAATTATGAATATTTGTTCTATGACTAATAATACGCGGTAAAATGAAACTTAATATTTATATAAAAACATGATTTTCCTCCTCATTTTCTCGAAAGCTATTAGAGATATTGGAAATATCATTGCAGCATCTGATAGACCTAATTAAAATCTACTACTGTCATTATGAATATTTTCACTAGTACTAATAAATAGTGAATTTTACTTTTTTAAAAATTACTTTCTTCCTCGTTTTCTCGAAAGCTATTAGAGATATTAGAAATATCATTGCATCATCTGATACACCTAATTCAACTGTACAACTGATATTATGAATATTTGTTCTATGACTAATAATTACGCAGTAAAATAAAACCCTATTTTTATATAATAACATCAATTTCCTCGTCATTTTCTTGAAAGCTATTAGAGATATTGGAAATATAATTGCAGCATCTGATAGACCTAATTAAACTGTACAACTGATATTATGAATATTTGTTCTATGACTAATAATTACGCAGTAAAATGAAACTTAATATTTATTTAAAAACATGAATTTCCTCCTCATTTTCTCGAAAGCTATTAGAGATATTGGAAATATCATTGCAGCATCTGATACACCTAATTAAACTGTACAACTGATATTATGAATATTTGTTCTATGACTAATAATTACGCAGTAAAATGAAACTTAATATTTATTTAAAAACATGAATTTCCTCCTCATTTTCTCGAAAGCTATTAGAGATATTGGAAATATCATTGCAGCATCTGATAGCACCAAATTAAACTGTACAACTGTCATTATGAATATTTGTTCTATGACTAATAATTACGCAGTAAAATTAAACTTAATATTTATTTAAAAACATACTTTCCTCCTCATTTTCTCGAAAGCTATTAGAGATATTGGAAATATCATTGCAGCATCTGATAGACCTAATTAAACTGTACAACTGTCATTATGAATATTTGTTCTATGACTAATAATTACGCAGTAAAATGAAACTTAATATTTATATAAAAACATGATTTTCCTCCTCATTTTCTCGAAAGCTATTAGAGATATTGGAAATATCATTGCAGCATCTGATAGACCTAATTAAACTGTACAACTGTCATTATGAATATTTGTTCTATGACTAATAATTACGCAGTAAAATGAAACTTAATATTTATATAAAAACATGAATTTCCTCCTCATTTTCTCGAAAGTTATTAGAGATATTGGAAATATCATTGCAGCATCTGATAGACCTAATTAAACTGTAAAACTTAAATTATGAATATTTGTTCTATGACTAATAATTACGCAGTAAAATGAAACTTAATATTTATATAAAAACATGAATTTCCTCCTCATTTTCTCGAAAGTTATTAGAGATATTGGAAATATCATTGCAGCATCTGATAGACCTAATTAAACTGTAAAACTGAAATTATGAATATTTGTTCTATGACTAATAATTACGCAGTAAAATGAAACTTAATATTTATATAAAAACATGAATTTCCTCCTCATTTTCTCGAAAGCTATAGAGATATTGGAAATATCATTGCAGCATCTGATAGACCTAATTAAACTGTACAACTGAAATTATGAATATTTGTTCTATGACTAATAATTACGCAGTAAAATGAAACTTAATATTTATATAAAAACATGACTTTCCTCCTCATTTTCCCGAAAGCTATTAGAGATATTGGAAATATCATTGCAGCATCTGATACACCATAATTAAACTGTACAACTGTCATTATGAATATTTGTTTCATGACTAATAATTACGCAGTAAAATGAAACTTAATATTTATATAAAAACATGATTTTCCTCCTCATTTTCTCGAAAGCTATTAGAGATATTGGAAATATCATTGCAGCATCTGATAGACTAATTAAACTGTACAACTGTCATTATGAATATATGTTCTATGACTAATAATTACGCAGTAAAATAAAACTTATATTTATATAAAACATGATTTTACTCCTCATTTTCTCGAAAGCTATTAGAGATATTGGAAATATCATTGCAGCATCTGATAGACCTAATTAAAATCTACTACTGTCATTATGAATATTTTCACTAGTACTAATAAATAGTGAATTTTACTTTTTTATAAAATTACTTTCTTCCTCGTTTTCTCGAAAGCTATTAGAGATATTAGAAATATCATTGCATCATCTGATACACCTAATTCAAACTGTACAACTGATATTATGAATATTTGTTCTATGACTAATAATTACGCAGTAAAATGAAAACTTAATATTTATATAAAAACATGAATTTCCTCCTCATTTTCTCGAAAGCTATTAGAGATATTGGAAATATCATTGCAGCATCTGATAGACCTAATTAAACTGTACAAACTGATATTATGAATATTTGTTCTATGACTAATAATTACGCAGTAAAATGAAACTTAATATTTATATAAAAACATGACTTTCCTCCTCATTTTCCCGAAAGCTATTAGAGATATTGGAAATATCATTGCAGCATCTGATACACCTAATTAAACTGTACAACTGTATTATGAATATTTGTTTCATGACTAATAATTACGCAGTAAAATGAAACTTAATATTTATATAAAAACATGATTTTCCTCCTCATTTTCTCGAAAGCTATTAGAGATATTGGAAATATCATTGCAGCATCTGATAGCACCAAATTAAAACTGTACAACTGTCATTATGAATATTTGTTCTATGACTAATAATTACGCAGTAAAATTAAACTTAATATTTTTTAAAATATACTTTCTCCTCATTTCTCGAAAGCTATTAGAGATATTGGAAATATCATTGCAGTCATCTGATAGACCTAATTAAACTGTACAACTGTCATTATGAATATTTGTTCTATGACTAATAATTACGCAGTAAAATGAAACGTAATATTTATATAAAAACATGAATTTCCTCCTCATTTTCTCGAAAGCTATTAGAGATATTGGAAATATCATTGCAGCATCTGATAGACCTAATTAAACTGTACAACTGATATTATGAATATTTGTTCTATGACTAATAATTACGCAGTAAAATGAAACTTAATATTTATATAAAAACATGACTTTCCTCCTCATTTTCTCGAAAGCTATTAGAGATATTGGAAATATCATTGCAGCATCTGATAGACCTAATTAAACTGTAAAACTGAATTATGAATATTTGTTCTATGACTAATAATTACGCAGTAAAATGAAACTTAATATTTATATAAAAACATGAATTTCCTCCTCATTTTCCCGAAAGCTATTAGAGATATTGGAAATATCATTGCAGCATCTGATACACCTAATTAAACTGTACAACTGTCATTATGAATATTTGTTCTATGACTAATAATTACGCAGTAAAATGAAACTTAATATTTATATAAAAACATGATTTTCCTCCTCATTTTCTCGAAAGCTATTAGAGATATTGGAAATATCATTGCAGCATCTGATAGACCTAATTAAAACTGTACAACTGTCATTATGAATATTTGTTCTATGACTAATAATTACGCAGTAAAATTAAACTTATATTTATTTAAAAATATACTTTCTCCTCATTTCCTCGAAAGCTATTAGAGATATTGGAAATATCATTGCAGTCATCTGATAGACCTAATTAAACTGTACAACTGATCATTATGAATATTTGTTCTATGACTAATAATTACGCAGTAAAATGAAACTTAATATTTATATAAAAACATGAATTTCCTCCTCATTTTCTCGAAAGCTATTAGAGATATTGGAAATATCATTGCAGCATCTGATAGACCTAATTAAACTGTACAAACTGATATTATGAATATTTGTTCTATGACTAATAATTACGCAGTAAAATGAAACTTAATATTTATATAAAAACATGACTTTCCTCCTCATTTTCTCGAAAGCTATTAGAGATATTGGAAATATCATTGCAGCAGCTGATACACCTAATTAAACTGTACAACTGATATTATGAATATTTTTTCTATGACTAATAATTACGCAGTAAAATGAAACTTAATATATATTTAAAAACACGAATTTCCTCCTCATTTTCCCGAAAGCTATTAGAGATATTGGAAATATCATTGCAGCATCTGATACACCAAATTAAACTGTACAACTGTCATTATGAATATTTGTTCTATGACTAACAATTACGCAGTAAAATTAAACTTAATATTTATTTAAAAACATCTTTCCTCCTCATTTTCTCGAAAGCTATTAGAGATATTGGAAATATCATTACAGCATCTGATGCACCAAATTAAACTGTACAACTCTCATTATGCATATTTGTTCTATGACTAATAATTACGCAGTAAAATTAAACTTAATATTTATTTAAAAATATATCTTTTCTCCTCATTTGCTCGAAAGCTATTAGAGATATTGGAAATATCATTGCAGTATCTGATAGACCTAATTAAACTGTACAACTGTCATTATTAATATTTGTTCTATGACTAATAATTACGCAGTAAAATGAAACTTAATATTTATATAAAAACATGAATTTCCTCCTCATTTTCTCGAAAGTTATTAGAGATATTGGAAATATCATTGCAGCATCTGATAGACCTAATTAAACTGTAAAACTGAAATTATGAATATTTGTTCTATGACTAATAATTACGCAGTAAAATGAAACTTAATATTTATATAAAAACATGAATTTCCTCCTCATTTTCTCGAAAGTTATTAGAGATATTGGAAATATCATTGCAGCATCTGATAGACCTAATTAAACTGTAAAACTTAAATTATGAATATTTGTTCTATGACTAATAATTACGCAGTAAAATGAAACTTAATATTTATATAAAAACATGAATTTCCTCCTCATTTTCTCGAAAGTTATTAGAGATATTGGAAATATCATTGCAGCATCTGATAGACCTAATTAAACTGTAAAACTGAAATTATGAATATTTGTTCTATGACTAATAATTACGCAGTAAAATGAAACTTAATATTTATATAAAAACATGAATTTCCTCCTCATTTTCTCGAAAGTTATAGAGATATTGGAAATATCATTGCAGCATCTGATAGACCTAATTAAACTGTAAAACTGAAATTATGAATATTTGTTCTATGACTAATAATTACGCAGTAAAATGAAACTTAATATTTATATAAAAACATGACTTTCCTCCTCATTTTCCCGAAAGCTATTACAAATATTGGAAATATCATTGCAGCATCTGATACACCTAATTAAACTGTACAACTGTAATTATGAATATTTGTTTCATGACTAATAATTACGCAGTAAAATGAAACTTAATATTTATATAAAAACATGATTTTCCTCCTCATTTTCTCGAAAGCTATTAGAGATATTGGAAATATCATTGCAGCATCTGATAGATCTAATTAAACTGTACAACTGTAATTATGAATATATGTTCTATGACTCATAATTACGCAGTAAAAAAAACCTTTATATTTATATAGAAACATGATTTTACTCCTCATTTTCTCGAAAGCTATTAGAGATATTGGAAATATCATTGCAGCATCTGATAGACCTAATTAAAATCTACTACTGTCATTATGAATATTTTCACTAGTACTAATAAATAGTGAATTTTACTTTTTTTAAAATTACTTTCTTCCTCGTTTTCTCGAAAGCTATTAGAGATATTAGAAATATCATTGCATCATCTGATACACCTAATTCAACTGTACAACTGATATTATGAATATTTGTTCTATGACTAATAATTACGCAGTAAAATAAAACCGTATTTTTATATAATAACATTAATTTCCTCGTCATTTTCTTGAAAGCTATTAGAGATATTGGAAATATAATTGCAGCATCTGATAGACCTAACTAAACTGTACAACTGATATTATGAATATTTGTTCTATGACTAATAATTACGCAGTAAAATGAAACTTAATATTTATTTAAAAACATGACTTTCCTCCTCATTTTCTCGAAAGCTATTAGAGATATTGGAAATATCATTGCAGCAGCTGATACACCTAATTAAACTGTACAACTGATATTATGAATATTTTTTCTATGACTAATAATTACGCAGTAAAATGAAACTTAATATATATTTAAAAACACGAATTTCCTCCTCATTTTCCCGAAAGCTATTAGAGATATTGGAAATATCATTGCAGCATCTGATACACCAAATTAAACTGTACAACTGTCATTATGAATATTTGTTCTATGACTAACAATTACGCAGTAAAATTAAACTTAATATTTATTTAAAAACATCTTTCCTCCTCATTTTCTCGAAAGCTATTAGAGATATTGGAAATATCATTACAGCATCTGATGCACCAAATTAAACTGTACAACTCTCATTATGCATATTTGTTCTATGACTAATAATTACGCAGTAAAATTAAACTTAATATTTATTTTAAAATATATCTTTTCTCCTCATTTCCTCGAAAGCTATTAGAGATATTGGAAATATCATTGCAGTATCTGATAGACCTAATTAAACTGTACAACTGTCATTATTAATATTTGTTCTATGACTAATAATTACGCAGTAAAATGAAACTTAATATTTATATAAAAACATGAATTTCCTCCTCATTTTCTCGAAAGTTATTAGAGATATTGGAAATATCATTGCAGCATCTGATAGACCTAATTAAACTGTAAAACTGAAATTATGAATATTTGTTCTATGACTAATAATTACGCAGTAAAATGAAACTTAATATTTATATAAAAACATGAATTTCCTCCTCATTTTCTCGAAAGTTATTAGAGATATTGGAAATATCATTGCAGCATCTGATAGACCTAATTAAACTTTAAAACTGAAATTATGAATATTTGTTCTATGACTAATAATTACGCAGTAAAATGAAACTTAATATTTATATAAAAACATGACTTTCCTCCTCATTTTCCCGAAAGCTATTACAAATATTGGAAATATCATTGCAGCATCTGATATACCTAATTAAACTGTACAACTGTAATTATGAATATTTGTTTCATGACTAATAATTACGCAGGAAAATGAAACTTAATATTTATATAAAAACATGATTTTCCTCCTCATTTTCTCGAAAGCTATTAGAGATATTGGAAATATCATTGCAGCATCTGATAGACCTAATTAAAATCTACTACTGTCATTATGAATATTTTCACCCAGTACTAATAAATAGTGAATTTTACTTTTTTTTAAATTACTTTCTTCCTCGTTTTCTCGAAAGCTATTAGAGATATTAGAAATATCATTGCATCATCTGATACACCTAATTCAACTGTACAACTGATATTATGAATATTTGTTCTATGACTAATAATTACGCAGTAAAATAAAACCGTATTTTTATATAATAACATTAATTTCCTCGTCATTTTCTTGAAAGCTATTAGAGATATTGGAAATATAATTGCAGCATCTGATAGACCTAACTAAACTGTACAACTGATATTATGAATATTTGTTCTATGACTAATAATTACGCAGTAAAATGAAACTTAATATTTATATAAAAACATGACTTTCCTCCTCATTTTCTCGAAAGCTATTAGAGATATTGGAAATATCATTGCAGCAGCTGATACACCTAATTAAACTGTACAACTGATATTATGAATATTTTTTCTATGACTAATAATTACGCAGTAAAATGAAACTTAATATATATTTAAAAACACGAATTTCCTCCTCATTTTCCCGAAAGCTATTAGAGATATTGGAAATATCATTGCAGCATCTGATACACCAAATTAAACTGTACAACTGTCATTATGAATATTTGTTCTATGACTAACAATTACGCAGTAAAATTAAACTTAATATTTATTTAAAAACATCTTTCCTCCTCATTTTCTCGAAAGCTATTAGAGATATTGGAAATATCATTACAGCATCTGATGCACCAAATTAAACTGTACAACTCTCATTATGCATATTTGTTCTATGACTAATAATTACGCAGTAAAATTAAACTTAATATTTATTTAAAAATATATCTTTTCTCCTCATTTCCTCGAAAGCTATTAGAGATATTGGAAATATCATTGCAGTATCTGATAGACCTAATTAAACTGTACAACTGTCATTATTAATATTTGTTCTATGACTAATAATTACGCAGTAAAATGAAACTTAATATTTATATAAAAACATGAATTTCCTCCTCATTTTCTCGAAAGTTATTAGAGATATTGGAAATATCATTGCAGCATCTGATAGACCTAATTAAACTGTAAAACTGAAATTATGAATATTTGTTCTATGACTAATAATTACGCAGTAAAATGAAACTTAATATTTATATAAAAACATGAATTTCCTCCTCATTTTCTCGAAAGTTATTAGAGATATTGGAAATATCATTGCAGCATCTGATAGACCTAATTAAACTTTAAAACTGAAATTATGAATATTTGTTCTATGACTAATAATTACGCAGTAAAATGAAACTTAATATTTATATAAAAACATGACTTTCCTCCTCATTTTCCCGAAAGCTATTACAAATATTGGAAATATCATTGCAGCATCTGATATACCTAATTAAACTGTACAACTGTAATTATGAATATTTGTTTCATGACTAATAATTACGCAGGAAAATGAAACTTAATATTTATATAAAAACATGATTTTCCTCCTCATTTTCTCGAAAGCTATTAGAGATATTGGAAATATCATTGCAGCATCTGATAGACCTAATTAAAATCTACTACTGTCATTATGAATATTTTCACTAGTACTAATAAATAGTGAATTTTACTTTTTTTTAAATTACTTTCTTCCTCGTTTTCTCGAAAGCTATTAGAGATATTAGAAATATCATTGCATCATCTGATACACCTAATTCAACTGTACAACTGATATTATGAATATTTGTTCTATGACTAATAATTACGCAGTAAAATAAAACCGTATTTTTATATAATAACATTAATTTCCTCGTCATTTTCTTGAAAGCTATTAGAGATATTGGAAATATAATTGCAGCATCTGATAGACCTAACTAAACTGTACAACTGATATTATGAATATTTGTTCTATGACTAATAATTACGCAGTAAAATGAAACTTAATATTTATTTAAAAACATGACTTTCCTCCTCATTTTCTCGAAAGCTATTAGAGATATTGGAAATATCATTGCAGCAGCTGATACACCTAATTAAACTGTACAACTGATATTATGAATATTTTTTCTATGACTAATAATTACGCAGTAAAATGAAACTTAATATATATTTAAAAACACGAATTTCCTCCTCATTTTCCCGAAAGCTATTAGAGATATTGGAAATATCATTGCAGCATCTGATACACCAAATTAAACTGTACAACTGTCATTATGAATATTTGTTCTATGACTAACAATTACGCAGTAAAATTAAACTTAATATTTATTTAAAAACATCTTTCCTCCTCATTTTCTCGAAAGCTATTAGAGATATTGGAAATATCATTACAGCATCTGATGCACCAAATTAAACTGTACAACTCTCATTATGCATATTTGTTCTATGACTAATAATTACGCAGTAAAATTAAACTTAATATTTATTTAAAAATATATCTTTTCTCCTCATTTCCTCGAAAGCTATTAGAGATATTGGAAATATCATTGCAGTATCTGATAGACCTAATTAAACTGTACAACTGTCATTATTAATATTTGTTCTATGACTAATAATTACGCAGTAAAATGAAACTTAATATTTATATAAAAACATGAATTTCCTCCTCATTTTCTCGAAAGTTATTAGAGATATTGGAAATATCATTGCAGCATCTGATAGACCTAATTAAACTGTAAAACTGAAATTATGAATATTTGTTCTATGACTAATAATTACGCAGTAAAATGAAACTTAATATTTATATAAAAACATGAATTTCCTCCTCATTTTCTCGAAAGTTATTAGAGATATTGGAAATATCATTGCAGCATCTGATAGACCTAATTAAACTGTACAACTGACATTATGAATATTTGTTCTATGACTAATAATTACGCAGTAAAATGAAACTTAATAT
>JAPQNM010000002.1:2517338-2534838 GCA_029783475.1 Metacarcinus magister
CTGAATATTGGCATTTCTGTTAAGCACCAATAATTTGAAGAGTCGTTACCTCAGACTCGTGACAGGTTTGTTGTTCTATTTAGAAAACACAAAATTAATCGCAGTAAATAAATTATATACGGTAATTAAGCTATTATAAATGTTCCGCATGAACAATTTGAATGATATATTTCCTCTACATCCTGCAATTCCCATTGTATAGTATTTGTTTTCACAGTGCTGATGAACCATGCTTTCCCTGCATTATGTCGTATTCCTTATTCAAAGTTATTGAACAAAAAAACATTTTGGTAAAAGTTACGGTGTTGTTGGTGATGGAAAGCAATGGTCGGTGCCTTGCTAGACTTGTGGCCGCAACGTATTTTTCCCCCATTGTAATCATTAAGATAACTTTGTGAAAAAACATGTCAGACTCTTTTAATTTTCCCGTCCGTAGGCTTTAACGTGACCAATATCTTATGTCTGTTATTTTTGAAACTATGGTGAATATAATGATGTTTGTCTCAATGAAACACGTGAAGCAATTCTTGAGAAGAGAACAACATGCAGACAAACTGATGGACAGACATATAGATAGACAAACACGGTTGCTTCTATGATACACTAACCAAGTAATTATTGAAGCTATGGGCAGCAGTCAACCCACGCAAGTGTTCATGGGTTTGAGGTGACTCTTTGCCTCACACATATGCGAGTGCGAGCAAAAATCCAATAAACGGAAATAAAAGACAATAACTCTTACACTCTTATTTCTTTTAATTTATTTTACTGTCACTAAGAATAAATATTTCATGATCAACATTGTAAATCCTGTCCAGTATAACGTTGTTCATCATAACTTCAGCCGTTTTTTAGCGAATGTATTATTAAATTGATTGATACTCATTTCACTTGTATTCTTAGCAAGCAATCACTGGCTTTCCTGCGAACCTTCTCTTTACTTATCACTGCAAAGGAATAGTCTTTTACGACATGAGGAAGGAGAGAAAGGATAGTAGAAAAAAACCCTTGAATTTCAGAGTAGTTTATAATTTTTAACTTGGTACTTATTGCTTCTTGTTTGTTAATTCGTTATTCAGTTTCTTCATCATGTAACATTTTCCGTACATTGTTTTTCGTTGTGCAGTGTTTGTTTGACTCTTGTTCCTTGTATCCTTGTATCTTTTTTCTCGCGGCTGTTTGAATAATACAGGTTTTGCTCTGTTATTGACGTTTGTGTTATTGAGTGAGTGTGTGTGTGTGTGTGTGTGTGTGTGTGTGTGTGTGTGTGTGTGTGTGTGTGTGTGTGTGTGCGTGTGTGTGTGTGTGCGTGTGCGTGTGCGTGTGTGTGAGGGATGCGTCGAATAGATCATCAGATAGACGTTGCCAGGTTGGTTGGAATTAGTGTTGATCCCTCACGTAGTTCCTTCCAGCTCCGTCAGGTGGATATTATATTATGTGGCAAGATTACGTATGACCTTGATAACTCCAGATTGTATTACATTATCCCTTCTCATCATTCTCCGTCTTTATCATCTTTTCTCTGTATTTTAGCGATAGTGTGTCTCCACCCTTTCATATCCCTCTTCCTTTCTCTCCATTCCGTGTCTCAATCTGGTGGTTCTCTCATCATCGCATCGCCCCTTTCGTTCCCCTTCACTTCCTTTCTTTCTCGTAATCTTCGAATCATGCTCTTCTTTTTCCTTGCCCTCTATATCCCTTCCACTGACTTGTCATCACCCCATAGATCGCCCTCATAACATGCTCCCTTACTAAATTGAGCGGAGCTGCGGGATGCCAGCGCTTCGCCCACCCAGTCTTCATCCCGGTTTGCTAAAGATTTCACGCCCCGTTACCAAACATTCTGAGACCGTGAGAATATCGGAAGGAAAACGGCTGAGGCGGAAAGGCATCTCGAGCGTAATTAGAATTTTTCCTGCAAAGATTCTGAGAGAAGGGAAGGAAAATATGGCGACGACACAAATAGAGCTTTGCTGATTCCTTGGGATGAGATCAAAGTGGGAGGCAAGGATGAGGATGGGGAAGGAAGACGAAGAAGAGGATGAAGGAGGAGGGGAAGGACAAGGAGGAGGAAGGTGGGATAGGGAATGGGAGGGAGTAAGATTATATAGAGAGTGGATGGGAGGAAGGAAGGAAGGAAAGAAGGAAGGAAGGAAGGAAGGAAGGAAGGAAGGGAGAAAGGAAGGAATTAAGACTAAGGGTGAATGAGGTGGGACAGAGGGGAAAGAAAATTAGAGGGATTAAGAGAGAATTAATTAAGGAGTTGTGACTTATCTGCTTTGTCTTGTGTTTATTGTGTATATTTACCTTTATTTAATTACTTATACTCTTGAACGCTTGCGGTGCTCGGGCTTAATTGTGAGACTGGTGCTCTGTTTATTCCTGGCGAATTACTAAAGCCCAGTGTTACGCTGGACTCTGTCTGTCTGTCTGTCTGTCTGTCTGTCTGTGTCTATCTATCTGTCTATCTGTATCTGTCTGTCTGTCTATCTGTATCTGTGTCTCTCTCTCTCTCTCTCTCTCTCTCTCTCTCTCTCTCTCTCTCTCTCTCTCTCTCTCTCTCTCTCTCTTCCTTGGGTATCTAAACTTATGATCTTGAGATAATTTATTAGTTCCCTCGGTGTGGGTGTTTCTATCAAGTGAATGTTTAAGTATTATTACATTTTTATTCCTGGACGAAGAGTTATGAGTGTTTTAAAGCAGACCTTCCCCCGCATCAGTATATGTAGATGTAATGTCTTGATGCTAACGTGTGGTCTGATTGTAAGTAAGTCTAGGATGCGCATTGCAGATATCTTCTTAGTATTTCGTTAAGGCTAAGGTGAGCTCGGAAGTATTTCAGCACAGAGCGTTGATTTAGTTTTCCCGTCGTTCATTTCTTTATAATTCTTGTGGAAAATAGATTTACATAATTAACTTATTAACTTCGCAGAACCGTCGTTTCCGTGAAAGCTTATCGGATGAATAAATATAATTACTTTCCTTTCTTATTCGAAGATTTGCTCATATTTAATCTTTCCCAAAGAAGGGTGACCACCCTGCTAGATCCTTCAAACTATTCACCTTTATCTTTGACCTTCACCCTTGCTAAAGCTTTTAAGATTTCAGAGGGAAGACTATCAAACATGTATCAAGTGTGGTACAATCTGCTGTATGATTGACAGTATGGATTCTGCGAAGGACAGTCCAATGTAGATCTGGCTCTACCCGATTCCTTATCAAGTCGCATATGAATCTTTTGTTCTCAATATACCCTTGTACGCATCTATTTCTCATTCAACATCACAAACTTTCTTTCTGGCAGTTTTGTAGTTGATGTAAATAGTTACTGCTCTTCCCATGAATCTGTCAATAATGGAGTTGTAACAGCCAGTCTGTGCCTATTGTTCATCAGTGACCTCACTTGAACACTGTCATATGCAATGCTTTCCCAAGGACTGTCCTGCACTTGTAACACCAACCATCAGGAATGAAATGACTCGCGAGGAGACGTTGTGTTGCACTGAATTTCTAATTTTTTTTTCTTTAATTTCTGGATTGATCACGGCAAGTTTTGTACTCTCCATTGTTTCAAAACTCTGTTCTTCCTCCTATCTACTTAGATAACTTTCTTGGTAACTATCCCATCTTCTTGAATTACACTCAACCGATCCAATCTTCTGTAATAAAATTCTTGGGGTTTCCTTCACTATTAATCTTATCTGTAAACTTCATTTCTAACCAAATTAGTTTCCATGAAGCTTGGCAACTTTGTATCGTCCGAGTTAGGGTTAGAGTTTGTGGTTATTGTAGTGGTTCCTAACCTGGAGGCGCCCATAAGTGGGGCGTGAATAATTACAAGGTGGTGTGCGAACCCAGTTGATAAATATAATTTCTCTTATATATAAAATCAGAAAATATTTGAAATTCTCTGTACAGGTGTGTGCATATCATACTAACTTTATGTAACTCTTTAGCCTTTTGTAATATTGGTATAATATTAATTTCTTATTTTTCTACAAAATGTTTAACCTGTAATAATTCTTTTCTATAAATTTCAACTTGATTAAATTTTTTTTGTTACTACGACCGTTACCACCGTTACTACGACTTGTACTTGTCAGTCGCCTCCTATGCTCATCTCGTGATCATATGATCAATTTAGGTATATATAATTCTAGTCAAGTTATTGTATTCACGAATATATTTAACTGGGGTCAAGTGGTACGTATGTACATGTAGGCAAGTGGTTAAGTTAAGAATTCATTAGATTTTTTCTTCTGGTTAAAGATGAGAAACACAAAGCCTGGAAATTCATTAGGAATTAATTTCAATGTGATGTACGAGTAGCTGATGTTTCGGACAAAACACATTACTTGCACTAAATAAAAAACGCCGCGGCTTAGGAAGATTTAAAAATACTTGATTTAGAGATATTCTGAGTCAAGTAGCTTTCCATTTACCTTTTTATCTCGCATTTGGTCCTTCAGATTCAACGATGTTTGAATCCAACCATTTTTGTGTGCAGAAACAATATGAATGTTGAAGGATACTTGTGATATTCTCTCCTGCGTACGGTTATGCATTATAGATCTGGTAGCTATGAAACACGGTAAGATGTATCATTAAACGTGATCTCACTAACTAATTGAGGATATCCAGGTTTCTATAAAAAGAAAAATTCACAAGAGAAGAACTAAAAATACACCATTTTTCAGTTTTCCTTTGTTAATCAAAAGGATTTTAAAAACTGGTTGAAGGAGTGAGGGAGGGGGAGGACAGGCGTGGGGAAAACAACCAACTAGTACTAAAGGACACACACACACACACACACACACACACACACACACACACACACACACACACACACACACACACACACACACACACACACACACATCGCTGCCGCCACCCTCACTGGAATGAACCTGCCTCATTAAGCACCAAGTCTTGTTAACATATTTCATCTTCCGAGTCATCAGCCGTGGCATTCGATGGACCCACATCCTCCCTCACCCATTTCTAACCTTGCTTCGCCCCGCTTTGATAAGTCTCGTTCTTCCCCGCCCCGCCCCGCCCCGCCCAGCCCCGCCCCGCCCCCAGACTCCCACAAACCCGAGCACCAGTTGATTTCTAACGTTGGTGTCAGACAATATGGATGACTCATGAATAAGTTTCCCGTTTCCGTCTGTGTTATATATATATAGGGAGCTCTCTCTCTCTCTCTCTCTCTCTCTCTCTCTCTCTCTCTCTCTCTCTCTCTCTCTCTCTCTCTCTCTCTCTCTCTCTCTCTCTCTCTCAAACTAACTAACTAACTAACTAACTAACTAACTATAATATATATAATATATATATATATATATATATATATATATATATATATATATATATCGCACTTGCACAGAAATAAAACTCTTTATGTAGTGTGAGGAATACAAATATGATGCAGTAATTTCAACACACACGCACACGCACACGCACACGCACGGCCATGACTCTTGTGGCCCAGTGGTGCTGCGTAAACCTGCTGGAGGCGGCGGCTGGGTGCGGCAGTTCATCATCAATATTACTACTGTTCCTCTTGTTGATAGTGATAAAAATAATAATAATAATAATAACCACTACTACAACAACAGCACCTACTACTACTACTACTACTACTACTACTACTACTACTACTACTACTACTACTACTACTACTATTACAAATAATAGTGATAATAATGATAATGATAATAATGATTATATAATAATGATAAGTGGTGATACAATAATACCATTATATGTATTTTTCAATAATGATAGTCGAAGGGAAGTAATTAATGTGACCAGCATGTTGATCAACTTAATTGCTGAAAACTTTATCTAGAGAAAAGGAAAATAAGAAAGCACACCAATGGATAAAGAAACACATAAATGAATGCGTGCGGCACCGAGAGGAGTATTTTTCAATTTTGTTTGCAGAATTCTTTTATTTATGGTCGAGTGAAAAAAAAAAAAAATTCGCGTCATTGTTTCATAAATAATTCGTATTCGTCATCATTATGGTTGTTGTTGTCATGGTGGTGATGGTGGTTGAGGTATAGGTAGAGATAGTGGTGGTGGTGGTAAATCATCGTTGAAAGCACGACCTGATGTCAGTTCTGGGATTCACTGTTGGTACTGTTCGTGATGCTGACGACACTGTTGGTAAAGTAAAGGAGGCAGTTATATAGTTGTACGATGGGACATGTGTGTATGAGCTGTTAGTGAGGGGGGAGAAGGCTAGATGAAGCGATGGACTGTTAGTGGGTGGTAGTGTTTGGCTGGAGGCAGTGGTTGTGGTGGGTTAGTGGTGGATAAGGTGGAATGTTGATAGTAGGAAGGAGAACAGTTGACAGTGTTGGCGAGGACTGATTGAAGCGGTTTAGCTGAGGCGCAGATTGAGTTACATACCTTGGAGGCAGGATGCAGTGTGGAGGGTGGCTGCGTGGACAGTGCCGGGGAACATTGAGAGGAGTGTAGAGACAGCTAACCCACACATGCTCCTCTCTACAGCATTATTCTACCAAACTAGTACTTTTTTATACTTAATGATGATAATAAACAAAAATATTTTAGAGTAATATTGATAATGATATCAAGGATAATAACATTGATAATAGTTTTAATAATAATGATGCTCGAAGTAAGAACAATAGAGGAATATTTTTTCTATAGGAGGAAAATTAACGCTTTCAAACAAATGCAAATCAGCCATTGATCTACCGTACCTGAGTAAAAAAACCTTTTTCTCTTTGATTGTCAGCGTAAATGAATTACAAAATACTGCTGATATATGTAATTATAAGAAGAAAAAATTTCAGTGATTACTAATATTCAGTTAAATTGGTAGGCTAAGTATCACTTGTTTTAATGGCAACACTGACGGAGGAAAATATATATATATATATACATATATATATATATATATATATATATATATATATATATATATATATATATATATATATATATATATATATATATATATATATATATATATATATATAGAGAGAGAGAGAGAGAGAGAGAGAGATAACATCAATTTGGGATGAAAAATATTTGTTAAACATATACATCTCCCAAGACGTTATCTTGCTGGACTGAAACCAAAGCTGTCATATAAATGTGATGCGTGGAAATGGAATACATTAATCAAAGGAAATAAGGCATTCACGATTACCTATAAAGAAGTCAGTGTTGGGAGTAACTCTTATATATTGAAGATGGGAACAGATAAACATAGATAAAAGGAGGAGAGCAAAATTATTCAAGTTGAATATGGAGGGGCAAATGGTGGCTAGAAGAGCAAATGGCATATGGAGCAAAGAGTGACTCGAGTGACTAAACCTTAAGGAATAGTAATTGAAGTAGAGGCAGACCACACGGTAAGGTGGTGAGGTGAAGGTGGAATACTTGGGACTCGTGTAGAGAAGGGAGTTTGTGATGGTAAATACTACTTTTACTACTACTACTACTATAGCCTTGCACTCGCATCTTGATTACCAGCGAATAGCAAATGAAATTCAACGTCGACACATGTAAAATATTACACATTGGTAATAATAACGATCGTATTCAAAGAATGTCCAGCAACTTTCTGCAGTGAATAATGAACAAGAACGTAAAATCATATCAAGTGGAGTCAGCATTGTTCAGAAGTAGTTAAAATGCCAAAAAAATGGTTGGTTTCATCCACCGCAGCTTGGGTATTGCGTGCAGTTTTGATTTTCATGTTACAAAAAAATACAGAAAAAGCCAGAAAGAATTCAACAAAGAAAAACAAAAGAATACCAAAATTCAATTAATTTTTTCTGAATGTTTTTATGAAATGTAGATTTTTACAGCGTTGTTGCTGTTAGTCTGATACCACTTGTTTTGCCAGGATAATAATAATAGAAGTATTGATATTTCTTTCTTGTTCCTAAAAATAATTATATGCAATTTTTCTATGTTGTATAGTTTTTGTTCCTCTCCTGCCAGCTCCGTCTGGAGGTAGCGGTGGGTGGGGAGGAGCCTTCACATTTACTATACTACGTCTCTCACTTTATATCTGATTGTGTACTTTATTACAAACAGCCTCGTCAGGGCCAACTGCTCTACTGCCGTTTGTTCCTCCTCCTAACAAAGCCAAATATTTTTTCTTTAATCGTGTTGTCAATGTTTGGAACGGGCTACCTTCGAACGTCGTTAACTCGGCTACCGTTGAAACTTTTAAAAATCGCCTCGATAATTACTTCATACCAAATCCCCGGCTGGCATTGTTCTCTTCAGACTAATTAATCATCTATTTTGTATTTGGAGAAATTAAACAGCCAAGTAGGGACCAGTAGGTGTGTTGCTGTTTGCATTCCTTTGTAATCCTCTTTCTCCTCCTCTTTTCTCTAATTCAAGTAGTTAGTGTAGATTAGTCATATCAAACAGCCTTCGCATGGACCTAGGGTCTGTTGCTGTTTGTGTTCCCTTGTATTCCCTTGTATTCCCTTGTATTTCTCCTCTTTCTCTTCCTCCTCTTCTTCCTCCTCCTCTTCCTCTCCCTCCTCCTCCTCCTCCTCCTCCTCCTCCTCCTCCTCCTCCTCCTCCTCTTCCTCTTCCTCTTCCTCCTCCTCCTCCTCCTCCTCCTGCTGCTGCTGCTGATGATGATGATGTTAACTAAAAATGTAGTATCGGAAAAACACTGTTATACTAAGTTAGTTAGTCATCCAGTTAGTCAGAGTGTGTGTGTGTGTGTGTGTGTGTGTGTGTGTGTGTGTGTGTGTGTGTGTGTGTGTGTGTGTGTGTGTGTGTGTGTGTGTGTGTGTGTGTGTGTGTGTGTGTGTGTGTGTGTGTGTGTGTGTGTGTGTGTGTGTGTGTGTGCGCGCGCGTAGGTCCCTGTGTTCAGGTGCCTGCCAGGAAGATGCATAAATTACACGGGTGAGGGCAGGTGTGGAGACTGGTAGGAGAGTCGTCACTGGGGTGGAAGTGGGGTGCAGCCTTAAAGAAAGAGAGAGAGAGAGAGAGAGAGAGAGAGAGAGAGAGAGAGAGAGAGAGAGAGAGAGAGAGAGAGAGAGAGAGAGAGAGAGAGAGAGAGAGAGAGAGAGAGTGAGAAGAAAATGGTAAACAAAAGGAGAAAGGGAAGGAAGATGAGCACAAAATGTCGGGGAGAGTGGCGTGAGAGTCAACAGGATTAAAACTTCATCTCATTTTCACGCTCGCAACGCTTGGAATAGAACCACCACAGTGAAAATGTCCTAATGGTTTGTTAGTAGGGCACAGTAAATACCACACCTGTCGTCTGTGTCTCGTGGGGGCCGTACCGGGGGGAGGGGGACCGGGAGGGCTACCTTTTTTAGAATTCATTTTTAGTACGGTAAATTTATGATCCAAATAACCAATAGACATAACTTCAGAGCGGGAGGGAGAGGAAAGAAGTGACGGCTTACATTATATCCTTCTCACTTGCAGTTAAAAAGAGAGAGAGAGAGAGAGAGAGAGAGAGAGAGAGAGAGAGAGAGAGAGAGAGAGAGAGAGAGAGAGAGAGAGAGAGAGAGAGAGAGAGAGATGAGAGAGGGTGCATTGTATTTTCACAGCCTTGGTATTGCAGAATTTTTAAGTCTTGTAGTCAGTTCAACAACAACAACAACAGCAGCAGCAATAGCAATAACACAAAATATCAACGAAAAAGCAAAGCAAACCCAAACAGAAACTACTACCACTGTTTATTTTTCTGCTGATGTTCCTCCCGCTGTTGTTCCTGCTGTTGTTAATACCACTACTACTACTACTACTACTACTACTACTATTATGGATACGAATGCCTGTATAAGTAGACTATCGAGTATTTTATGTTTGGTATGTATCAGCAAACACAAACCGAGTGATTTATTATCTTGTGATTTTTTTTGTCATTCTTATTAGTTTTTCCCTCCTGCGTTGTCGATGAATTCCCGTGTTTGTGGGTGCGTGTGCATTGGCATGACGAGGCTATATTGTAAATGTGTAAGTATTGAGTCACGGAAGGGTGTGTATATGTTTTTTTTTTTATGTGTGTATGTGTGTGTTAGTAAAATATATAACGTCAGCTCACAAACTAAAAATAAATACATTGTAATGAATGAATAAAGGAATGTAGGACGTAACGAGCCATTTATTACCGCGCCACAAATATAATAATAAAAAAAAAGAAACGGGTATATAAATATCGTAACCAGTTTAGATTTTTATACTTGGCCTCACATTCCTCCCTCGAAAAGTGGGTCTGTCATGAGTTAATGAAAGCAGGTCTGGCATGAGCTAATGAAAACATGTCAGGTGTAATTCTAAGCGGGCACGGGCACGGGCTTAAATTATCATTATAATATACGATTTTTTTATTTTAAAGTGTCACAAATGCAATGATCATATGTTCATTTATACATTCATAAGATGGAGATTTACCTCTGTATTCCACCGCTCAGATGCAAAAGGAAAGTCAAAATGTAGTAAATGTACAGCAACTTTTTAAAATCTAACTCTAGAATATTATTTTGAACATGTCTTATTATCGTTATATCAGTAACTTGGAAAATGTAATCTGCCTGGAATATATATTTGTGTAATGCTTTGAATCAGCGTCATAGCGAGAGGTAATTACAACACGGCTTGCCTCGACATGTGGACACCTTAAGAAAGATGAGATGAGACGTGACCTTCTTGGGTTTCATTAATAGGAAAGGATGGAAGGGTGAGGAGGCTATAGGTTCAGTCTTGTAATAAAAATGTAGTACCAGCAACGCGTGCACTAGCGTCACGAAAAAGAGGAACAGAAAATACAGTACGGATGCAAAAGGTGTGACTGAATAGAATATCGTGTTGAAGGGTAAGAGAACAGAGAAGGGATAGTCAGAAAAGAAAACCTAATTTCCTTTATATCTCCCTCGGGCTATGTAAAATGTCCATATTTCTTACAATATCTCCATAAGCTACCGTAAAACGTCCATATTTTTACGTATCTCCCTCACTTAGATTAAGCTAGATGTTCATATTTCATCTATATCACTCTTAGCACACACTTTGGCTGGACCTCACTGCGCCAAACCGTCACGGCTGCACACTTACACCCACGGTATAGGGTGCTTCATCCGGCCAAGCGACATAAGAGTCACGAGGGTGTGCGGGTGAGCCCCTCAGTGACCGACCTCAGTAACCTCAGCCCATGGCAGCCCCCATCCACACACGATCAGCAGCAGCGCCTTGTGTTTGCTCGTGTGTCAATCAGCATTACGCGAACTCAAAAGGGCGTTCGTGGTGTGTTGTAATATTAAGAAACACAAATTACAAGCATTGCTAACAAGGAATACGGATTAATATATCATTGTTGGAGGCAATTATTCAAAATTTCGCCTTCTGCTTCCTTTGTATTGAAGTTCCTCGAAAGGATAAAATGGGAAGCCCTTGAGTTAGCATATTTTGTCTTATGAAATTCTCTCTCTCTCTCTCTCTCTCTCTCTCTCTCTCTCTCTCTCTCTCTCTCTCTCTCTCTCTCTCTCTCTCTCTCTCTCTCTCTCTCTCTCTCTCTCTCTCTCTCTCTCTCTCTCTTTATATATATATATATATATATATATATATATATATATATATCAAACTACCTCTTATCTTTCTATCTATCTGTTATCTATTTATCTATCTATATGTGTATCTATCAATTTATCCATCAATTGATCTGTATCTATCTGTCTATTTATCTATCTATCTATCTGTCTCTTTGTCTCTTTCTCTTTGTTTATCTGTATTGTAGATGTAAGGAGTTAATATTGTTGATTTATCAAGGATTGCTATTGTTTCAGAAGGGAAAAAAGCAGATAATACAGGCTTTATAAATGTTTTGTGTGTTCATAGAAAAGGATGGAGAAAGAGGGGAGCGTAAAGACGGAAGTAGGGGAAGAGGATGGATGGTTGTGAGGGTAAGAAGGCTTTAAGGGACAGGTGTATATATAGGCGCGTGGGGCTCATCACACTCACACAACGGAACACCAGAGTAAAGGAAGGGAAGGCCTTTGATGTTTGTGCTGAGTATATGGCCAATAAGTTTGAAAATTCGTCTCCATTTAAGTATCCTAGAGAACACGTGTGGTCCTGTCTCCGTATCGACATTCGTCTACTTTTTCCTTTAGTTGATGTACATTCTTTGCCATTATCACCTTTTCTTTGAGTCCATTGCAAGTATCTACATCTTTGGCGAAAACTACTTTTTTGTGTCATTTAAGCAAATTCCTTTTATCAGTTTTTTCTTGTCCCCTTAAATTTTCAGCCTCTCCTTTTCTTCTCAATATTAGATCTTTTTTTTATCTGTTTCTTCCAAGTTGTTCATCAATTTATGTATTGTAATTAAGTCTCTTCTTTCTCTTCTTCCTTCAAGTGTGCTTAGTTGCATTTCGTTTAATCTTTCCTCATATGTGAGATCTTTCAATTCTGGCGCCATCTTAGTTGCAATTCTCTGTATTCTTTCTAATTTCAACACATGTTTTTTTTCTTGGGTGGGGACCATGTTACTTCTGCATATTCCAGTTTTAGTCTAATCGTTGAAGTTATATAATTTTTCTCATATCTTTCTCTAGGAAGTGAAAAGCTATCCGTATATTTCTTAGCATCATGAATGTGTCACCAACATTTTTTTCTATGTTTCTCTGGTGGTAAATTGTCCTGTATTACCACTCCCAAATCTTTCTCTTCTTTTTCTTTTGATATAATATTTTGTCCTGATTTGTATGTCCATGAGGGTCCCATTGCACTCTTTCTCATTTCTAATATGTGGAATTTTTTGCATTATATTCCATTCCCCATGTCTGGCTCCATTCATATATCTTGTTTATATCATTCTGTAGCTCCTTGCCATCCTTGTGGTTTCTTATCTTTCGTAGTAATTTTGCATCATCTGCAAACAGACTTATGTAACTGCTTACTCCTTTTGTCATGTCATTTACATATATCAAAAACATTGTGTGTGTGTGTGTGTGTGTGTGTGTGTGTGTGTGTGTGTGTGTGTGTGTGTGTGTGTGTGTCTGTGTCTGTGTGTGTGTCTGTGTGTGTGTGTGTGTGTGTGTGTGTGCGTGCGTGTGTATGTGCGTGTATGTGTGTGTTTGTTACCGGAATCCACTATCAGAATCCATTTACAGGATCTTGTGAAAACACGAGAGTGAGAGTGAGCGTGAGAGAAGTCAATTTTACGGTTCTCACAGCAAGGCAGCGGCGAGCCCTTGCTACACACAGTTATTTTATACCGTGAAGGCCGCTCGGCACGCTGCTCCTTGCTTTTGCTTGTGTCATACTCCATCCTGTACTCACTCACTCACTATAGCTTATCTCTCTCTCTCTCTCTCTCTCTCTCTCTCTCTCTCTCTCTCTCTCTCTCTCTCTCTCTCTCTCTCTCTCTCTTACATCAAGGAAATTACCTCTTTCATCCCCCCAACACTAACACACTCACGCTTCTCATCGCCTCTCTCTCTCTATGCTCACACACCTCCCTCTCCTTCACTCCTCACCAACACACTTCCCCTCGCTTCCCTCTACCTGGCGCCCTCATCTTCCCGCAAGGTGAGGGAGGGTGGAACGTGCTGTGAACACCTCGTGAGAGCTTGATGTATTTATATTGTGGCACAGGCCTCATGAAGCCAAAGATTGAAGCCTCAACTCACCTCCCTTGCTCACTATGGCTGCTGCTCCTCCTCTCCCTCTCTGCTATCAACCATCCTCTCTCCTACTCCATAACTCTCTCCTACTCTATCTTGTATTTCACTCTCCTACACAGCAACCACTTCTCTCCTCCTCCTTCACCTCACCTCACCTCACCTTACCCCTCCACCACCTTTCTCTTCCCCCTCTTCTCCACTGCACCCTCCACCACTCTCCCTTTTTCACCTTTTTTCTATCGATCGCCCTCACACGCGCCTCAATACCTTTCTTTCTTCTTTTCTTTCTTTCCTTTTTTTTCGCAGTTTCCCTTTCAGGTTCTCCCTTGCCCTTGTCTGTACACTTGCCTCTCCCTACTACTGACTGCCTTCTCAGAATGGACCTTGTCTCCTTGTCTCCCCCATCCGTGTCTGCACGCTACATCTTCCTTTTGTTTCTTTCTGGTTCTTCTTCTTCTTCTCCCTGCACCTCTCCGCCTTGCTTCTTCTCCTCCATCTATCTCACATAGTCGCCCCTCAAGTGACCAAGCTTCTCCTCCCCAGTAGTCGTGTGGTGGCAGACATAGGATGAGACAATCAAATAATGTGCTTTTCTCTAAGGGAGATTATTGCATTTTCTCCTCCAATATATGTCCACACCTCCTCCTCCTCCTCCTCCTCCAATCTCTCTTCTTTTTTCTCCTCCTCTTCTTTCTCCTCTTCCTCCCCCTCCCATCTAATCTTCTTTCAACTTCTTGTCCTGCTGTCTTTTCATCTTCTACCTCATCTTCATCTTTTTCCTCTGCTTCGCTTTCTTTCTCCTTGTTTGTCTCTTCAATCTCCACTGTCTCTCTCTCTCTCTCTCTCTCTCTCTCTCTCTCTCTCTCTCTCTCTCTCTCTCTCTCTCTCTCTCTCTCTCTCTCTCTCTCTCTCTCTCTCTCTCTCTCTCTCTCTCTCGAACCTTCCTCATCTTTCTTTCTCCTCTTTCCTTCCGTCTTCTACCAAGCTACATATTTTTTGTTTTCTTACTCTCAGTCTTTCTCTCTTTTCCCTGTATCTTATTCACGACCTTTCTCTCTCTCTCTCTCTCTCTCTCTCTCTCTCTCTCTCTCTCTCTCTCTCTCTCTCTCTCTCTCTCTCTCTCTCTCTCTCTCTCTCTCTCTCTCTCTCTCTCTCTCTCTCTCTCCCCCCCTCTCTCTCTCTCTGTATATTCTATGTCTTATCTTGCTTCCCTCTTTCCAACTTCAGCACTTTTTTAAATATTTTTCGCGTCATCCGATTTTTCCTTCATTTCTTCTAAAGGTTATATTATCTTTACCAAATTTTCTTCATGTTTTTTTCTTCATATTATTGTTATTATACATTTTATATTCTCTGCATCGTCTGATATGTCTCCATCCTTCCCTTTTATTACTTTTATCTTTCCCTCTGGTATTATTTTTTTTTTTATTATCTATTCCCCTTCACCACCACCACCACCACCATTACTACCACCACCACCACCACCACCACCACCACCACCACCACCACCACCACCACCACCACCACCACCTTCTCATACCTCCATCTAGGGCACACACAGACCCTTGCATGTCAAGTCAGCGTTAAAAAGACAGGCATATATTCACAACTCTTAATTAACATTTTTCTCCCCGTTCTTTTCAGTTCTCCTCTCTTCATATTGATCTCTTTTTATTTTTTTTTATCTCTTTCTCACACTTCTTTGTTTTCTCCCTTTTATTTTGTCACTCCTCCTCCTTCTCCTTCTTCTCATTTTCATCTTTTAATTTTTCTAACTTTTCATTTCACATTTTTTTTTTCTCTCAGCTCTTATTCTTTTCCAGCATTTAAGTCCTAGTTTTTTCTCTCATTATTATTATTATTATTATTATTATTATTATTATTATTATTATTATTATTAGTATTATTATTGTTATTATTGTTATCATTATCATTATTATTAGTAGTAAAACGTAGTGACAGTAATATGATGACTATTGTTATTCAACTTTCTCAAGGATATCTGGGGAGTAATTATTCAAACTTGCTCTACGATTCATGTTGTTTGTTCACCAAAAGTCTCTCAGGAAGTGTTTGGGAAAGTTTTAATGTGTTTTCAGCCTCGTTTGACTTATTTCAGTGTAAATGTTTGTTAAGCTCATTTCCGTTGCCTGATTAAGCATAACTCAGTGAATCCCTCATCAGGTACTCGCGTCATCGTAGGAAATTTCAATATTACACTAATAACAGACGGATCAATGACCAAAGTTTAGGGTTGGAGACTCTTCCTCCATCCCTTATTACTTGCAGGGTGAAGTGTGTACGTGTGTGTGTGTGTGTGTGTGTGTGTGTGTGTGTGTGTGTGTGTGTGTGTGTGCGTGTGTGTGTGTGTGCGTGTGCGTGTGCGTGTGTGTGTGTGTGTATGTGGATCAAGCCTTAAGAAAGATCGCCTTTTCATACGTAAGAATCCTCGCGTTACTGTCCTTGGTATAACGTCACGAAGAACACATTGACTGGCAGGGAGTATCATCATTGTCATGGATGGTGAAGGTCAATGTGGAAGTGTGGACAGCTGGGTTTGCTGCCTCGCTTGTTAAATGAAGTGTCCTCCTTTGCCTGTCTGTCTTTGGAATGTGAGAGTATACTGTCCTGTTGATCTTTTCCGGTTTTGGTCTGCTTGTTTTTCTCCATATCATATTGTGCGTGTGCGTGTGCGTGTGCGTGTGTGTGGTAAAGTGGGACCTTGCCTCGTGAGACAGGGAATCGCCAGGTAATTATGGTTTCATTACCTGCAATTTAGTGGTCTGCAAATTAGCAGAAAGAGTAATTTTACATATAATTGATGCTAATAAAAACGTCAATCAGCCAATTGTCCGTATAATAGCTTGCTTCTGATTGGCAACACCTCGAATTGCTGCCATCAGTACCGCTGCAGATGGTGTACTTATGTGATAATTTTTTCATCGTGTTACTGTCCACACCTTTCGCTTTTCCTTGTACCTGATGGACACCTTCTCAATAATGAAATGTGCAAATGAAAACATCGATTTTGGCGACGAATAACAAATAGTTGAAAAATACGTATTGACTTTGCTTTTGAAATGACGCAGCTCTTGTGGACTGTTAGGTAGTTGTATTTTTTTCTTTTCTTTTTAGATTGATGTTCAACAACATTATAACATGAATAGTTTCTGGAAGCAAACTACGATGCACGGCGAATATATCTCATTCAAACATTGATCAATACAAGTTATTTTATGTATCGACTAATGCTGTGGCTGGTACTCATCGGTGTGGCAAGGGTGCAGCCGTGCCCTTGTTGGTGCAGCTAAGGACTAGTTCAGGAAGCGTTCTGTTACGTATCAACCACAACGCCTCAAGTTAACGTGGAGGAAAGTAACTTATGGTAAGGTTGCCAATATTGGTTCCTACCTTAATTATTCAAAATTGTTTGTACAAATGAATGTTACAATGTGCCTAATGTACCTTCAGATTCCAACAATTTATCCAGGTGTCCACATAGTTCTTAACTTTGATTACTAAAACACGAAAACAACAATATAGAACACAGAAAGCGAACTAAAAATACTGTTATATAAGGAGATATATATAAAATATGTATATCTCCTCAATTTTTCCTGTCTACCCGTATCTGACATATGCTAACAGACTGACCAGCCAACACAGCTGAGTACACAAACAAGGGAGAGAGAGAATGATAAGACGGCAAAAATAACCTCGAACGTACACCTGACATACACAATAACATTAAAATAGATAATTGTATGTCACCCAAAGGCAACATGAACATTAAAATATTAATTCTAAAATTGAGTAACGCCTAGCAGTTCCATGAAACGAAGGCACCTGGTATT
>JAPQNM010000002.1:2544838-2567338 GCA_029783475.1 Metacarcinus magister
GGACAAAGGCTGTGTCCAAGTTATGTTCCCTTGATATTATGCTGAATGTACCATCAGGTTGCACTCACGTCAGGCGTATTCATGAGTTCCGTTACCCTCCTGCCTTGCTCCCTTCCCCTTCCCCCCCTACCCCTCCCCTCTCCTTCCCTCCTCATCCCCTGCTCATTCCCGCCTCGCCCACCCATTCACCTCTGTAATGCGCCAAACCAGATTATTCTAAGATAAAAATATGGGAAGAACGAGGAAGCGTTTTTTTTTCGGTAAAAATATGAAGTTATGTTGATGTACAGATTTTTACAGCTAATAGAATAAGCATGTTATTTCACGTGTATATAAAAACATGCTCTGCAAAAGTAACACAATATAATATATATATTATGTTACTGAAGAATCTGGAATTTTTTTCTGCGAATACTGAATTTTATATTTCCAATGTATTCGTACTGTTTTCTTTCGTGTTTTACTTGGATATTTGGATACCACGTGTGTATAAGATGAGTTGTGTTGGGGTAAAGGTAACACAGGGGGTTAGGTTGTCGAGTAACACAATCTAAGTACGGAATTATGTCATTGAAATATAATGCACAAGCGATTACGAAAAAATATATACTTGCTTTCCTTGCTTGCCAGGAGTGTGCTTGTATTGAGTGTCACCAAAAAGAGCTGCCACTCTTATCCATCAAAGTGTTGTCTTGCACATTTCTTCCTTTCCTTTCTTCCTTTGTGGAGGTTTTAATCCATTTGAACACGAAGATGCTCAATAATCGATGATCTTAAGACGTCTGATTGGCAATGTAGGTTTCGTATTGAGGGCTGTATTGGCGATGTATCTTTTCTGATTGAATCATGGTCACTTCTGCTTTGGCCTTCGTCAAGACTATGTTGTTGCCTTAGATGTTTCGAATGGACTTCATAAAATGTGGCACAGATTTTTAGTTTCCGCGGTAAGCTCCTACGAACTATATTAATTTCTTCTTTCGTTCACGTCTAATTACCTTCTTTTATTCCATCTTTGTGCTTCCTTAATTAACTGTTTCACTGATGATGCTTCACTATATGTTTGTTCCCCAACGTTGTGTGTGATCTACGCTAGAGACTAATTATGAAAAAATGCATAACTAGCAATTCTGCAAAAATATATATATACTAAGGTGGATTATGAAATGGATGAGCTGTTGTTCTGCATGAGACTTGCAATGGCTGGCATGGCTCAAGGGTATGTGGAAGCCTCACGCCACTCTACAATCTCATCCGCTAAAAAGAAAAAGATTAACGATAATACTGTGATTTCCGTTGGTGTTCTATTTCTATGACTTTTCCATTACGTATTGAAGTCCAAAAGTCATGCACTGTATTGTACATTTATTTGAACACTGAGACACAATAATATTTAAGTTACACTATACTATAAGAATTGTTGGCTACACTAGTTCCTCACAGACACGACCGGGACCACCAACTTGAAGATCTGTTGGTTCACTGCGACAATTTCTTGTGCTCAGACGCTAATCCTGAGATTTTTAAGAGACCTCCAGCTATATCCCTGTGTTTAAGTTGCCATCCAGGATGTACCAGGAGCTCTCTCAGAAATCTCAATCATATATCAAGCCTATCCTCTTTTTTTCTCTCTCTTTCTGTCTGTGTCTGTCTGCCTGTCTATCTGTATGTATGTCTGTGTATGTCTCTTTCTCTTTCTCTCTTTCTTTGTCTCTGTCTCTTTCTCCCTTCCTGTCTCTTTCTTTCTCTTTTTCTTTCTCTTTTTTTTTCTTCTCTCTCTCTCTCTCTCTCTCTCTCTCTCTCTCTCTCTCTCTCTCTCTCTCTCTCTCTCTCTCTCTCTCTCCTCTCTCTCTCTCTCTCTCTCTCTCTCTCTCTCTCTCTCTCTCTCTCTCTCTCTCTCTCTCTCTCTCTCTCTCTCTCTCTCCTCTCTCTCTCTCTCTCTCTCTCTCTCTCTCTCTCTCTCTCTCTCTCTCTCTCCTCTCTCTCTCTCTCTCTCTCTCTCTCTCTCTCTCTCTCTCTCTCTCTCTCTCTCTCTCTCTCTCTCTCTCTCTCTCTCTCTCTCTCTCTCTCTCTCTCTCTCTCTCTCTCTCTCTCTCTCTCTCTCTCTCCTCTCTCTCTCTCTCTCTCTCTCTCTCTCTCTCTCTCTCTCTCTCTCTCTCTCTCTCTCTCTCTCTCTCTCTCTCTCTCTCTCTCTCTCTCTCTCTCTCTCTCTCTCTCTCTCTCTCTCTCTCTCTCTCTCTCTCTCTCTCTCTCTCTCTCTCTCTCTCTCTCTCTCTCTCTCTCTCTCTCTCTCGTGTTTTTACATCCTGTCTTTAGTACCGTTGATAACCTGACATGATTCGCTCATTACTGGTTCGCTTGTTTCTCCATTAGCGTAGACTGCACTCTTTTGTTCAGGTGATCTTCATTGGCTATCACATCTCCTCCCTAATGACATATCTTTTTTCAATGTCTTTCATGTACGTTCCCTTTCCTTGTTGTGATTTTTCTCACTTTTTTATTACTTCCTTTTCTTCTTCCCTCCGTTACGCTTAATCCCAGTCATCGAGTTCTTTTTCTTTCTTTTTATCTTGGCGGAGTTTAATTTCTTTGTTTTCTTCAATGGCTCCCATTTTTCTTTTAGTGCTCTGCCAACTTTAGAATGCTTTATCTTCATTTTTTTTTCTCTGTGAATAAATTATTGTTCTTTCTTTTGTGTGGATTCGTTTATTAATTTAGTTTTTCTTTTCTTTTCTTCTTGCTCTCCATCGCTTTCTTGTCTCTTCTTTATTGTTGCTGCTGCATGAGGACTTTTATTCCCTTGTGTCCACCGCAGGGTGTATCTGCAATCCCTCTCTTACCCTTTGGCGCAAACACCACTCAGCCGAAGCAACAGTCAGGCTGGGAGGCGTGGCCACTGAAGCATCTAAACAGCACTTCAAACACATTTTAAGCAGCGTCCTGTGTTCTATTCATGGGTGCTTCAGGTTGCTAGTATCGTAGCCTTGGCAAAGTCACTGGCTCTGGCTTCGTTGCTGTTTCTTTGGGTGCGAGTGGAGACGTTATTCCTATTCATATCATTATGACTAAACCCTTTACTCAGAGTTGTCTGTAGCGCTTCCTTGTTTTCAGGGTATGCAGACGAAGCGGGTGTTATGAAGTGTGTCCGTGATCTATCGGTCCGTGGGTCTGTCTTCCAATGCTTGTAGGAGGTACTGTTACATTTCCTCCGTGACAGGAATGTTTAGCTTATCCTTAATCAGCCTCTTGACCATCAACTGCTCTCGTGTGTCAGGGATTATTACCTTGCAACTCCATGCAGGCCTTACCCATAATGAGGTAGTCACGTGGTCTGCTTACCGCTTATCCACGAGACGATCGCTGATGTGCCCACAAACCCAACAACGAGACCCAGAAAGATAAAGTCTGGTCCCGTGTTTTTGCTCTTTTTCAACAGTTTGGTGCGACTTTCAGTATCTGCCGCAATGACCTTTTTCCTTGATGGTTCCCGCGTTCTGTTGCACCGATTTACGTCATAACAACGTTCATGGTTCGTGGTGGGATTCTGTTTAGCCTGTGACCCAACCATGTTCTTGACGCACCTCTTCAGCCACTAAAGCCTGGCGTTATTTTCCCCTGATACTGATTGTTCCTCCGTCGGTTGTTCAGTGTACTAGTATTAGCGACTCTTCTGCCTTTGTACCTTGATGAGACCTGACAGATGAAAGACAGGATGTAGCTTTTTTTTAATCAGTAACATGGATTTTTTTTTTCTTCATTGTTTAACTTTCTGTCGTTGGTGAATGGTGTGTGCTAGTGCCTCCCTTTCCCTACTATAGTCCAGACACCCTTGACACCTGCTGGCTGGTGTGTGTGTGTGTGCGTGTGTGTGTGTGTGTGTGTGTGAAACTAACTAGATCGTGTTCAGGGTTTTTTCACATTGGTTTTTTTCTTCTTTTGACAAGAGATGGGTCACTTGGCTGTACTTCCCATTAGCTTTTTTTTTCTCTCTCTCTCTCTCTCTCTCTCTCTCTCTCTCTCTCTCTCTCTCTCTCTCTCTCTCTCTCTCTCTCTCTCTCTCTCTCTCTCTTTCTCATACCATTAATACAACACGGGTGGGAGTCGTGTCGGCGGTCGTGTCTCAGTTGGGCAAGGCTCGTGTTTCCGTCCCTTCATCGTGTTGCTGTCCGTCACCGCTTGTCAGAACTGAAAAGCTCAGCCGACAACCGTGTGCTCGCGATTTGTATCTTCTAGTGTAGTGGAAGAGTTTGATTTTTTTCTGTGTTTTCCTTCATGTACATTCATCAGATTTATTTATTTGATTGCCTTTCGAGCAGTTTGTCTGTCTATCGTTCTGTTTGCCATTCTGTGTTATGGAAAAAAGGAATACACAGTAGATGAACGACGCAATGTTTCAAAGTTACATTGTTGATATAGTGTTTCGTGTGTGAGGAATGACTTGTTGTAACCTTGAAGCGCTACAGAGGATGAAAGTGTTTGTACGTTCTGATTGATGCCTGCTTTTGAGCTTATGACTTTTGATTCCACTTGGACGCTCCTCTAAATAAAGTATACATATAACTTCATTTAGAGGATTGACTGGATAGAAAATAATGATTAAAACCTAATTGATATATCCCCCATCAGGAAGTCGAACATGTTTTATACTTGCATTGCTATCTTCAGAGTGAAAAGCATATGCTCTACGATCATATGGTCTTCTTGACTTATTCATACTCTGGGTAAAGAATAGTGGACTCCAAAGTGGCCACTAGATGGAGTCAAAGAAAACAGACATGTATACATCAGTACAAAAAAACATACATGCATACATACATACCTATATGAATACATACATACATACATAACCAGACCACTATTTAAATGACTAGACACAAAAACAAAACACCGATGAAAGTAAAGCCTTGAATCTTCGCTCCAAACTTTTCCTCGCCCATTTAACCCAAGATAGTGTGTTTTGAATTTCAGGGGATAGAAGCGAAAATTGCTTCCATGGCGGTGAAAAAAGGCACAAGCTTGGTGCTGAGGACGGCCACCAACAGACGCCTTCACCCCCCCCCCACCCCCAACCACACCCCAAGGAGAGAGTGAGGCTCCGTGAGAACAAAGGAGGTGAGCATCCCCTTAGTCCAATGTTCCTCGCCTTGTCTGGGTCAGGGCTGAGTTTCTCTGTCTCTGTCTCTCTCTCTGTCTCTGTCTCTGTCTCTATCTCTATCTCTATCTCTATCTCTATCTCTATCTCTATCTCTATCTCTATCTCTATCTCTCTCAATCACACACACACACACACACACACACACACACACACACACACACACACACACACACACACACACACACACACACACACACACACACACATCAAAACCAACCAGTTAGGCTTCACGTGAAAGTCTTCCATCAGGACTTTCCGCGTCGCTTTGATCCTTTGTCCACACTGCACTAATCTGAAGACGGATACTTGACATCCGTATTCACCCTTGAAAGGATAACCAGGTAACGCGGCGATGCACACCAGCTTAACTAGTACAATTTTCCTTAACTTTCCTTCATGAGTGTTCCTGTAATAGATTATTCCTCCAGTTCGCCTTGCATAACTTCAGAGACAGTAATGGTATATTGCATGGCATATATCTTCTTAATTTTCAACTTGGTACGTTGTGCATCAAGTAAGTGTTCCTAAGATAAGTTAGTGCAAGGAAGGGACGTGCATAAGTCCGTCTGTGAAGGCAACATTTAGGGGACTTGAGTCTCTTCTAAGAAAACTATAGTAACTTTAATTTTTTGGGGAGCCTACTATCTATACTCCCCTAACCCTTCCCCTCCTTTATGTCTCTCTGCGGCAAGCTGCGAAAATGATGAGAAGCCAGAGGGAGAAGAGAAAGGAGTGGATGGGGAAGAGGTGTGGTGAGGCACCCTGGGGAGAAACTTATTCTGAGGGAACACAAGTTAACAAGAAGTTTCCTTACCATCACCCAATTGCGAATGACTTCCTCGGTAACTGCCTCGGTAATGTGCGGCGTAGAAGACATCTCCGCCCACTTAATGCAGAGACGCAGCCAACCAGACAAACAAGATATGAACACACACACACACACACACACACACACACACACACACACACACACACACACACACACACACACACACACACACACACACACACACGCACACGTACTGTTATATATGAAATGTGTTCAAGTAATACTCTACTGTTAATGCATTATTTTACGATATTTCTGATTCCCTGCACTCGTGCGTGTGCGTGCGTGCGTGTGTGTGTGTGTGTGTGTGTGTGTATAATTTTTTAGTTCGTTTTTATTTATTTATTTATTTATTTTTCTGTCAATTTACATCCATTTTTGTTTATATTTATTTCATTTACAATATTTCCTTCACGTGAGGGTGGCTGGAGGGAAACTTTCTAGCCATAGTTTTCCTTTTTAACATGATACACAATAGAGAGGAAAAAGAGGAAAAGACAATAACTCCTTTAATGTAGTTTTAATTGGATAAAAAATAAATAAACTTTATATTGATGGGAAAATTGAATACAGGTGAACAGACCACACTATTTCCATCCTTTCCGAGAGCTGACACGTAGGACGCACACACGTGTATACAAAAGCACACAACACATATCATACTACTCTTTAATTCATGTTTCTCGTATAAACCGAACACTTGCAGTATATAAAGGTGAAAAGTGTGGTGTGTGTATGTGTGTGTGGGTGTGTTTGTGTGTGTGTGTGTATTCACTGTACAGTCTGCTGCTGGTCTCTCGAGACAGCCGGCCGTCCCCCTATGGAAAGAGCTCAGAGCTCATACTGACCAATCTTTGGGTTGGACCGAGACCACTCACACACAACACACCGGGACAACAAGATCACAACTCCTCGACTTACATCCCGTACCTACTCACTGCTAGGTGAACAGGGGCTACACGTAAAAGGAGACACACCCAAATAATCTCCGTCCGCCCAGGGGATCGAACCCTGGCCTCTTCGGTTGTGAGCCGAGTGCGCTAACCACTACGCTAGCGGACCGTGTGTGTGTGTGTGTGTGTGTGTGTGTGTGTGGGTGTGTGTGTGGGTGAGTGTGTATGCGTGTGTGTGTATGCGAGAAAAAAGAAAAAAAGAAAATGAAGAAATACACACACACACACACACACACACACACACACACACACTGGAATAACCTTGATTATAACTCTTGATTAATTTTGGAAGGCATTACAAAATAGTACACCTGAGGCCAAACACGTGTGTAATCATCGCAAATAATTACAACAAGTAAACACAGACGCCACAGCCATCCCCTGCACGGCTGTGATAAAAGGCACGCCGCCGCGACCTCCGTTACAGTGTGGGGGAAGAAAATATGCAACATACAAAGCAAAGTGGAAAGTAAAATTATTTGTTGAATTTTGCCAACTGCATTTTGTAGAACATTGCACAATGCTGTGGCAGGCTTACTCTTTAGCACCCACACGCGCACACAAACATATACATACACACATATACACACACACACACACACACACACACACACACACACACACACACACACACACACACACACACACACACACACACACACACACACACACACACACACATAATATATATCAGATTGTGATATTTTCTTTTTGCATTATATTTTGCTATTTTCCATATTGTATGAGAAAAATTTATGGGCCGGTCATATATCCGAGAGATTGGATCCAGCGTCAATAGAGATGCTGTGGTCAGTTAACCAACACTGATGGAAGGTCAGCCCGACACTAGTATGCAGGTCAAACGCCCGTTCTGTGTTACTCCAATTTTCGTTAAAATTTTTGAATTCATTCTTTTTTACAAGAATTAATGTTTTCATTTTGGAAGAGCTTGAATCTGGAATAAGAGGGAGGGCAGTCCATTCCAGTGTTTGCCAGTAGAAGAATTGCAAAATACTTCTTGAGTCTTGCATTGAGGAGATGTATAGAGCAGTTGTCAGAGTGAGAAATGACAGTAGTGTAGCATTACTTTGGGACGGAGGAGTAGAAATGGATATATACTTGTACTTGTAAGTTAAAAATCTAGTATAGATATAATACACAAGTTCAGAAGCTTATTACGGAAAAAGCAAGTTTCCTGAACAGGTAATTTCAGGTATGTAGTGTTTTTGAAAATTTCGATGTAAAACGGTAAGAAAGAAAAATTTGTGGCTGAGTGTGAGATATGGAGGCAGTTTAAGAACGGGGGGGAGGGGGAGGAAGGGGTTGATGAGACGGATAGTCATTCCCTCCGCCCACTCTAACACACACACCCATTAGAGGCGCACTTCATCTAAGGGTGTGCAGGACTTCTTTATAGTCGAGGGCGGATTTTCATTATTGTTTTAGTTGTTGTTGTTGTTGTGGATGTTGTCGTTGTTGTTGTTTTTATACTCTTCCTCCTCCTCCTCCTCCTCCTCCTCTTCCTCCTCCTGCTCCTCTTCCTCATCATCACCACCACCACCACCACCTAGGTCATAAGGGTGGTGGGACAGTACCGGAATACCTTTGAGGCCACTTTCCCCGAGTAGGACAAGGTCGATGAGAGCATTGCGTGGGCAGGGAGGCAAGCAGGAGAGGAAGGGGAAGGGAGGCAAACAAGGTGCAGGCAGGCAGGCAGGCAGGCAGGCAGGCAGTTGGAGGTAGAAGGGGAGGAGAAGGGCCAATGACTTCCTGGTGTGGGCGCTGCGGTGTTTCGCTTAGACTCCTTGGTGATGTATGTTAATGGCATCGTACTCTTTAGTGTTTATAAGATGGGGGGAAACAGCACTTGCAACCTATCATATATAATGTTTGATAGGGTCCATAGTAGCAGTGGTGGTGGTGGTGGTGGTGGTTGTAGTGGTAGTGATGGAGGTAGTGGTTGTAGTTAGGAGTAAGAGTATTGTTAGCTATGCAGAATTATTATTATTAGTAGTGGTATAATAGGAATAGTAGAATTAGTACCAGCAGCAGTAGTAGTAGTAGCAGCAGTAGTAGTAGTAGTAGTAGTAGTAGTAGTAGTATCTGTTGTAATAGTTTTGTTATTATTGTTATTATTATTATTATTATTATTATTATTATCATTATTATTATTATTACTATTATTATAACTATTATAATTATAATTATTAATATCTTTGCAATTACTATTATTAACAATATTAATAACAATAACGGCATCAACATCAACAAAAAACAACCCTAATCACAGTAATGTCGCAAACAGATGCAGTGTTGCTCGTATGGACGTCATGATCACTATGAGGAGACCAATTAATTAACATGGATAAAGTCACAGTTAATTATGTGCCACGTAATACACACGTGACTTCAGGCCTCTCATTAGGGCGGAGCGCAGGTGAACCACGCAGCTGCACCTGAAAAGTTTTTATTATTCCAAAAAAAGCCTCACTGATTACTGAACTCAACTTCAAATAAACTTGGAAGATTGCTTAGTAAATTTAGTATTAAGAACCAATAGATTGGTCTGAAAGGATGGCCGTAAAAGAGAGAGAGAGAGAGAGAGAGAGAGAGAGAGAGAGAGAGAGAGAGAGAGAGAGAGAGAGAGAGAGAGAGAGAGAGAGAGAGAGAGAGAGAGAGAGAGAGAGAGAGAGAGAGTTTATTAAACACGGATGACGTGAGAGACCAAGTAATATCTAAATGGGAGTGGAGGGAAGGAGGGAGGGAGGGAAGGGAGAGACAGGGGTCGAGGGAGGAGGAGAGGCTGGGGGAAGACAAGCATCCAGGAAGCAGAGCGAGGTGAAATGAGGCAAGGGGCAATGTGGAGGTGAAGGGAAAGTCGTAGGCAGGGAAAGTGAAAACAGGGAAAAAAAGGTGTGAGAAGGAAAATGCAATACGGACTGAGGCAGAGGAGAAATTGCAGCGGTAGGAAGGGGAGGGAAGCGTGGAATGTGAGAGGAAAAGGAAGGGATGGAAGGGAGATTGAGGGGCAGAGAGAGAACAGAAGAAAGGTGAAAGCAATGGGAAGAAAGTCGTAAAGAAAAACGGTAAAAAGGAGAGAGAGAGAGAGAGAGAGAGAGAGAGAGAGAGAGAGAGAGAGAGAGAGAGAGAGAGAGAGAGAGAGAGAGAGAGAGAGAGAGAGAGAGAGAGAGAGAGAGAGAGAGAGAGAGAGAGAGAGAGAGAGAGAGAGAGAGAGAGAGAGAGAGAGAGTGAGAATAAATGAAATCAGGGAAGGGCAGGATGCAACTCACCCTTTTCTTCCCTCCCTCCCTCCCTCCCTTCCTTCCTTCCTTCCTTCCTTCCTTTCCTAACTTTTTTTTTCTTCATGTGCCAGCATCATCCTAGAATAGAACATATATATAAAAAAAGGAAAATAGAAAAACTGTTAAAAAAAGTTTAAAAAAATATTAATGGAGCACACTTTGCCACTTGACACAACGCAACTTTTCTTCCTCTCGCTTTCACCAAAACCCACACACACAGTAGGGCACAGTTACCTTGTTTTTGCGTGTCCTCTTTCGGTTGTTTCTCGTTCTTTCTCTCTTTTTTCTCGAGCTTTCAGGACATTTTGGGGGCAGAAAAAGAAAGGCACTCAGGTTGTGTAGTGTGTGTGTGTGTGTGTAAGTGTGTGTGTGTGTGAGAGTGTGAGAGTGTGTGAGTGTGTGAGTGTGTGAGAGTGTGAGTGTGAGAGAGAGAGAGAGATCGGAGGAATGATTTACTGGACATGTATGGATTAAAGTTTTACGTGTAACAGTGGTTCAAAATCTTTTCTCTCCTGTCGTGCCTTGACCAAAAATTAAATACTTTCTGTGGCCTCCATCCTATGTATTTATTTATGTTTGATTTTCAGTGGTGATCATTAAGGCAAAGTTACTAGTGGCTAAAGGGGGAAAAAATAATACTAAAAAAGCTTCTAGTATGGAATTTCCAGTTTAGTTTAAAGTCATAATTTTCGAATTCTTATTTGCCAATCCAACAGAAAACACTCCATGCCCCCCAGGGTGACATGACCCCAATTGGGAAAGCATCCTTGTTTGTTGAATGGCGCCCACTCACTCACACACACACACACACACACACACACACACACACACACACACACACACACACACTGGTTATAGGGGTGATAGTGTGCGGTAGGATAGTGGTAAGTGGGTTGGGGGATGGCTGATCAACTCAAGCCGTTCGGATAGAATGGGATGGTTGTGTGTACGTGGAGGAAGGTCGGCTGGGGGCTCTGGAAGGAGGACGGGAGGGTAAGAAGTGGTATACACCTTTCTGGAGCCCTTAAGACGAGCGAAAATTGAATCTGGGTCCGAGTAGTGAGACACCTGGACACTTTGTTAGTCTCCGGGAGCTCAAACGGGGTCGGTGGCTTGTCGCGTGGGGGAAACTGGACCTCCTTCCCAGTAGTCGTTGTCCTGCTTGTTATTCCATAGCTATCGTCGTTAATCTCCTCCTCCTCCTCCTCCTCCCCCCCCCTCCCTCTCCTCCTTCTCCTCCTCCTCCTCCTATTTCTTTTTCTCATCCTCGTTTTCCTTCCTTCATCATCTCAGAATTGGGAAGTAAATGGATGAAATCAATATCCTATTAGTTCCAGATTATTTAACGTCTATTCCTAGCAATTGGATTTGAATTAATGTTACTGGAGGAATATACAAATGGGAAGGTTGGGAAGAAAATGAAGGAGTAAAGAAGACGAAATATACGAACCAAATAAATGGAATTCCACTTAACCGTAAGAAATAAAACAGAAAAGAGAGAGAGAGAGAGAGAGAGAGAGAGAGAGAGAGAAAGAGAGAGAAAGAGAGAGAGAGAGGAAAACAAGAAAAAAATAGAGAGCAGGATATGGGAAACACTATGTAACCTTCCAAAGCTACCTATACGTCAGGTGATTAGATGGCAAACCTTAACGGAACACTTCATTTCCTCCCTCGCTCTCGCTCTCTGGGCTCCTCGGGCGATCTAGTTTGTTTCCATTAATTCCTCTGTATCAGGGGATCTTTCTCCATTACGACTGAAATGGGTAAACAGAGGAAGGAAGGGAGAAAGGGAGGGAGGGAGGCAGGGAGGAAGGGAGAGGGCGTGCTGGAAATGGGAAGGGAGGAGGCGAGGGCGGGGAGCTGGTCAAGTTTATGTCAATGTTCTTATGTGTTGGGGTCGTTCCTGCGCGTCTGCTGGTTTTTGTGTTGTTTTTATTGCGTGTAGTTTTGGTGTGTGTGTGTGTTGTTGTTGATGTTTGTGATGGTGGTGGAAGTGAGGATCATATTTTTTGTTTTTATTGTTGTTGTTGTTGGTGGTGGTGGTGGTGTTGGTGTTGGTGGTGTAAGTCATGCATGATTAATGTGGAAGGAGTGTGTGTGGTGATGGAAATGTTGGAGTAAAGAAGGGAAGAGAAAGAAAAGATATAAAGAATAGCAATTTATTTCACCTGCTGGTAAATCATGTCGAGCTGACGAGGATATACATGAACAAAGAAAAGTAACCCGATTAGGTAGTATTTCTTCTTCTCATTCATAGAAAAAAAAAAAAAAGAAAGAAAGAAGGAAGAGTTTAATTCAGTTTGGTGCTAAGAATATTGTCCTGACGGTAACAGCCTCAGGAGCAGCAGGATTCTACCGCCTTTGTCCCTCTTTTAATCTTCTCTTTTGACTCTATTTATTTTTTTTTCTTTTTATGATTGTCTTCCTTGGTGTGTGTCTTTCTCGGGTTTTTATTTCTTTTGTTCCTCTTTGTCCGCGCGCTACTTCAACTTGCCACACAGAGAAATCTTATCATGGTCCGAGTTGTCAATTTTATCTAGAGGATTCAAAAAGTTTAATTAGTTAAGCTCTCGGTTTTATCCTCAAATAAAAGTATATTGATCCTAGCAAGGCGGCGGCGGCGGTGTTGGTGGCAATGGTGGTGGTGGTGGTGGTGGTGGTGGTGGTGGTGGTGGTGGTGGTGGTGGTGGTGGTGGTGGTGGTGGTGGTGGTGGATAGGGTAAATGTAATGGTGATTGAGGTACTAATGGTGGTAATAGTGTACTAATGGTAACTGTAATTTCCTAGTAATTGTGGTAATAGTGGTGATGATGGAGTCAGTAATTAAGTTGATATTGATGATGATAATAGTGGTGATAATAGTGGTGAGTAGTGGTTGCTGTTTTTATTGTTGATGTTGTTGGGTAGTGATGGCGATGGTGGTGCCTTAGTATTTGTGGAAAGGGGATGCTGGTGGTGGTTGTTGTTATAATGAGTGGTGGAGGTGGTGGTGGTGGTGGTGGTAGTGGTAGTGGTGGTGGTGGCGGCGATATATTGTATTGTGGGCTATTGCGAGGGTTAAAGATAATGATGGTATTTGTTAGGGTGCAAATGGCAGTGAAGTTGAGAGTAGTAGTAGTTGTAGTAGTTGTAGTTGTAGTTGTAGTAGTTATAGTAGTTGTAGTTGTAGTAGTTATTGTAGTTGTAGTTGTAGTAAAAGCGTTGTATAGTATTGTTGTTCGGCATTATTATAGTGATGGTACTTCTTGCAAGTTTCAATATAAAACACGCACTCACACGCACAGGCACACCCACACATACACCCACACATACACACACACATACACACACACATACACACGCACACACATCCACACGCACACCCACCCACACGCACATACCCGCACACACGCAACATCCTAATCACTGTCCTCCCTTAATGAAACGATGGAACACAACATTTACTGTTAACTTGAGTGACTTTTTTCCTCTCCCTCTGTAAGTCCTTCTGTCTGTCTGTCTGTCTGTCTGTCTGTCTGTCTGTCTGTCTGTCTGTCTGTCTGTCTGTCTGTCTGTCTGTCTGTCTGTCTGTCTGTCTGTCTGTCTGTCTGTATATCACGTTTGTTGGACTTAACTTTCTGAAGAAGTGTGTTAGTGTGTTGGTTTATTTTTTCACTCTCAAATTGAGCAGGGGAAATGGGTAAAAAAAAAGAAGAAAATAAAAAGAGTAGTAACTGATGTCAAGAACAGAAAAAAAAAGAAGGGCAACAGCATTAGGAGTAATGAGATCCTACTATTTCCTTCACATTTTCATTCCCGATCGTAAAAAAACCATGAAGTGCAACTGATTCCTGGCGTGTTGTGTTGGTATATAGTGATGGTGTTGGTGCCCTGGTAGCTGTGATGGCCAGTGGGAACGGTAATGGTTGATGGTAGCAATGGTCGCGTAATGCTTGTGGTGATAGGGTTGCGAGGTAATACTGACACTTGTTACAGTTATACTTACGTTGTTAACAGCGGTGGAAGTACAGGCTGGGAGCTGTGGCATCGGATGGCGGGAAAGGAAATGACTGGAACCTTTATTATCACCGCTATCATTTTCCCGGTTGGTGCTGCGGCCCGTCTGTATGAAGCATATTCGCAGCTCAGAAGTAAAAAATCAACAACAAAAAAAATAAAACCAAACGAAAAGGAAAATAATAATCAGGCTAGGTATTCCCGCCTCCTCACGAAACGAATAATGGCCTGAAGGAAGGAGCCTACGGTAATCAGGAGTGTGTGGCATCAACTCGGAATTAGCGCTGCCAAGCCTAACAAGCGACGCTACCGTTAAGGGCGTGTTGTGCAGAGCCTCCCCCAACGCAGCGGGTAACAAGGTTGTGTAGCGTGATGTGAATGGCTTCCACCACCGGCAGTCTTACTTACTTGATAAAGAAATATTGAATTTTTACCTTTTCTGCTACTACTATTGTCACTGAAACCTCGATCACTACTACTGGTATTATTATTACTATTACTACTACTACTACAATTACTATTACTATTACTACTACTACTACTACTACTACTACTACTACTACTACTACTACTACTACTACTACTACTACTTTTTGACAAACGTTTTTTTTTTTTTATATCGCAAATGCAAGGTACCATTCTAGAAAGAACCTAGAGGAAGAAAGTTACTAATAAGATATAAATTGAATGGGTTCTTCTTTCCCATTGTATAACATCTTGGTTCCCGGAGGAGAAGTTCCCAGCCTTTCCCCCATTGTCCCTTTGAGGTAACCATTACGACACGCAGGGAATACGGAGACATATCCTCTTGCCTCACAAATAATAATAATAATAATGACAATAATAATAGTGATGATAATAATAATAATAATAAAAACAGTGTGTGTATTAGCTGAGGGAGGTAATAGCATGATGATGTGAGTGGACTAGCCGGGAGAGTGGGATGCGGCAGGTGCTTGGAGTAATGGTTGAGCGGGATGGCCCCTCTGTGAGTACCATATTCACGTGGGTAGGGAAGAAACAAGTGCATCTTTATAAGGGGGAAAGCACATAGAAAAGGACTTGTTAGGGTGGAGCTACATTTTTCTTCGTTATCATCCTTGAGGAGAGGAAGAGGTAGAAGAAGAGGAAGAGGAAGAGGAGCATTATTCAGTTTAAAGGACTAATGGTATTTGAAGGCAGATGTAACGCTGGTGCTAAAGGATGGACGTGGAACAGTAATTAGGGTGGTGTGTGGCGCTTCCAAGTGAGGGAGCTGAGACGGAGCAGGTGATGGCTGTCAGTTCCTCCCTAATGAGGAATAATCATCTGGATGTCATTAGCCTGAGGCGTCTGTGTTGAGTTCGTGAGTCGAGGGGAAGATGGCCAGCTCGGTGTTTGTCGTAGAGACGGATCAGAGGCGAAAGCTGAGCAGAAGCCTGGAAAACGGAAAATTCTGTTAAGGAAATGTGTGGATAAGTGAATTTTCATCAAAAACGAATCCTCACATTTGCATACATATGATAATTTTCTTTCCCGACGGAATATTAAAAAAAAAATTCCTTACACCCGGGAAATACGTCATTTTCCTGAGGGTATAGGTGTGTGTGGGTGTGTGGGTGGGTGGGTGGGTATGTTTTCAGTCACAGTATGACGGTGAATATTTTAGAAGCTCAGTGGGGCGGGATAATCATGTCATTAAGTATGTTCAATGCGTCGATAATCACATAGCGGCATGACTTGGAGCCGCCCTTCAGATGTCCTCATCAAAGGCACTCCACACCCGCTGCGTCGGACATCACCCACCTTGTCACGCCTTGCACCACGCTACACCACACCTTACACATCCCATCACACCACCTGCGTCATACCGAACACACACACACACACACACACACACGCACACGCACACACACGCACACACTACACACACTACACTATACTACACTCTTCCACATCGCTTTACCTCAACCGATCATCATCATCCCTTTACCGAACTTTACCACTAACATCAATCTATACTACATCCATCTACTCTCATACCATCCTCTCAGCCCTGCCACTCACTCGTCGTTAACCTCGGCAACCCTCAGACAAGTAGGATGAAGATAAAAAAAATAACAACACGCACTTTTCAATTGAGGTAGAAAAAAGGGACATGGTGATACAGGCCCGGTGATGATAAGGCCAAGAGAGACAAAGAGATAAGTGAGATAAGGTCATGAAGTACCGTGTTCATAGGTAAGAGAAATCAGAAAATAGAACACATGGGGGAAGGGAAAGAGAGTGAGTGAATAGGTAGCATAAGGGAAAGAAAACGAAACTGATACCTGACTTAACCTTTGATCTATTCCTACATTGTGATTGATGCCGTTGGAGAGTTTTTTTTCTTGATTTTTTTTCCTCTTTCTCTGTTTCTCTCACTCTCTCTTTATCTCTTTCCTAGTGCCCCCTTGCCTTTGTCCCTCGCCCACCTTCAATTTATATACAGGTAACAAAGAATCGTCCATCGTCTGTCGCTTGCGTCCCCTCGTCCTGATTGCATAACTTTGGTTCCAATCTGTCTTTATCTCCTTTCGTGTCTGCCTCTATGTCCTTGTACTTACGTGTTTGTGTGCGTCTGTTGTCTCCGTGTGACTGTGTACATGGATGATTTTTTAGTGGTTGGTCTTTATCCATCCGTATGTGTGTGTTGTATTGTGCGTGTCTCAATTATTGTCAATGTGTGTGTTTTTTGTTTTTGTTTGTCTGGGTCTTCTCTGTATGTATATAATTTGTGTCTACATAACTGTGTGAGTGCTAGCCTGCTTTTTTTTTTCTTTCTCTTTTTCTCTCTTTTTCTCTCTTTTTCTCATATATACCACCACCACCACCACCACCACCACCACCACCACCACCACCACCACCACCACCACCACCACCACCACCACCACCTCCAACCTCATCCTTCACTTCATGCCTCTCATCCACGCGTAAAAGTCCTCCCACGGGTTCAAAGAATTACTCTTATGATATTTTGCCGGCACATCTCTGGATCCCAGGTAAGTGAGTGGGAAGGAGGGATGAAAAGCCTCAGAAATGGAAGTAAAAAGCTAGAAAAGTTAGGCTTTTCGTAGTAGACACTTTAGAATAAACTGGATATGATTTTGATGCTTTGTATGTGGCTTCCCCTTTGAATTGAGCAAGACTAAGATGAAAACAACTACAGAAATATGTATGAACACACACACACACACACACACACACACACACACACACACACACACACACACACACACACACACACACACACACACACACACACACACACACACACACACACAGAAAAGTCGAAGGAAGATAGGAAAAAATGTCAAAATGCTGCAAAGCGTGATAGAGGATAAGATTTTGTGGATAACTGTACTACTACGCCTCTGACATGTTCATACAGGGTGAGGAGAAAGACTACTTGGGAGATGACATACTTGCTGTACTCTGTTACGTGTGTCAGGTTCGGTCTTGTTATGCGGGAAGGATAAGGACTACATTGCTATTGCTACTCTATACCTTAAAATCTATAAAACCATATAGCTATTTTTTTCCGTATTTCTAAATTAAATGAAGAATAATTGTCATATGGGTGATGTACTACATTTAATATTACCATGTCACTTCCTTACCATCCATATGTAATTCCTGTATATTTGTTGTAGTCGTAGAGTCGTGCGTAGAGGAGGCGACTGTAGGCGAAAAGCGGTGGAGGACAAAGAACGAGAGAACTGTAACTCCTATTCACTTCCATGATTAGATTTCGTGACGTGAGGGAGACGAAGTTGACATAAGTCCTTGACGTTACAGATTTGTGTCACTGTTATAAGAGGCAAGGAAGGCAAGTTGGGTGTTTTCTATAGTCTCCGTTACATTTTGTCTGACATTTTGATGGGAATGGGATTGCGTGTGTTTTGTGTAGAGTTACTTCTCGTATTGGTGTTCATCTTGCTATGGTTACTGGTCTTCAGAATGTGTTGATTGTTTGCTTGCCTTCCCGCGGTCCGCTCCAGAAGTGTCTCAAAATCACATAATGTTTGTGTTCATATTACTAATGCAAGATGTTACCATTATCGTCACTCGTGCATCCCTTTCACGGGTAGACTACATGACTGCCTTACTATTGTTTTCCACTTTACTTAAATCAATTCAAAGGACGAGTATCAGAACACCGTGAAATAATGATCCTGCTCCTTTGATTTATTTTCTGCCTCTCTCTCTCTCTCTCTCTCTCTCTCTCTCTCTCTCTCTCTCTCTCTCTCTCTCTCTCTCTCTCTCTCTCTCTCTCTCTCTCTCTCTCTCTCATATATATATATATATATATATATATATATATATATATATATATATATATATATATATATTACTTTTTTTCCCCCATTATTTGGAGGTGACTTGTAGCAGGATATTTTTCCTTTAAACATCCTTTGCATATCTTGCTCTTCCATGTAAACGAATCCAACCCATCTCAACCACTGTTATGTCGAGATTAAACTCATACCAGTGAAGTTACCACTGACAACCTTTCATTAAGTACATATTATACGAGTTTTGTGTAATCTCGCTGGTAGGAACACATCAGAACGTACTGGCTTATCGGTCATCACCGTTCAATGCCCCCAACAACACACCCAATGTTTCATCTGTAAGAATTAGTGAAAACTGATGCTTCAGCTCTCTCTGCCCTACACTTTCCCTCCATTATAATAGATTTGTTGCGAATTTTTCTTCCTGCTTTGTCGCAGGACTTCAAACACAAACCGTTTCGAAGTAATTGCTTTTCATGGAAATGTATCACACAATATTATTGTCATGGATACGTATATATATATATATATATATATATATATATATATATATATATATATATATATATATATATATTTATTGTTAACACACTACACATCACCACCGACTAGATAATACAGACGTTCACTTATGTTTAAGCAATTGAAGCTCTTCAAGTGCGGTGTCTCTTTTTATCTCCTCTTCACTCCTGATGATAGTAATGCATGTGAACCATGAGGAACAGCTACATTATACACTCATTTATGAATCTATTTTACTTCTCATAACTACCGCTCCTCTGTCACGCATTCAATCCACCAACTGACTTGCTTTTATACACTCTTTTTGATAAATAATTAATTAATTGAACCGTCTCATGCTTGACTCAAAATTTGCTTTGATGTATTGACAGATCGGCCATCACCATCACCATCACCATCACCATCACCATCACCATCACATCCTGTCATCCGGCACCTCCAGCTGTCTACACATAGTGCTAATGAGGTTAGTGGGGTTAGTTTCTGTAAAACTTAAACACACACACACACACACACACACACACACACACACACACACACACACACACACGCACACACACACGCACACGCACACGCACACACACACACATCAGTGATTTGTGTCATGTGTTTATCTACCTTGGGTACTTTTTTGTAAGATGGATTTTTACATTCTTGCATTCTTGGTTGACTGTTTTTGGTGTCCAGTTGTTCATTCATGTGTAACGTTATGTCTTTAGTTTGTTTCTTGACTCGCCATGATCTGTTCGTGCCTCTCTATATCATCCCTGACATTGTTCATTCCTTCCCCTCTTGAGTTCTTTTTCTAGTTTCACATGTAACTTTTTGACGTCTAACTTTTGATCCATAAGTTTAGGGTGATTTGATACATTGATTTTGAATTTTCTCTCCAATAAAAAGGGAAAATTACTAAATTATTCAGATAGTTTCTATGTTGGTATTCGTAAGTCTAGATCTTACAACTTTTTAAAACTACAAACTTTTGGTCTATAAGTTAAGGCTGATAGAATACATTGAATATATATTTTTTTGTGAGGGAAAGGGGGAAAAATGACCTTCTATTGTTACTATGTTCACCGAAAGGTTCTCATTCTATATCTCTCCTTATCTTAACATTCACATACTGATTTCAGCCAAGTGTCTGTGTCTGTACGATAATATTATACTCACTTTTTTATGGATGTTTTATGAATTTATTGTCCTTTCCCATGAACATTAAATATAAGCTTTCTTCCATATGTTCCTGAGGCGGACTTTTGCTTTTCATCTCTTGACTCAACCAAGACGATATGATTTAGAAATTTATAGTTGTGAAAATCTCAGGTTTCTTTTATTTCTCATGGTTTTTCATTCTTAAGAAAATAAATACTTTAATCATCCGGCGGAAATTTGAGAAATATTTTGTCACCGTTTCATGCATAATGTAATTTCATAATCTAATGTTAATGGGTTGGAGACTACATCCTTTCAGAATGCTAATGTGGCAGACTAGTTTTGAAAGAATGGGAAAGTGTAGCGATGGGACCAGGAAATGTTGCACTGGCTATATATAAAAGAATATCTGGCAATGTAATGATTTTTTTCATAATCTAAATAAAGAAAGAGGAAGGCTGAAAAGTGAGACAAAGTGCCTACTTAGTGTCGCCGCGTGAAGATAAGAGGAAGAGAATATCAGAATATAAAATTGATTTACCTTATAATATATTTTACTTCCCCTCTTGAAAACAGAGTTGAAATCATAAAGTGAAAAACAGAGGAAGGGAGACCATTGAGGAGATAATGATTTACTAGTCTACCAGAATGAAGGATGTAACAATTATAACTATGATTAGCAACCTGTGTAGTGAGGCCGCGTAGTAGGTAGGGATCTAGTCTACCATCAAAGTAAAGGAAGAAAACGGCACACGATCCAAGAATGACGTAGAGAGAGGGTGAGAGATAGAAGGCAGTCAGTAAATGGAGGGGAGTTGATGAGCTTAATAACCGTTGACTTTACCATGTTGTGTTGTAACTGCTGGGGATCATCATAAGGGACGCACATTTGGAGGGTCAAGCGGGGAAAGGATGGTATGGTATCTAAGACAGCCGTTACCTTTGTCTCAATATCGCAGCGAAATAGAATAACGACTTTATCATCATGACGTTTGACACTTTCCTTGCGGGTTCTCAAGGTCATTTCTTATTATTGAGTGTTGGGAGGGGAGGCTGAAATAGCTATACACAGGACAACTAACTGTTTCTCCCTCAAAAAAACATTCCACGTGATGGGAAGCTGTAGACAAAAATACCACGTGCGTATAATATTAAACTTTCTGAAAAATAAACACACATATAAAGAAAATTTATCTGCATGACAAAAATTTACCTTAACTTCATCAAGGCAGAACGTACACAGCCCAGCTAGCAGCCACACCCTCCACCACTACGTTATATACTGAACACCAGATAACTTGAAAAATACAGAAATACGTGTAGCTTTATAGTAAGAGACAGATAAATAGAGTAAAGGAGGCAAGAATTAGTAATGAAAAAAGAAAAGAAAAACATAATCTCATAACCGACGCCATTGTAACGCCATGGAACGCAGATTTCATTGTATTCTTATCATCATTAACTTTTCATTCTGTCATCATTAACTTAGTCTGTATCTTAATGAATACCTTCCCCCTGAAAATAATGCACATAATTATAGGTTTGTACGCTGGCGGCCTCAGTTACTCTTGAAGGTTTTAGAGCCAAAACACATGGCCGTCACTAACTTACTCGAGCGAACGATTAGATCTTACACGTGAAGTAAATGGTTGAATTCTGACAAGAAATATCACCTAAAATAATGTTGGTGCTATACGTAATGAGCACATTTTATCCTGTTTAGCGTTGCACAGGTAAACACGAGGTGCTGGCCTTGTGCGTTTTAATACCTTTAAGTTAGGAGGAGAATGTTGAAGACTGACATTACCTGTACTTTACTTCTTTTAATTTTTTTTTTATATACTTGAATATTAATTTTTTAAAAAGTAGCTAAGGATTGTGTCGCGCGTGGCTGTTCTAAGCACCTTTAGGATCATTGGATTTACGGACAACAAGCTTAAGTATCTCTTAAGGAAATATCATAGGGTCATGTCAGCTTTGCACTTTAATGAAACCCTTGCTCCTTCACTCCACACACACACACACACACACACACACACACACACACACACACACACACACACACACACACACACACACACACACACACACACACACACACACACACACACACACACACACACACACACACCCACACCCACGTCTACAGTCTATCATTGGTGTGTAACATTAGGCTGATCACAGGGCGGCGTAGGTCGAGGTGCGACGCAACCCTTCTCCTGACCTGTTTGTCCCTAATGAACTGACAAAAGGACAGGTGAGGCTCAGGTGAGATGGTGAT
>JAPQNM010000002.1:2572338-2579838 GCA_029783475.1 Metacarcinus magister
GAAAATATTTTATATATAACGTAATAATTGGTATTCAGTTACGTTAGGGAAGGCGTCAGTAAAGGTGGAAAATCGATTTGCTTTTTTTATTTTTATTCTTTACAGTGTTGGGTATAAGCTGAGCCCGTTATTAAAGTACAGTCGTAGAGGGGGCCAGGAAAGGAAAGTATTGATGCTTTAGACTGAGATTTACACTTTTATAGCGTCCGCTGCGCAGTTTTCACCTGTCGAGGTTCGTGTAGGAACGGCATGTGCAGGGAAAACAGGATGTGCATCTCGATTTGCAACCAACCCATTCACACTGCCCTTCTTCACCCCCTCCCTCTTTCACACCCACCTCCCTCCTCTTCCTTCACATCCTTGGTCTTTCCTACCCTCCCCTCCCCTCCCCTTTCCTTCTCTCTCTCTCTCTCTCTCTCTCTCTCTCTCTCTCTCTCTCTCTCTCTCTCTCTCTCTCTCTCTCTCTCTCTCTCTCTCTCTCTCTCATACTGAAGCGCTACCGTAAAGTCAGCAGCAGGTGTGATGGTAGTCCCGTGACACCTGCCCCGACATGCTCACCCTCTGTGCCACCGCGATCAATAGAGTGTGGGCTGCGGGGGGCACAGGGACGAAGCAGGGAGGTGCTCGTAACTCCTGCTCTGCCTTGCCTGAGTGAAAGCCTCCTCCTCCGGTCCGTCAAGAATGTTTTAGTATGTGCTTTTTTGTATAACTGCTTAAATTTGTTGATCTGGGTAAGTCTCCATGTGCATATTTACTACAACCAATAAATTAAAAAAGAAAGTTTTCATCTTGATATTTGTTATATCCAGTCAGTTTACATATACATATTTTTCTATTATTATCCATCAATATTATTGGGAGTGAAAAGACAGGAAATTATTTTTTTCCATCCAATTTTATCATATTCTTCTTCTTGGAAAATATTTGTCTCTGTGAGCACAGTTGGATGAATTTTGAAATATTTATAAATCTTGTTAATGAAATGTGAAAAGGAAATGAAAAATCTGAATTTAAATTACTCTTGACATTGAATAAAACACTTAATATCTACAATTCTTAGTAATTTGGATCCAGACTAAGTCTGTTGACGGTGCATACTCGACTTTCCAAACGCCAACTATTAGACGGAAAGTGCACACAACTCGCTTTTTTTCCCTTGTAAATATGTTTTTCTTCTTTAAGGTAAAACATTTTAGCACAAATTACAGTGTTATCATATATTCTCCGTATTTTTTTATAGCGACACTTGGCTGTATCTATCGGTAAAAAATATTAATTGTGTTACACTTATTTGATGCAAGAAATAATACAAATACAACAACAGGAATATTTAAAGCTATTTTCAATACTATTCTGAAGCTATGAGTGAACCAATTATTCGATGATAGTCTGCCTTCTAGGGATCACTTGGCCCCCTTCATTGTTTCCAAACCTACAGATCTATCTATAGGTGTATATTTTCGTAATTACTAGCTTTCATTGAAGCGTATCTGTATAATCTATAATTTTTGCTAAACTTTCTTCAGTCTAGAAAAAAATTGTCATCGTGTGTTAGTAGTCATTGTTCTTTTCTGAGTTACTCTCGTCCTATTTTTTGAGCTTCTCGCTTTTCTTTTACAATGTTTTTCCTTCAGTTTATAATGTCACTAATCCGTTTTACATCACTATTTAATTTTGTACTCAGGATGGTATTCAGGGAAACATAACCACTGTATTAATATTTTAAACTGTAGCTCTAGGTTTCATAGGAGAGTGAACCTGTGTGTGTTAGGCGTGTGACGCAATAGGGTTACGGACTCTTGAACTATAGAGGAGATGTACGGTGGTTCATCGATTCAAACGTCAAGTGTCTACTTCCCTAGCGTCAGCAGAATGGTTGAATTGCCTCTATTCTTTATGTTTTTATATTCGTGGTCTCATCTCATGAAGAGTGTAGCCAGCAGGATGGGGCCCTGGAGATGAATTAATATCTAAGGCATCACTGGAAACGAAACATCATCCCACGGTGATAACTAACTTTATGGCGCATGAATAAGAATGAGATAAAACATGTTAATAGGTTGTAGTCAGAATGCTTACTCAGCCACCGAGTCAAGCCTCTCAGTCATCTCCTTGTCGGATGGAACGTTGCATTAATATTACATTCACGCTTTACGAAGGGCTGCAGGCGGAAGTCTTGACGATCTGTCTTCCTTCAGGAGGGCAGCAGGTGTGCCTGAGGTGATGGTAGGCGGTGTTGAGGAACAGACGGGTGGCGGCGTGAGTGTCAGGTATTAATGGAGGTGAGAAGCATGTGAGGTATTTTTTAGTGTGAAAGGACGCTTGGTATTTGTGTGAGTGAAAGCGGCGTCAGGTGTTTGTGAAAGAAGGGGATGCACCGAATATCTAATAGTGAAGAGAAGGGAAAGGGGAAGAGTTGTTTTGGTCCGGTTGTGACGCTTGTTTGCTGTTAGAGGGGTTGATGGCACGTCCGTCAAGCAGGCAAGTGTTAATTACGGGAAACTTGTTAAAAAGAAACATTTTGAAAGCGCACGTTGGTGTTGACTGACATTTGTGCAAAGAAAACTTTTACAGAACATTTACTTGGACACAACACAGGTAATGGGTACGCCGATGGAAAAAAATAATACAGGAAAGACCCGTCACTAGAATGAAAGTTAGAAAAAATAACCTCACCTCTGTCAGGCGTGTAATGGCATGTCAAGCGTCGGGAAGTAGGAAGGCTGTAAGAGGAAGGAAAACACATTTGTAAAGAAACGAAAGAGACGCGAGTAACGCATCTCACTCAGAGGGTCATTGAGGAGGAAAAGAAAACCACATTACCTTTTTTTTCAGTGTGTGAGATGGGCGTGGAGGGCGTCGCAAGCACATGTTTCCTGCAGTGGGGTCGTGGTACCGGTGTATTGGGGAGGAAGGGAGGAACCCGGTGAGCAATGGATGAGATTGGGTTATTTTTCACGTTGATAACCAAATATCTCACGGCACGGCATGGATGAGCGCCAGAGCATCCCAGCAGCGGGGAGTTGGGGAGTAGGGTGAAGGAATGAACGAGGGGGACGAGGAGGAAACGGAAAGAAGAGCAAGGGATGGTAGTGGTGGTGGTGGTGAGAAGAGTTAGAGCAGAGATGGAGATAAATATGGAATAAAGTTGAAGGAGGAGGAGGAGGAGAGGGAAGGAAGAGGAGGAAGAGGGGACGGAAGAGAAGGTAGAGATGTTCGTGGCGGTTGAAATACGTATACTTACATACACTTTAACATACTGTATGTACGTACGTAGAAGTAACTTGCATATTTCGTCGTGACAATCTTAACATGGGATTCAAACTTCAGTAATTTTGAGTTGGCGCCACCTCGCCTTTTTCAGCAATTTTGACCGAAGTCTGGATTTTGTGTGTGGCCTTTGCTGCCTGACTTTTGATCATTCTGCATGAGATGGGGTTGTGTAGTTGGGACGAAATCACAATCCCAGGAAAAGAAGAGGGGAGGAAATATACCGTGTGTGTGTGTCCACTGTCAACATTTTTCTTTCTAAAAAGTGTGCGTTACTCTCGACGACGGGGCTTTTACGATAGCTACAATGTCAATGCTGATGGGGCTTCCTGCGAGTGCATGGTGCATTGACGGGCAGCTCGGCGTGGGCAGACAGACGGGCACGGGGAGACTCGACAGCCAGAGGACACTGAAAGGTTCCCATTCAAAACTCCGAAACAGTCACCAAGAATTGTTAATACGTATATAGGGATTCCAGGAGCAAGTGTAAAGGGAGTGTACCGGCCAGCGTATGTCAGCTATGATGGGCTCACTTCCCTTCCTTTTCCTTCTCTCCCTTCCCCTCTCCTCTCCTTCCCTTCTTTTCCCTACCTCACCTCCCTCCTTCCCTGGCGGTGACCCTCCTCTAATCTCACCTTCACCACAAACTTTCTCATGGATGATATTTCGTTCTCTCTCTCTCTCTCTCTCTCTCTCTCTCTCTCTCTCTCTCTCTCTCTCTCTCTCTCTCTCTCTCTCTCTCTCTCTCTCTCTCTCTCTCTCTCTCTCTCTCTCTTATTTACACATCCGTTTGATGTTTAAACTGGTGCTTGTTTTGCGTTTATGGTTGTTGATTACAAGACTTTCCAGACTAAAAATATGTTTTTACAGCAACTTGTTTACAATCTTAACTAGTTAACAATTAGTAAAGTTTAGAAATATATGTTTTAAGATTAGAAAATTAAAATCCTAAATATATTATGTAAGGTAAAATCGTAATTGCTTAACGTGGCTGGAATTCAGCAACAAAAATGTTCATATAAACATAGTTATTACAGAAAGCCTAATTGCCTAACCAGTCTTCATATAAAGATATACATTAATATCACTGAAATGTTAGGTATCAATATTTAACATTGAGTAGCTTCTTATATCATGATATTAAAAAAACCCATCTATTTACAAAGTTTCAAAAGCCTGGAAAGTCTGTTAATTGAAAAATGGATTTAAGGATAAAAAAAATTTCCACAAGATGGTGTAAGTGAAAATGAACTGCCTCTGGCGGTGTTTGGTCCTGCTTCGTGATTAAGCAAGTGTGTCAAGAGCTCTCAAAGATTCTTGTGGTGTGTTCTACCTGCTGAGCTGACTGCCTTAGTGGCTGCAGGTGAACCACATGTTGCCTCAGCACCTTAAACATGGGGGTGAACCCACAACATCCTTCTGATGCTGGGCACTCTGCATTCTGGTATAGTTCATAAACACATCATCATAAACAATAAGGGTTGCTCTCTTGTATTCCGTCAAGTAGAGCAAGGTGTCTGTTAGCTGCTTCTCCCCATGCAAGTGTGGAATACTACATGACCCTCTCTCTCTCTCTCTCTCTCTCTCTCTCTCTCTCTCTCTCTCTCTCTCTCTCTCTCTCTCTCTCTCTCTCTCTCTCTCGTCTCTCTCTCTCTCTCTCTTCGGTCATCAGAATGTTCAAATTTTCTCTGCCGCTATTTTTTGCCCAATAGTCTTTTCTTTTCTTTTTTCTCCTCCACATTTTATCCTTCTCCCTAATTTTTCCTTTTCTCTTTCTTTTTCTTCTTCCTTTTCCTTTTTTTTTTCTTTCTCTTTTTCTATCCTATTCCTTTGCCTTTAATCTTTCTTTTTCCTTTCCTTTTTTTCCTTTCCTTTTTTTCCTTTCCTTTTCTTTTCCCTTTTTTTTCTTTTTCTTCTTCTTCTTCTTCTTCATCTTCTCCATCCTCCTCCTCCAACTCCTCCAATTCCTCCTCCTCCTCCTCCTCCTCCTCCTCCTCCTCCTCCTCCTCCTCCTCCTCCTCCTCCTCCTCCTCCTCCTCCTCCTTCAACTCCTCCTCTTCCAGCTCCAAATGTTTTCCCATCCCCGTCTTCTCCAGGTGGTAGTGTAAGACAGTGAGTGGCTTAATACAAGAGTAAACATCATCTTCCTGAATTGGCTATAGCAGGATCAGAGATGGTAAGATAAAAATGTTCACTGGAGAAGTAAGAAACTCAAATGTTTTATCTTTCAACTTATCCGACGCACACGAGATAGAGGGAGAGAAATTTATTTTTTTGAAGTTTAAGACGTTTTATGATTAAGCTGAAATTACGAACAAACAGATAAGGTGCTGTGTCGTAGGTGCAGTTCTGTGTACCTGATACAAACACCGCAGGCTTAATAGCAGCAGCAGCAGCAGCAGCACCAGCAGCATTCAACGTTTTGATAAGTAAAAGAATTTTGTCACTGAAAAGTATCAACTCTTGGTATTGTTTGTAGAGGATTAGTCGGGAAATATGTTTATTCGCTACTATAGAGATATTTTTTTATGCGTCACAAACTGAAGAGTGTGTGTGTGTGTGTGTGTGTGTGTGTGTGTGTGTGTGTGTGCGTGTGCGTGTGCGTGTGTGTGAAGAGGGGATGGGATGCGTTGACTCGATTAGGAAGGCCAACTGGAACAGTGTACTTATGCCTTGAGTAATGTAGGAAGTGGTAAAGTGTAATAGTAAAGGCAGAGTGAAGGAACACAAGATAATGATAATTGGGTTGGATATGCCTCACGTAGTTCTGGTTTGCCAGTGAACGAGTGAGAAGGAACAGGAGTTGGAGGTAATGATTCCTTCCTTTATTATATTCCCCTTGGTGGGTCCTGTGATGAAGCCATCCAGACAATTTTAATCGAGAGAGAGAGAGAGAGAGAGAGAGAGAGAGAGAGAGAGAGAGAGAGAGAGAGAGAGAGAGAGAGAGAGAGAGAGAGAGAGAGAGAGAGCCCTATAATAGCACGATACATATTTATAAACGTAGATGGCTTTAAAGGTTCAACCAAGATCTAGTAATAATGACTACAATGACTGGTGGAAGATAAGGTATTATTGTCTCAGCCGATGATTCTCACTTGTATTATAGCGTAGATATTTTCATCCTGAGTAATATATCTTATTAGTATCTACTGCAAATAATAATAAAACCGATATCTCTTTGTTTAAATCACCATGTTTTGAAGAGGGAGCAGACTCACTCCTCCCTGTGGAGAACAACATTCAACTGACGAGGGTTGCCAAAGGGGGTTTCAATCGGTCAAACGGCGATATGTTCGTGTGGGCGTTTCGTTATTAAGTGCACTTGCTATTAATACTTGACCTCTATTACTCCAATTGTATTAGATTAAAAATGTACCTATCAGAGAAAGGTTGCAGTTGGCGTCGCTCTATGAATCGGTGCCTCGTGTTCCTTTTCCTGTGTCGAATGCCCATCGTGATCTATATACGAGCGTGTTGTAGTTCATGAAGTGCTCCTGGTGCCCCTCAGCTGCTGGTCATGTTATCGCCACGCCGCAAGAATGCTGCTCACCTCCTGGCGGCAATCGCTCAAACCATCATTAAAGCATCGAATGGCTATCCTGTCTTATCTTACTGTCCAGTGAGATAGGAACGTTTTACTGTTCCTCGTCGTTTTCGTGTTTCTGCGCTCTTTGGTTTTATTTTCATTGCAAAAGTCTACGGATAAAAAAAGACACATCCAAAGCAACGCGAATATTGCCAAACTTGTAACTCGGACTCTATAAACATTCTGAGTTACTAGATGTTTACCGTCTTCTTTCGGATTGTTTTCTCGTCTAATAAATACAGCTGCATAGCCTCTTATCATCTGAGGTAGGTTTATGATTTTAAATGTTATATAATTCTAAGAGTTACGACATATAAACTTCAATTTTCAGTTGAATTTAAGGCCAAAATATCATCTGTTAGCACACGGTCATCGCCACTCATGATTTCTTCACTACCTTCAAGTTGTTGTCATGGGGACAAAACAGTGGTGGAGGCTGTCTCCCGACCTGAAGGTTGGACGTTTAAGGCTCCGCCGAGGGAGTGGTGGAAAAGGTTGTTCTATCTAGCTAGCCAGGTACTCCCGGGCACACACACACACACACATACACACACACACACACACACACACACACACACACACACACACACACACACACACACACACACACACACACACACACCGCTCCTGGGGTCCAGTGGAAC
>JAPQNM010000002.1:2589838-2592338 GCA_029783475.1 Metacarcinus magister
GAAAACTTTGAGGAAGCTAGCATGAATAATTTAATGAAATTCAGAAAAAAGTGAAATTACTATAAGAGTTTCTTGGACATGAGAATACACCAAACGATGATGAGATTAATGTTGCTTTCTTATCTACTTTAAATATAATATTTTTTCACTTATCAACGCCTTTCCTACTTTCTTCGTAACGTACCTAACGTCATTACGTCGTGAAATATATTTAGTCTATTTTTCTCGCCCCGACTTGTTGTGTACTTCAGTAGACACACATGATCCTCCACTCAAGTGTTCACTCCACATCGATCGCTTACGTAACTCCCTCCCACACCTGGGCTCCTGACGCAGCGACCCTCTAATCGATCACTCACTGTTTGCCATTACCCGTGACATAATCGCCGTTTGGGTCCGTGTACCGGCCGTGTGGTGTGCGCGTCATTAGCATTTTTATAACATGATATATGCCATTAATATTTATTCCCAGAATGTTCTGCAAAATTTTATTCAGCAAAAATTGGGTACAGAAGATGAAATGAAATATAATATTGTTGAAAGGAAATTGTCACTCCATTTACTGTCACATCAATCTGTTTTCTGATAATTAACGAGGTAGTGCTGATGGCTAGTCTGATGTCCTCTCCATCACGTGTCCAGCTTGACTCTTATTAGTATCTTGGCTAGAGTTTGCGTGGCTGTCCCTTACGTGTATAGAATGCTATTCAAACAAACTTTGCGTCTCGTGGCCATAGTATCTCAGGTAAACCTATCGCTTGGTGTTTGTTACGGCTCCAGTGTTTTGGACACATTCTTGTTCATTATTTTCATAAATAATTTCTTGTCAGATGTGAGTCTACTGAGCAAGCTTCCCTCGGCCGCAGGTTGTAATAATTTATTCAAGGTGAGCAGCGGTGTGCAGGGCGACCTGCTACAAGGATATCTTGGCAACTTGTGCCGCTACTGGATCTGTGGTGATTTATTCATCGTATTTTGCTACCAGACTTTCGAACGATGTATGTAATCATTACAGTTTCACTTTACATCTTCCATACTTCATTGTACTGTTGTATTGGTCATCCTTCTTGGTAAGCCTGGCCCTCACGCGTCCCTTATGTTTCACGCTCTTGTAAATACGTCACACTGGTCTGTTTTTCACAAGACTCTTGATCAGTTATAGAGCATATATTTGTTTGTTTGCCAGACTGTGTGTGTGTGTGTGTGTGTGTGTGTGTGTGTGTGTGTGTGTGTGTGTGTGTGTGTGTGTGTGTGTGTGTGTGTGTGTGTGTGTGTGTGTGTGTGTGTGTTAGTGTTAGTGTGTGTGTGTGTGTGTGTGTGTGTGTGTGTGTGTGTGTGTGTGTGTGTGTGTGTGCGTGCGTGTGTGTGTGCGCGTGTGCGTGCGCGCTTCCTTGCTTGTTTGCTTGCATAGCAGGCAAGCTAAAAACAGTCGAAAATTTAACGATATTATCAGATATAAAACCTTTCATGTTGTATTTTGTGTCCGCCTTACTAGTCCCAGACTTCGTAATGAAATAAAGAGTTAAAACGTGAGGTCAAATGATTAATAGGTAACATTGTTAGTCAGATGTTATACGTGTGTATCAACGTATTCGATATTTACTCACTTTTGATTTGTCTATTTAATAACATCTAAGGTATTAATACCAGTCATAATATATTTTGCTGACAATATTATATATAGTTAGATAATAAAGAAACGTCTTACATTGGTGTGTTATCCAATGACCAGCGTGTTCCTATACTGTGCACCAAGTTTTACTGCTATTACACCTTGTCGTGACGGTAATGTCGTGCTATTTATCACACTCACTTCCCCTTCCCCGCCCTTTCCCGCCCTTTCCCGCCCTTCCCCGCCCTTCCCTGCCCTTCCCCGCCCGCCAAGCTCTGACTTGGCCTGCCACGCCGCTCAGCTCCTGCTTGCACTTCCTCAGTCAGTCCCGCCAAGCTGCCCTACCCTGGATGTTCTCTTCAGCACCTCACATTCCCTTTTCTAACTTGTGGGCTTTGTCCGTCGATAAAGGGGGCCATAGGTGGATGCTTTGATATTTTGTAAAGAACCTTCTCTTTGCAGAAAGGAGTTTAACTCACCAGCACATGGCGGTATGTCAGATACACATTCCCGTCATTTGAAGTCAGAGGGTCTTTACGTGGTGAGCAAAGATGGGGACGTGGAAAGTCTGTGTTCTATGTGGCAGTGGGGAGTCTGACCTACTCGTATAAGTGGACTGTCAGATGCACCCCACTGTCTTGAACTATGAAACTTTTTCTTTGTATCTTTGAGAACATCAAAAAGCAGGGATGCACCACCACGTTTTCAGGATCTGACTTGAGATTGACTGGCGACCGTGGGCGCCATTCCTGTATATATATATATATATATATATATATATATATATATATATATATATATATATATATATATATATATATAAGTTCAGATAGAAGTATAGTAATTATAAGATGTCGTTAAAAGAGTTGAGTTACTAGTTGATAGTGA
>JAPQNM010000002.1:2612338-2647338 GCA_029783475.1 Metacarcinus magister
TTATTATTATTATTATTATTATTGTAATAATTATTATCATTACTAATATTACTACTTCTACTACTACTACTACTACTACTACTACTACTACTACTACTACTACTACTACTACTTTTTAGCTTCGACTGAAGGGAGGGGTGGGTGGGGAGGAGGCTTCCACTCTGCTGTTTTTTTGTCTTTATCAAGTAGATGTTGTAGTAATAATGTAATTACACAGACAGCCTCGTTAGGTCCAGTAGGACTGTTGCTGTCTGTTTTTCCTTTGTACTTCTACGATTAGACGTTGTCCATCGTCATCATCATCTTCTTTTATCTTCATCTTTATCTTCATCTTCATCTTCTTTGTCTCTTCTTCTTCTTCTTCTTCTTCTTCTTCTTCTTCTGTGTCTTCTTCTTAATTGTAAGTGTTAATTTTGTTATGTTCCCTTGCAGTGTGTGTCGGAAGGCAAGGCAGCAGTGAGGCGTGTACCTCCTTACCGGGATGCATAAGGTAAGCTCATAATATCATCATTGAGGGATCAAGTTCGCCTTCCCCATCTTTGAAAGTGTAGTAATGCAAACCACGTGTATTTAATATCCTTGTCAAAGGGACTTCATACCACCCCTTGTCAGCAAGCAGCTCGTGTGTCAGCTCCGTTCCTGATGGAGGAGGGAGTCTGGTTGAACAGGGCTTAAGGCTTCCTCTGAAACGGAGCTGAGCCTCCACTCATCTTTCCAATGATCCTTTTGACTTTATGATTTATTGATGTTTCTCAGACTTTGTTTTTCTCCCTTCCATGCTGTCTGCTTTAGCCCGGGGTGATGTATCGAGGTGGCAGTCGTTGTCATGGCGCTTGTATTGTCCCAAAGGGCACACTTGCAATCCCAGCCGACCATTCTCAGTCAGTTCATGTTGATCCTGTCTATCCCTAAAGAGCGTTTCCATCAGTAACTAATTGGATTAATCTAATAGGTTTATAGTTACATCGCTTAAGTCCCTGTTGCTCCCTGGTTGTGGTATTGGTGGTTTTCCTCTCACGTTATCAATTGTTACTCGGCCATAATGTGAACATTATATTCAGACATTGTGACCTCTTAAATATACCTCCAATTTTCATTGAAAGAAACTGAGGGTTTATTTAAAAGTAAAAGTACCTCAGATAACACTGCAATCATTCTTGGATTATGTTAAGACTGAGGCAAGTCTCGAAACAGAATAAGAGGTGGAGTTAACCTATAGTTAGTCCTCTTTTAGAAGTGATTAAAACTCTGGAAATGATTGAAAGAGAACAAAAAAATTCTGAAGTTTACTGCCGAAGGGGCAAGAATTAAATGATATATTAATTAAAGTGGACTAAGTAGAGATTATAATATGTACCAAATTTTGTTATTTAATGTAACACTGTGTTTTGTAATAATGGAAAACTATTCCAGATAATCCAGTATTACCACAAATATTATTGATCAGAGTGCTGCAACGAAATAAAGAAATTGTAAGGTTATTGTGAAAAAAATATTAATTAGCACGTGTATTAGTGTTGTACGTATTATTTGGTACATATACCATTGCTTTACATGTGTGGCCACACCCACACATGAGACACACACTCCATACCAGTAAAACCCAATGGGAAAACGCTTCGTGACGGCTTCAGAATTTGCACATAATTACGTCCGCCAACGAAGTTTAGCCTCGGCCGAACGTGCCGAAGGTTTTCCTCTAGATCAAATGACTACAGTCATTTGGTTTTCCTTTGCTCTTGGAAAGCGGCGCGAACAAGCCGAACATCCTTGCTCGGGGTTGTGTAGTGTGGACTGGTGTTCATGGTATTCTAGCGGCGGGAGCAGGACGAGCATCGACGAGCATCGACGAACATCTCCAACACAAGAAGCTTACGTTCATTGTCTTGTTCTGATCACCGCGTTTTGTTCGTTTGGTTCGCTTGCAAAATATGCTTAATTGTAGACACACCCTTGAAATATTCTCCTGAATTTTTAAGTTTAATATGAGCGGAGGAAGTTCAAGACAAAACAAAAATGCTGTTGGTAAAGGTATGCACTCCTTGAGTGTCTTCTAGTTGATACTGTTTTTTGTGTGAGTAAAGATGAAATTTCTCATTAGAAGTGAAATCCTGTGATAATACACGGAGCTTTTAAAAACATACAATCATTGACCTTACTTTTAAAAATGTAATAAATGAACGGTTTGTATGCATGTTGGAAAGAGAGTTAATGTATAGTATCAGGTAACAATGGAGTTGTGAGGACAAGTACGTTACTTCTTTACTGCTGCAACAACATGATTGGAAATAGATATGTCAAGAAAAATCAAAGAAAAGGCTGAAAATCGTAAAATCCAAAGTCCTACGTAATATGAACCCGAAATTATAAAGACTGTTTCAGTTTTCGAAGTCAATTGCAAAAGTTTCATCCATTTTCCTTAGAGAGGATGACCTAAAATAGTTATAAAGGTTAGGAGATCACCAGTAAGACGTCCTTGAAAGAGTCTCCGTCACCAATTAAAGGTCCTTCAATCCTAAGTACTTTTCATATTACAGAAAACCAAAGTTGTCGGTAGGAAGATCGGAAAAAAATGGTACCGGACGACTGTGTGAGTGACGTAAGGACTTACACGAGATTGTAAACCACAAATGTTTTCCCTCACACGATATTCATCCACTGTTGGTGTTGGGGAAAAAATAGTACAAAGTCGCTGATAACTGGTGCATGCAAGCCCCGTCCATGCACACTGACAGGGTTGGGGGGGAGGCCAAGGGCGCATCCCACACAACCGTTCTAGTTATCACCACTTTTTTTGTTGAAACACGGAATAAAAACTGTCTCAGAGCACTTGAAGGTATCTTTTAACGGCTCGGATTGCTACACCGTAACTACAAAAATTAACTCATATTTTGTTTGAATCGTTTCCGAAAAGAATATGGCATTTATTTAAGTTTTGCCTGAGCACACTGGGAAAGCAGACTCGTACGTGACTGTCCAAACCAGTAATGGTTTGAATCTTGAACATAGAATCTGTCACCTAATTTGACTGTCCATCTGTATCCATCCATTGGTCAGTAAATATGAAAGTAAAGAATGGCAAGGATTGATGCCCTGTCATAGTCTTAAAAGCTCAGAGGAAATGATATACATACTTTTCCACCTTTTCCTTTCCAGTAAGGAGGGAAGAGTATTATGTAAATATGAATATAGAAAAAAGTGTCGGCAACTTTAGAAAACTTGAGGAACTCCTGCTTCAGGGATATATTACAGCTATACTACCGGGCTGTCAGAGTAAGATAAGTCAAAAATGCATCCTTGGAAGAAATAATTATGATAAAATATGAAGGTTTGAAGAGGAGAAATATGTACAATCATCGATGAATGATTTCTGAGGAGAAGTTTGAGCGCAGAAGTCGGCTGTGGCGGGAAAGGAGGCAGCCATAGTGCAGCCCTTGGAGGTCTCAGTTTATACAGAAAAAGAAATAGGTAAGGGAGAGAAATGTTATAAAGGGAAGATTGACATTTCATGTTAGACGAAAAGTTTTAACAACTCGGGGATTGTTATGATAACTTTGTGAAAAAAATTGACGACGCATGGATTTTCAATGACAAGCTTCACCACTTTCTTTAAGACGTCTACTACATCTTTAGTAAAGGAAGTACTGAACATTTGATAAAAAATATTATCTTTCGGAAAACGTGATGCCGCGTCGATGGGGACATATGTGATGGTACCTTCATTCCTATTATGTTCCACCGAGTACTTCCATATCACACGGGAGGGATTCATTATTCAATATTTACTGCAGCCGATGAATCAAGGATTGTGTGATGGTGTACGATGATGTGCCAGATAAAACTATGAATGTTGTGGCAATATTGTAACGTTAAGAACAAGTGGTCGGGGCTGCGTCAAAGGGATTGTGTTGTGTTAATTGATCAAAGGGGCAAGGAATGAATGAAAACTGTGTGTGTGTGTGTGTGTGTGTGTGTGTGTGTGTGTGTGTGTGCGTGTGCGTGTGTGTGTAGTGTATTGTTTGAGTCCTGGTTCTTGCGCACAATACAATTGATGAGATGTATCCAGTGATGGAGGACGGGATGGCGTGACGTCACCGCGTTGATGGTGTCCTCGGCAGCTAAGTAGGAGGTACTCAGTCCTCTGGAATGAGAAGTGTTGAATAACATTCTTTTGTCGCATCTCAGCAGGTTTTTGAGGCAGATTATTCCTCTCTTTTCCTGCCATTTTTGTCATGTTTTCATTGTTTGCTTTTGTGGATGTTGTGTTTCTTTCATGACCACGTGAGGATAATACAGTGAATATCATGTATCGTGTTCAATGAGAGAGAGAGAGAGAGAGAGAGAGAGAGAGAGAGAGAGAGAGAGAGAGAGAGAGAGAGAGAGAGAGAGAGAGAGAGAGAGAGAGAGAGAGAGAGAGAGAGAGAGAGAGAGAGAGAGAGAGAGAGAGAGAGATGTGAACATAATGGAGAGTTCCCAGTGGAGTGTAAGGCTGTGAATAAGAAGTGCCTCCACTCGCCGCAGTCAGTTGCCATAAAGCTGCTCCCAAAGAGTTCCTTTGCCCGCTCCTCACTGCTACATTATTCTACTGTGGGTTTCCAACAATGGGCATCAGAATATTTTTAGTTGTGCTTCTTTCCTGAACTGTAGTACTTGTGTCCAACTGAACGAGTGCGGGTTACTTATTCAGATTTATCATGGACGTTTTTCCTGAGGGTGCGGCCTCCCATCTCTCCCCTATCGAGCCGACGCCCCAAAACACTCAGCCCTCCGGGCCTGGGCTGCCGCGAAGAATACGAAATTTTGCTGTAACAGAGCACTGTGTTGGTGCGTCTTCTGCTGCCTTGCCAGAAAGAGGAATGACCAGCATCTTTCACGGTGGAGAGTCCATTCCAAAGGCTCTGCGTCGACAACTGTATGTGGCTTGTGACGTGTTGTTCGTCTTGGGTTGTAATTCCCCGTCAAGTGAGAACAAAATACAGTGCGTTAACAAAGTTTGTAAGAAAGATAGAAAGGAAGGAGGGAAGGAAAGAAGAAAACATGAAGATTTGTTCCTACCTGGCCAGTTTCAAGATAACAAAAACCACGCAACGCTCTGACGGACTGCCGCGGCATTAACACATTGTAACAAACGGATATACATGGAGTAGAAGAGTCAGTGTATGAACACATCACACAGTGGTTTATGATGAACAACCTGTGTGTTATTAATATTGTAGCCCGCGGTGGATGCTGGCCACAGGTGTACAGGGATGTTGTAGTATACTATAACTTTGGTGAAATTGATATACACAATGTGCGGACACAGACTTGGAGTTTGTGAGCCAAAGAACTTTCTTCATCTCATATAGTATTTGGCATGAGCGATACTGGGCCACCGCCACACCAGTCACACTTGTTGGATGCATTTGTTGTAACAGCTGTGCACGGGAAGTTGTAAGTTGTGACTCCGTTTTCATATAACACATTGATCACAACAATCTCCAACCTTTATTTGAGTATCAGGCATCCAGCGAGCATAGCAGCTTCAGGAAGGATATCACTGTTCTGTGACGGAGAGCAATTATCTAGGCACAGTTTTTTTTATGTGATATTATATGCAACAACAAAAAAAAAAAACTTATTAGTATTGGTATTTAATTAGAACGGCTGGAAGGAGCTGGTTCTAAAGGCAACACGATGGCAAGGGTTGAAACATGTGACGGGCTGGATTAATCTAGAGTTATGTGATGTTCAAGCAGCAATTATTATTATTATTGGGTGGATCCCGTAGGCGCCGGTGGACTGGTGGTGGACTGTGAGCGTGGCTTTAAGAATATATATATAATAATGACACCAATGTTATTCCAGTATCCTTAGTGGAAGAGAGTGCACTGGTAATACAATATGTGATGAGTTGGTTCTTAAACATAACAGTAGGTTAGTAAGCAAAATCCATCTGTGTTGATAACGCAACTCAGAGGCCATGAAAAGCCAAGGGACGGACGTGAAACACACATACGAGTGTTGAAGAAGAGAGGCTAAAGTGATCTAGTTTTAGGGGTGTCGATGCTTCCATGCATTCGTTGCCTCTACTGTAAGGGAACCTGTGTCGTCCCTTTAACAAGTGAGGGTGTTCAGTATGGGTGATTGGGATGACACGACGAGCAGAGTGTTTGTTACATCTTCAGGAAGTCTGAGGAACGTAAGATTGTGAGGAAAGTGGCTCCCAGATGTGTGGTGCCCTGGCGAGGGGGTGACAAGGTTGAATAAGAAAGGCTGGAAGAGAGGTAGGCAGTGTGAGGGTTCTGTGTAGGAGGTTGTGGCTCCTAAAAGCGAACTTACCTGTCACTTGATGCTTAAGAGGAACATTATTGTGGCTATAATTCAAGGTATTACAGGTAGTCTGGGGAACAGGATAGGATTCCTCGTATCCGCGTTGTGCACCTACACTACGGCTATGCGGAATGATGTTATGTGGTGGGCCTCCAGCCTCTATGTATAGATGTAAAGGAACAGACAGAAATAGACGCTTCTGTGACCCTTACCGTAGTTGTACTATCAGCCGAATTGACTGCCAAAAATGGTTTCAAAAGACACCCTCACACTCTTGACGCTCGATCTCCGGGAATCAAAGCGAGTGATTGGAATTCCAAGGCCTTGTGCGTCTAGGTTGGTTTTGAATTGAATGCTATTTAAAATGATGGGAAAGCTGCGGGGAAAGAGGGGCTCTAGAGGGATGAGGACAAGGGTGAGTGGCGGTGAGAGTGGACCGGAGCTGAGCTGGACTGTGTGTGTGAGTGGCGGATTGGAAGCCGATTTACTTTACTTCCATCCATCCGCTTTTCTTCTTTCACTTTACTCTTTACGCACTGACGCTTGTTGCCGCGTATGGTGGGGTGGGAGGGGCGGGGGTGGTGGGTGGGAGGCAGCACTGTGCTACACTCGGCCCTGCCTCACGGCCCTGCGCCTCTCTGCCTCGCTGCAAACATTATAATTGCCCTTTGTTAATTCAACCATTTATCACAGAGCAGACAAACTTACATGCAACGTCTTATGGCGTGATGCATCGTAATCCTCGGTGCATGTATTACTGGACTCTGTTATGTTGTTCCTCTTAGCTTAGTCAAGGCTTGGCTTGTCCGCTCACCCGCCCCTAGATTATCTGCAGTGTCTCTGTGTGTGTGTGTGTGTGTGTGTGTGTGTGTGTGTGTGTGTGTGTGTGTGTGTGTGTGTGTGTAGGTTGCATGTCAGTGTTGTTAGCATACCTGCTCAGCAAACTCAACACACATATGCCAATGCAAGGTGTACCTATCGCCTGACGCTGGATGTCGGCAATAGGTGTCTCTTAACGACGGTAAATTCATACACCTATAAGGAACTACATAGTGGGTTCCTGCAGGTATTCCGTCAATTCAGCCTCTACACAAACTACTCGCAAGGAGGCTCGCGGAAACCATTTGATTCACTGCTCAGTATATCACGGACGCTTTTCTTTTTCCTTGCTCGTGCACTGTAATAATCATGTCACGCCCAAGTAAAACCTTCGCTAACTTGATTACAATATCCGATAACTGCACATAAATTGCTTACATAAATTGCTCACGTAAATTGGGTGTGCCTGGTGTGTGTAAGGAACTTTATGCAACCAGCAACTGAAGCACCGTCGCCGCCTAACTCTCTCTCCACACATATATAACTTCCCAGGGTGAAGTTGTAATGGATCTTCAGCCTGTGTAGTGAGTCTAGAAGGTAATCATAAGTGTGCTCACCGCTGTCTAGGATGATGCCAAGAAATGTCTCGCGTCACACTCTGTCTATCTGTCTGTCTTCATGTGTCAGAAAGGAAGCGTTACATATGAGGTCCATTTTTCACGAGACACCACCACGTCCCTCCCTCCGTGGTCGTCTAGCAGGTTGGGCGTGATTGAAAACGTGTCTATATTGTCGTATTTCACTTCCACGCCGAGTCTTTCTCATTCCAATATTCGTACTGTCGGGAAAATGGATTGAGATACCCGGAATTTAGAGCGAAAAGCCTCATATGACACAAATAAAAATGGCTGTCAAAATTTATGAGGCTGTCGCATTTAGAATGAAGACGAGGAAGGACGAAGCAGAACAGGAGAAAGAGAAGGAAGAGAATTATTGAGAGAAGGAAGAGAAGGTGGAGAAGGAGGAGGAAAAGGAAGAGGTGGAGCAAGGGAAGGAGGAGGAGGAAGGGGAAGAGGAGGAGGGGGAGGAAGGGGAGGAAGGGGAGGAAGGGGAAGAGGAGGAGGAGGAGGAGGAGTACAAAGGAAGGAAGAACAGACAGCAATAGTTCTCCTGGATCTAACGAAAAGGAGGAGGGCGAGAAAACGAAAGAGAGAAAAAATACGAGGAGGACGAGAAATGCTAAAAGAATGTGATAAAGGAAGAGTAGAGGGAGGAGGATTACAAAGGATTACAAAGGATTACAAAGGGTAACAAATAGCAGCTTTAGCTCCTTGGTGTACTGTTTGATCTTACTACTAAAAGAAATAGTACACCGATTCTCCTAAACTCGCCATAAAAGAAGTGATATAATGTAAAATTGAAAAACTACATTGCATTTACGAGAGCATTGACATGAAACTTGTAATCTATTGCTACTTTTGTTACTGTGGAAGGTATAAATGTTTGATGGCTTGACGATGTGTTGTGTGCATACTATAGGTGTAGGTACATATGTCTTACCTGGCACTTTCTACGGCAGCAGCAGTCAATCAGACCCCAACTCCTTTCAAACCAGTGTCAGTATATTTTCCTCGTATAGTTCGTTACGTTGTTTCGGTTTAATTTTTGTTTACCCTCTCTTCATTTTATCCAGTTTTCCAATATCTTAATTGTAATAGGAAACTGTACATATTATTCTAAATGTGGACGAACAAGTGAGTTATACAGTGTAAGTATAACGTTTTCTGAATTGAAGTTAAAAAGAGGAGGAGGAGGAGGAAGAGGAGGAGGAACAAGAAGACAAGGTAACAGAGAAACGTGGGGGCAGAGGACAAAGACGAATGGTGAGGATGAAAGTTGGACGGAAGACGAGGAGGTGAGATAAAAAGGATTTGATAGGTGCATCGAAGAGGAAAAGAAATAAGAAAAGAATCTATGTTATAAATGTCGCTCGAGGAAGATATTACAGTTGAAGTGAGAAGGTGACGTTCTATTTGGTTATATTGTAATGCTCAGCTGAAGATTTCTCGCTCGTGTAGGACTTAAGGCATCGGAAAGGGAATAACCAAAACCAAGCAATTCACTTTACTTCCCTTGGTGGAGTGGTGCATTGCGATTTATTGTCCAGGTTAACAGTAAAATATTCCCTCGACTTGAGCTGTAAAGTGTGTCTGTATGTGTGTGTGTGTGTGTGTGTGCGTATGTGCGAGTGTGCGAGTGAGAGAGAGAGAGAGAGAGAGAGAGAGAGAGAGAGAGAGAGAGAGAGAGAGAGAGAGAGAGAGAGAGAGAGAGAGAAGAGAAGAGAGAGAGAGAGAGAGAGAGAGAGAGAGAGAGAGAGAGAGAGAGAGAGAGAGAGAGAGAGAGAGAGAGAGAAAGGCATTTTTTTGTCGTTAGGGTAGAAGTGGCCTCGAGCCGTTCGGTGTCACCAGAAAGTTTTCCTTTCCACTATCTTGTTACTAGAAACGACGGTGACCAAAGAAAGGAAGGAGGTGGGAGGGTTGAGGAGGGGAGGACATAGACATTCTTTGCACCTCAGGCCTGGAGGGTGAAAGCCGAGGGAACTTGTTTGGGGAGATGATCACGTCGGATGCCGGAAATAGCAAGGTGCTGGATTTTCTCTCACTCTCCTTCAGGAAGAAAGAAAATCGACATTTGAAGATCAGATTAATACGGTCAGCAGCCGTAGGTGAGGTCAGGGGAACGTATGGCTGAATAACTGAGGGTAGTAGGTGTGGTTGCGTCAGCTATGCGGGTTTGGAAGCAAAGCCTTCGCAGTCCTTGCTTTCAACGCGTCACGGCTGGCAATCAAACACAGAGGGGAGTGTGCAGCGTAGGTAGAACGCTAATCACCTCGTGGATGAATGCAATATCGTAAAAGATAAATAACATATGAATTAATTGGAGTGGATAGCAGCTTCGTGTGGTGCGTGGGCACCGACTGTTATCATCGTGAGAGTTCAAAATTTTTTTGATGTATTGTGAACAACTTAATGATTAATCTTGTATTATCGTAAATGTCATTTGTTTGATTTAGATTCATAGTCAATGACATATTTATTTTTTAACAAAGAAATTCATTTTAAAGACATAAAGACATAGCAATGCAAGTGAATCGACAACCCTTTTCCAATCTAATGACGTTTCTGTTCTCATAGGAAGACAGGTTACGCCTTGGTTTATGGGTACAGTTGATTCCTGGTTAACGCGAGCCACACTAGCAACGACAACGCTCATGTTCAATGTTTGCGTCCGGTGTGGTACTTCCAAAGTTATCATTCTCATGTATTTGTTCATCTTCAATCTCCATTGTTGGCAATGCAGGCACGACTTTCTCTATGACTGTTTCTTCTCTTGTCTCTGCGTTTTTTTCAGGTATTATTCTTTCTATCATTACTTCTTTGTTTTCAAAGTCTAGCATCACTTCTTCAACATCTGTTTCATTTCCTTTCTGTACTGGCATCACTTCAACATCTGTTCCATTTCCTTTCTGTGCTGGTATCACTTCCGTTTCCTTTTATTAAAGGTGGCAAAAAATAGCAAAGGATGGTGTATCGTAGACGTGAATAGGGGTACTTATCCACAGCAAGTCAGTGAGGTCAGGAGCTCCGAGAATAACGTTCACACTATACATAGAGGACACACGAACTGGGGGGTTGATTGACCTGGGGTGAACATGTGGTCCTAAAGCAGGTAACAACCTCTCTCTGTTTTTCTATCTTTCTTGGACTTGAACTTTTTTAGGAGAGAAATTTCAAGACACCTCTAGTATGAAATTGGCTTTTCATTTTGGAATTCTTTCAGTTCTTACTTTTTTAGGAAGCAACGATGAAGACTTTATTAGTGGTTTGTGAGATGTGCTGCATCCTCTCTTGAAACGCAGCTTCATCATCCTGTAGTAAGTGAATCGAAAATATCACATTGATTCTTCTTCAAAAGTACATATTCGTATTAGTACAACAGAACTTGGGTTTCAAACGCTAAGAGTAAGTGAACCTTTTCTAAGGTGTGACAGTATTGCATGTGTTATACTAATATTGTTGCTGCAAGTAAATGTTATGCATGGCTGTAGAACCTTTATTTTTTTAGTGTTTACATTATATTCCTGATATGAAAAAGAAAAGTATTGACTTGCTTTGAATTTAAGGTTACCAAGATACTCACGTAATGCCTTCCAATGAACAATAATTCAGTCAGCCTTTATAATAGACTTGTATTGACATGGTGTCACAAAAAATTATGAAAGAAACACATGTTATTAACACATCAGTATTAAGCAATATGTTAATGTATCATAATCCAATCATTAGTGCTGACTTGTATAATGGATTCACTAATGACGTGCGAGACGTTCGCGGAAAATTCATGATATTCATATGATTTTACTAATTTGATTATCATTAATAGTTATGAATGTCATTTTGCTTTTGCTTTCAATGTAGTGACATATCGTGTTGGCAGGTCACCTCACCACCTGGTGCTAGAAATGATGTGTTGCACCTTTATAATGTGTCAAAAGTTTAAGCACGGCATTGGTTGAACAGTGGCCATCAACACAGATAATATTTCAGAAAAGAAACCATAAAAGGTTGTTGTTGCAAGGACATTGTTGTCGACTATGCTAGAGAGGGAAGAAAATATTGCCATAAGCAGAATTCGAAGTGACATCTGGGCTGTCAGCACTGCAACCCATCCTTCATCACCCTGTGGAGATCAATAACATTTCTTAAGTGCCTCCAACATGCCAAAATGAGAAAGCGTGGATTGGGTGTGTGCGTAATTGTGTTAAATAATTGACTGGTGAAAAAATCCCACGAATCAATATACAAAGGTTATCGTCAACAGAACTCGAACCGGCGTCTGGGCGCTGCTGTACGCACCAGATCCACCGAAGTATTTTCCTCCTGTTTAGGGTGTGGCTTGGTCATGGTGATGCTGTTGCTTCTTTCTTTACTTGGGCAGGTATTAAGGTACTTCCACGTGCTTTCTTACCACGTACAGATGCTGCTGCATGTATGGAATACCTTTAAGTTTTGTCGTTCCGATACATTATCAAAATCATGTACTAATTATTGACAGATTAACCTTGAAAATTGGCATTCTCATTTTCTTCTGTTTACGCATATTTAATTTCTTCACACAAGTAAACTGATTTGTATTATTTTGTAAGATGGGATTTATCATCAGAAATGACTGTAACAAACACAATTTTACATAATACAAGAAAAAAAGACCACCATAATTTCTCACAAATCTTTTCACTCACTATGATAAATAATATATGATATGTGACCAAATTTTTGTTCATGGTTATGACAAAGAATATATACACGGGAGAGAGAGAGAGAGAGAGAGAGAGAGAGAGAGAGAGAGAGAGAGAGAGAGAGAGAGAGAGAGAGAGAGAGAGAGAGAGAGAGAGAGAGAGAGAGAGAACCAGCCATATGCTTCATAAACTAAAATAGACATGCTTTTAGTAATCATACAAACAACATCACACATGAATACAATGATGGTGACTCACATGACAATAGCAGTGACAAATAAAAACACATTGCACAAAACACCCGATATACAACACCAAAAACACACCTGACGCATCACAGAATCCCTTAAAACTTGGTGCTGGATCTCACACACTCGCAGTTGATGTCCTCGATGCCTGCCTTGCTTTTAATACCGTCTGAATGTACAACTAAACTGGAAAACACGAGTGCAGCCCCGATTCTAGTGGAACCCTGAGTACTTCCAGTCCCCATGTGGATGTATAATGGTATTGTCGTATATCATGGCAGGCGCGTCCGCTTTGCAATATCGAAGTATTACTCGTTCAAGCATGCTCGGAAGACTTTCTCAGTAATTTCGAGTGGTTGTGTTGAACTCCACAGCAGAGTTTCCTGCTGTGCTGTTTGTTGGGTACTGTAGTCAAGGAGACCCACACGTGTGCTACATTCACCCACTAATTGGTATTGTACATTTTATTTTGAATCGAATATTAATGTATACTATTCTGTTGTAATAAGTATTGACCAATATGATAATTGGCCACGTGCAAATGCTTTTGTTATGAACACATCTGTAGTGAGTAATTGTTAAGATATCTTTTACTTGATTTTGTTTTGTTCTATGTAATATTTATGTGGAAGGGACGAAAAGATGAAGATTATCCTTAGACTTTTTTCTAGTCATCTCAGTATTGAAGAGAGACAGATTCATGTGGGTGGGAAGGTGTTAGTGCAGAGCGGGAGCGTCTCCCACACAACAGGGAAGGTAGATGTATGGATTTTGCTTCCTGTAGATGGACGCATTTTTATCAAAACGCAATTATTTGCTTTGAAGGTAAGACTGTGACCACAAACATCTTAGCGCGCAAGGTTATCATGATTCTTTTGTTATCAATATGAATATTTTGTTGTCTGTATGAACGATTTACATTCAGGCAACCTCACGTCTATTATACGAAGGCACTTGAGAGTATATTGGTGTCTGCAGCGGTAAAATGAGGTTGATAATACAACATTTAGGTGTTAAAATACCCGTCTTTATATTATCCATTACGGAGAATCCTGATGTGAGTAAGCACGAAGATAAAGTAGACTCATCACCTTTGAAATATTACTGTGATCCGCAAACATTTCCGAAAATGTGCGGCTTCTTATGGGCGGACGAGACGAGCCGAGAGTGTACTGGAATATACATGCTTCCTCCTCCTTGGTAGCAGTATATAAAGTAGAGATGTCACTGAATGGGAAAGGCTGACAGATCAATAGGTATTAGTTCCCCATTCTTGGATAGCGTTGAGGATGGCAATACAAATAAAAGTGTGAGATATCGGTAACTTATGTACAGGAGGAAGGAAAGATGCTAACCATGTGTATCTTTTGTTGTCTTTATCATTGAGAAATAAACCTGAAATGTAATGGATGGATGCGTCCTCTATATATAAATGTCAGAGTAGCTCATATAAATCCATCGGTAAATTCTCTTTGTGGAAAGGAAACTTTGAATGACACTATCGTGGTAATGCATAGGATAGATGGGCTTATGGTAATAGTGATGATTCTCTCTCTCTCTCTCTCTCTCTCTCTCTCTCTCTCTCTCTCTCTCTCTCTCTCTCTCTCTCTCTCTCTCTCTCTCTCTCTCTCTCTCTCTCTCTCTCTCTCTCATTGTGGCAGGGAGCTCTGACACCATAATAACCAAGTTTTGAAATTCCTTCTTGAGTTCGTTACTGAGTGATATTGTGGACGTAGCTTTGGGTCGGAGAGTGGTAGTGGCAGAGAAAAGTTTGGAGGCTGCAAGTTGAGATGACATTCCGTGGATGCTGCGTGTTGAGGAGAGGTGCGAAGCGTACAAGGGAAGGGCAGGGTAGGGAAAGGTAGTGGCTTAGAGGTGGGAACACAATGGTCGTCTGTATTGGTAGATATTGAAGGGATGTGAGGATTTAGTGGAACAAATTAATCTTTAAAGTTAAATGTCAAGCTGAATTTTGTTGTGTTGAAGTCCTCCAAAATTATGAAATTAAATGATCGTGGAAGCATATATTCCACACACTTTCTCTTTGTTAAAACTCGTAAACCTTGATTTAACTCAGTCTACTCTCATACTGTATAGATAGAGAGGCGGTTCACAGACGGTACCTTAGCTCTCTATATCCTAGAACTCACGCCCTCTATAAATCTGCCCGAAATCATGCTAAATCTGTTCTACAACTTGACAAAAATCTTTTATCAATAGAAAATGTCAAAAATCTTACCGGATCTAACTCTCCTCGTGACTTCTGGAACCAAGACAAAAATATTCCCAACAATTTTTCTTTTTCATCTTCACCTTCATTGTCATCTCTTCTATTTCTAAAGCTGAACTCTTCTCTTAGACCTTCGATGAATATGCAACACTGGATCATTCTTGGCTCTCTCTAACCTCCACCATCTGACTACATATTTGTTATTAATATTCTTCACAAAGATGGTTATTACATCTTCTGTGTCCTTGATCTCCGAAAGACTTATGGTCGATAAGCCTAGGAATCCCTCCTATTGTTCTCAATAACTGTACTGCTGTGCTCACACCCTGCTTGCTCAATTGTTTTGTTTTATGTCTCTGTCTATCAACATCAACTATTCTTTCTTGCTGGAAGTTTGTTTACATTGAAACTGTTCTCAAAAAGGGTGACCTCTCCATACACCTGATCTCTCTATGATTTTTGAATGAGACACATCAGACCTTCTTTTATTCAATGTCTTAAAAACTTAATTCTTTCACCTATCCACTTGACAACTATCCCCAACTGTCCCTCTTTTCTACATATAATATCTTAGGCCAAAGGTCGCCCACAAAGTTTTTGGGGCAAGTCGATGTTTTCTGTATGGAGACTCGCGCGGGGTGATCACTGGGGTTGGCGTGGAAGGGTGGGCGAGGCCATACGCCCCTCGGTGTGTGTCCACATTGATTGATTGATTGTCCCTTACTGAATATCTTGAATGGAAATTTCCCATTTCACCTTTGGCTAATGAAGTTCAGTGATTTTTATCGTCTCCGCCAGTTTTTTTTCTTCCGCATGGGTTCTAACTCTATAGAGGGACCTCATATATCTTTGTATGGAGTATGTGTCATCAACTCCCATACTTTAATTGTTTGTTACACTCCTTTGTAATGTTTCATCTCTGACTTCTACCTCTTCTACCATTATATTCATGGTTACTGCTCTACTTAGTTTACTATCTGCATGTTTCACTCTCCCGCGGCCTTGTTGCACAAGAGAGGCTTTGTACCTAATTATGTTTTTCCACCTTCCTACAACATGAACACTTTGCAAGAGAAAATATCAAAACACTTCCTAAACCAAATTTTCTGTGGTACTTTTTGGAAGCAAATATTTTATCTTTTTGTTAATTTGCTATTCTTCTTTATATTTTTTAGATCTTTGTCAACCTCCCTTGTGTGTATAATACGAAAAATAAAGAAGAATGTGGGATAAACACCAATACAGTCATCCACTTACCCACCCATCCACACACACACACACACACACACACACACACACACACACACACACACACACCCACACCCACACACACACACACACACACACACGTTTATTTTTGGCATATTTGTTTATTGATCTTCTTTAGACTGCCAGCAAAAGACACCAAGGAAGAAGCATGAGTAGAACAGTGATGAAAGGGAAGCACCATGCGTGTTCCCGTTCAGGAGTACCAGCCCGATGCATATCACTTCCTCCGATTACTTTTCTTGGTCAGACTTCAATTTCGTAAAACAAATATTGTTTCTGTGTCTTATTTATCACAATGACGCCTCCAGAAACTTCGCTTCATTCCACTCAACACTCCCTCACATGCCGCATCTTCATCCTCCTCTTCATCCTCCTCTTCTTCCTGCTCCTCCTCCTCTTCCTTTTCTATCCTTTTGTCTCTATCAAGTAGATATTATAGTAGTAGTGTAGCTACACGGACAGCCTCGTAAGGTCCAGTAGGACTGTTGCTGTCTGTTTTTTCTTTGTTCTCTGTACTTCTCTTCCTCCCCCTCCTCTTCCACTTCATCTTCCTCCTTTTCCTTGGATCATCTTCCTCTTGTATGAACCCTTCTAGTCCCAATTTCTATACTCTGTCTACACCCCTTACCCCCCTCACCTCACCTCACCTCCACTTGTTCATCCATTGCTGCCTTCCTCTACAATGGTTTGATTACGCACACCCACACCCGCACCCACACCCACACGTGCGTCCACCCTGCCTACCTTCTTATCTACCAACACCCCACCCCCAACAACACACACACACACACACACACACACACACACACACACACACACACACACACACACACCCACACACACACACACACACACACACACACACACACACACACACACACACACACACACACACACACAGATCTCAGCCTTACCCATATATCCGTCTCTATGAGCTCTGAGTTCCTTCGGGGAGGGTAATGGCTGACGATCACGAGTCCAGCACGTGATCCTCCAGACCATGGTGAATAACACACACACACTACATTTACGTAACTAATAATTTTGGCTTGAAAACCTGAAATTAATCGCACCCTGTTGTTTTTAGCTTGAAAAAAATGTAATATGTCAAGTAAAACAAACATAACATATCAACGAATATGTTTGTTTTTCTTTCATAAAACTTTGGAATTAATTTAAACAACAAAGATTTTTTGTTGATTAATTAATTGTCTGAAAAATTAATACCAGCAAATCATCTCTATTAAAGATTTTGGCTGAATGAAGAAATAAACAAACACAATTTATAATACAAAACTTACTGAATGATTAGTTAACATAATTTTTTCTCAAAATGACATTATCTTTTTTCTAAAGAACATTTGCACCAAACGATAAGCTTGCCTCCTTAGGCCTCCCTGCCGTCCCTCGCTCACTTTCTGCAGCGAGTGTACACAGCTTGGTTTTCGTGCAGACAAAAGCATGTCCAATTTGTTTACACTATCAAGCTGTAATCAGGAAACTAACTGACATACTCGTGTACCTTTAATGGTATTTCATTGCGAAAATCTCTTACCCTTTACCTGCTCAAGACAATAGTAAGTGTGACGCACAGCTAAGATTCCAAAGGTTTCAGACCAGGTACTGTATTTGTCCTTCCATATAACTTCAGCTACCATTGTGGGCTTTCCTACATGCAAAAAAAGAAAAAAATGTAATAGAGGATCCCGTGGCGCTGGTATGTGTGGCCCATTAAGCTGAGTCTATTGACAGACACCATAATGAGGCACGTATGAGGCACGTATGCCTGGAAATGCTCCCACCTGGTAAAGATTGATATGTTAGTACATTGTTTGACAAGAGGGCGTTCACCAGCGCTTCTTGGAAGGTTCCCTAATGGCGGGAGTGACTGATGGGTGTATCACGCACGCGATCATTGTCATAACTTACGTGTTGTGGTGTGGGCTGTTCTCATATTCGTTGATCAGGGTTGTGAGTGTGACAATACTAACGTTATAGCGGCGTTGGGGTATTTATTTTTAATTATTTCATGTATCAATTTTGTCTTCTGTGCCTTGTGTTGTGCCTTGACTGGTACTTTGCTGCCATAATGTCGTTGTTGCCGTCGCATTTCACACAAATTTGAGATATGACTTCACTTGTGAATCATTTCCAAGAAGATTTTTTTTGTTTGGTGCTCAGTCCATCTTTCTCTTGTCGCCTTCTTCCTCCACGACATGTTACGGCCTTGACTGTTGACATTTGCTGATCGAAACCATTAATTTCTCGACAGTAAGTACTAAATCAAATGCTTCCTGATATTAAAACGTCCGCGACTGTAGTAACAAAACTATCATCCTAATGTAAGTGCAATTGAACATCGTGATACCAGTTTGATAGTAAATACTTTGAGGCGCTAACATTATCGGTACTTTTGATTATGAATGATCGTTGAATGAATAAACGTTGATGTGTTCCTCTTAAGGCGATCAAGATGAATTATTCCAACAACACACTGACACATCTTACTTTTACAATTGTTTTTTGATAACTCGTCCACATTGTTATCTATTATGAATGAAGTGGTTCTCCAGCGTCCTTGTAAACACCAGTTATTTCCTCCGCCAGCTAAGTTGAGGGAAAGGTTATGTTTCCTTTGTTTATTTGTTTGTTTGTTTTGAGCCAGATGTTTTTCGGAATCACTATGTATCGCAGATCAGATTCAACACGCGCAGTCAACCTTAACACAAAGAAAAAGGTATTCTTTCCTACCTGACCAGCACGTGTCAGTGATATCGCCTCGGGTCCTTGGGGTGGTGTGCGCGTTGCATCTGTTAGAAGGCCAGGCGGCGGGAAGGTAAAAGTTACAGGGATACACTATACAGTATTTATATATTTGCACAAATCGAGGCGGCTTAAGAGAAGAAGAAATGTCGAGGTTTGTAATTTCTATACATGAAGAAACAAATTGTATGATATATACTGGATATCTTAGTCTTTTGTTAAAGCTACATACAGAGGTACGAGAATAAATTAATTGTAGCAGCTTTGTTCTGTTTTTTTTTATCTCTCTCTTTCTCTTTCTCTTTCTCTCTTTCTCTCTCCACACAAATACACACACACACACACACACACACACACACACACACACACACACACACACACACACACACACACACGTACACATGAGCAGCGTGATGGCAGCTCATGGTGGTTTATGGCGTGTGTCGCAGCTGGAACTCACTGCAGCTGCATGACTCAAGGGTGTAGGAAGGGTGTTGGAGTCAAGTGTTGTCCGGCCGTAGGGTAGTTAATGGTGGATCGTTCACAGGTTCGAAACGGCGTGAGTTATTGTCCTTAACTTAAGGACTTTACGGTTTTCAAGGTAAAAATGTACAAACAAATAATTATGTTGTCTTTAAACCTCTATCCCATGAGTTAAACTGAACCTTAACCATTCATTTGTTGACGAAAATGCTCCTTGATCCATGAGTGTTTGAGACATTGCTCATCTCTCATGTTGGGTCATGAGCGTCTGCCCTCAGTGTACGTTAGAATAATGACGTATTGACCGCCTGCCCGACGCGGCCATGAAGCAAACGCTGCTGTAATCTCGACCCTACTGCCAGGTAGGCGAGGAGCTGCGTTGCCTAGTATTCTCTTCTCCCTAAGGTCGTTACCAGCGGCCACGCCTCCTCGCGCCTCGGTGAACATACCGGTATTCTGTTGGCATGGCTTGTACAGGTTAGTAGTCAATAACGTCTATATATTTTAAAAATCTAAAGCTATAGTTACAACAGTGAACAAAATTCATACATAAAAAAGTTAGTTCTAATGAAATATAACATGTAAGTATACAGCTAAGTTAATCTGAATGAAATATAGCTTGTGAATACTTTGTATTTGTACCTATTGTTAGGATTGTATTCCTCCTTAGAATGTGCATAAAGACTTGAACATGAGAGTCAACGTAATCCTTGTACTTGCATCCTGTATACATCATGTATACGTCCAAGACATCTCCAAAACTAAATTAGCCAACCCTTTTGACTTTATGTAAGTACTCTTAATTTAATAGTATTTTATTAAGATGGATAGATGGATTGATAACTTGTACTTTGTTATACCTCCGCGCCAATTGTTATCATATGAGAATCTGAAAAAGAAGAATATGAACTTTTCGGCCACGCTCCAATTTGATTGTTGAAGAACATTGTAATAATGTGTTCGATAAAATAGTTTGTAATAAACCTTACATTGCTACATAACCCATCAACCATTGCTTTGATTCTCTGATAATCAATTTTGGACTTTGTGATGTCATGCTTCCAGCTGGGTCTCGCAGAGCAAAGGAATGGAAGGGGGACCAATAGACTCTTGCTCAGAGGGTTTCAAACTAAAGTAAATATAATCATATGAATACTTGAAATGCATTTTAAGAGTACGTTGTCACGGTTTGTATATTACAAAGTCATGGATTGATGTCAAGATCATAACTCCTTTCTTGAAACCATTACGTCGCGTGGATGTGTTTGCGTCAGTATACAAGAGTTGCTTCACAAATATTTATTTACTATCATTAATGGTTGCTTCACAATTTGCCATTGTTAATGGCTCAAAAATTTTCTGACAGATGGCTATGCAGTCGGCCAAACTAGTTTGATAGTTTGCTGATAGATGGCGGTATTACATTAAATAGTTCACAAATCTGCCGCCAGATAGTAGATGCAGTCGCCAAACTAGTTCGTTACCATGCTGATAAGGGTAGTGTTACCAATTCTAAATACATCCATCACATTTAGATAGCGAGAACACATTGCATATGTTTAATTATCCAGCCGTGAGTTTCCTCGGTTTCTACAGCGGATAAAAAAATGAATTACCACGTAATATGAGTTCATTATACCACGGAAGCTAATGTGATGGGCAGGTAAACAATGGTAACACAAAGGCGTACACCACTTGTCATTCAAAGTGTGGAGGCACACACACTTATCAGGTGTTTGGGAACCATTGCTCTACCTGATATTTATCGAATTAATACTTTCTCTTGGAGGAATGTGTTGATCAAATACTAAATTCGGTAACTAGATACAAAAATAATGAAAAAACACTATACTCCAAACACTAACAACATTACTGTATATTATGGTATACATTTTGGGGCGTGTCTCCCCAAATGGGAAATGTCAATTATCTTATGAAGTGCACTTGACCAACATTTCCTATCATGATTGAATATCCATTGTGCCAACATTGAGCTGAGCGGCAGAGAACGACTCGATGGCTGTCAAAGGTTTTGTTTTTTCAACGTTGCTGAAGGTTTTTTCTTTACATTTCGTTTTCCCAGGTCATATATTTTTTTTATACCGTATACGTTTTTATTTTTTTATACGTATATCCTGTTCTCCATACAATGAATATTAATTAACTTTTCCCCCTGTTATATTTCAGTGAGTTTAAGGCTGTACTCCCATGTATTGTTTAGCTTTAGAAAAAAATGTTTGCCGTGAGATGAAGGAAGCTGGAATACTGTAGTTTTGGTGCCTTAGGGTGTTGATACTTTTATACGTGCTACAACCTTTCACTTCAAAGGTTATTCAGTTGGTACGGGAACAGCATGTGTCAGTTCTTCAATGTGGGATGTGCTGCGTAGTCAGGACCTTGAAAGCCAAATAAACATATCTGGCAAGTTTGATGTGTTAACCGTACGTCAGAATATTTAAGTGGAGTGTAAAAGGTGGAGTGCATGCAATCCACCTTTTACACTCCACTTAAAAAAAAATAAATAAAAAAAAAAAGTTCTTCCATTTTCTCCTTTCATGTTGTTTTGCAGCATCTAAATATATATACACACACACACTCATCACCCCCTCCCTCCTCCCCCCCCCACACACACACACCTATGATAAGAGCACATTGTAGGCGGGGCAGCCAAGAGGTTGATGAGGAGCCTGAGTCCCTTCCAACCCAACACCCGCTTGTGTAGGAGTGTTTCCTTACGGCGGGGAAACAAATGTACGTAGGGTGGATTGTACTTCTTATGTAATCAATGCTCTCCTTCTCTATCTCTGTCTATCTATCTATCTATATCTATATATCTATCTACCACTCTCTCCGTCGATGGCCATGGCTGTTCTCTAGAGGATAAGAGAATGCCCTCGTTACCTTTCCTTCCTTACCCATCACTCTTCTCCAATTCTCGCTCTATTTTTCTCATCTCTATTTTCTCCTTTTGTTAGTGTTCTTGAAGTTGCACGTTGTATTTTGTTTTGTTTCCCTTTTTGCTACCCTGTTCTTTTCATTTGGTTTACATTTTTATACAATTCCTTTATTTTTTTTCTTCTCTCTTTTCTTCCTTTCCTATTCCTGCCTCTTTCCCTTCCTCCTCTCGTGTGCACCTTCACTGCATCTTGTTTCCTTGCCTTTCTCATTTTCATGCTTCATATAATTCAGTTTTTACAGCAAATTTCAAACACAAGTTGTTTTACACATTGCCTTCCTCCTAAAAATTTCAGTTCCGTGTATATTTTTGCTTCACAGTTGTACATCTTTCTTTCTTATTGACAATATTTAACTTCATACATATACACGGTTTGATGTTTCATATTTGTATTCTCTGTTGTTTTGATGACAGGTGACTCGCTTTCCCATTTGAAATCAAACAGAAAAGCAAGACAGGTGCACTATGTGTTGTATTGCAAAAGGAACATATTCATTTATATTGCACGCCACTCACCACTCTAATTGTGACCATTGAGTGTCGTCGTGTTCCTGTGCCTCCCCCCCTTCCCCCTCCCTTCCCGCCATGCTGAAGGAGAGGAAATGGGTACAGGTGGGGGAGAGAGCATACCTAGACAGGGGACGGTCCTTCAACAGTCCCAGGTGTGTGTGGGTCTCCTGCGCCCCACAAGACCCTGTTTCAAGTCCACTTTATGACCATGATCATGTGGACTTACGACCCATTGTGAGCAAGTGGTGAGCGCGATCTTATTTTGATGGCTCACGGCCGCTGCTAGAAAGAGGTAGGAACACGGTACTGCCATTAGAAAAAAAAATGAAAGTATACGAAAATGTGTGGAGCGCCTTAAGATCTTTTTAGAGAGATTGCACACACACACTAGTAAGAAATGAGTGTTATCCATGACTTAATCCCATATTAAGCTATTATAAACCTGACCTTCCCCGCAGCGGGTTGACGTGATGGAACACTGGCCTCAGCGAACCATAATGATGTGTTCGCCAGAATTTGCTGTAGCTTCATTTTCCTGAGTTTAACGTCACCTGATCCAGCCATGCTTTTTCTGACGCTCATCCGTACTATTTGTGAGGCAACCATGATATCCTACATACAAACACACACACACACACACACACACACACACACACACACACACACACACACACACACACACACACACACACACACACACACACACACACTCACACTCACAACTTCCGCTGTGAAAATAACACTTACCTGTGATCAAGAACGAGTTATACCTGTACCTGTATGAACTCAGCTTGCAGGAATACAACACACGTTATGTTGCTATGGTGATACAAGTAACACTGTCTTATGGAAGTCAGCTGTCATCAGTGTCAGGTGAGAAGGCACAGTTTTACCTCATGCCTCGCCAGGCTATGTATTTGTGGTGCACCCAGCTCGGCCTTGGTTACATCCCAGCCGCAGCATTCATCGTCAGCAAGGCGTATCACTCGCCATTGTATGTTTTCGTTAGATGTGACGGGATGCGGAACAGTTTTAAGAAGGGTTCAGTAACAGTGTCGGTGAGTGCTGACAGAGACACGACAGGGAGGGGCGGAGGGAGTGCATGAGGGTAAGAGGAGCCACGCTAGTATAATACTGGAGATATTTACTGAAGCACCAAATGGGTTTTCGGTTTTGTTTTGAATAGAGCATCGCTCCCTCGGGCGTCGCATATCTGGATGTGTGAGACTAAAGTTATCTTCCCCGCGGTAAGACTCCTGCGGGGAACATCCATCAGTGCGAAGGGCCCTTCAGGGTACGGCGAAGGGTGCGTCACGGCAGCGTTCTGGAAATGTCTAAATAAATATATAATTATGATGCAGTTATAGCCCGTCAGTGACTCACTGCAGCTGAACTTAACATTTTCTTACTTAAATTTCCGTAACGTTAACTCTCTATCAAAGCTTATCATTCAAATATAAGCTTCAGCTGTTATTATATATATATATATATATATATATATATATATATATATATATATATATATATATATATACACTATATACACACACTATACACACACACACACACACACACACACACACACACACACACACACACACACACACACACACACACACACACACACACACATACATACACATATATCATAAGTAACATTGGTTTTCCATCTCTTAGTATTGAAACATCCTTTCGTTTCACATCACTACAAGTATTAACGGGATTAACGCGTTCGTTTAGCTATTCTTTGTTGATGTGTCTTTTTGATTTTACATATTTCCTGCTGCCATTCTTGCAAAGCAGACACATACATCGGTTAACAGGAGTGCTTCTATTACTCTTATAATAGTTTTATAGCATGACTGCAAAGCTTCACTGTCCGCCATCCGAGGCTCTGCTCAATGTTAATTCTCATAATGGATTCAGAGTATGCTTTCACATCCAGCGTCAGACTGACATGTACCACATATAAATTTCATGACATGTTATGACACGTTTATCCTTCCGCCTGTCATCAGGTCACCTTGGGACCTAGATTGAATATAGAGCTCATAAATTGGCTTTTAGCTTTTCTTGGAACGTTAAATTAACACAATGGTGGTTATACTTTCTGATGTGCAAACCTTGGCTAAATTCCAGTTTACTAAAAAAATGCCATGAACCTCAATTTGGACTGAATCCTGTGACTCAGCAGTCCTCGTTGTGTGTCATTGAGGCCTAGCACTCACTCCCCTTGGTGCTGTAATTCGCATATTTCAACACAAATTTCTCGTTCCTGCATTTTGACGACGAAAAAATCAGACTTCGAGAAGATATGTCTAACATAGTCCCTAATTTGCATTATTCATTAACACAGCCTTCTTAGTGTGATGGACGAGATGCAAACTACAATTCCATAGGGGACTCTGACAAAAAAAAATCGCCTTGAGACTCGTGTTGTCATTAGCCACCTGGAGCCGAATTAAGGTCACCTGTCCCTTAAGACGCTCGTTCATGACTTACCATCTGTACGTTAACTTTCAAGGTAAAACCATTCAATTTAGGATACAACAGTTAATTAAGTTTGTTCCCCGGCCTGGCTCCCTTAACATAATTCTCCCACCACACCTTTCCCACTTCATTTAATGGTTCCTCTGTTCTGGGTCCCCACCATTTCGGTCCCCATATAGTGACACATCCGCTATAACCAGCCACATCATGTATACTTGTGTCTGCCCCGAACACTTAACCCTTCCTGATCATGGCTCTTTCCCATACTCTGACTCCTTCCAGTCTTCCACATTCTAGCTTTTCCGTCCCCTCCCCCCCCCTCATGGCTCCCTCACTATCTTTCCACTCCCACTTTCCCTTTTACTCCTGCTCCCTGACCTCGTTTCACTCTGGTTTTACAATGTTATCTTTGGGTCGTATTTATGGACGCATGAAAAAAGAGCCGAAAACTTTATGACTCATTTGCAAGTAATCATGAATGGCTAACAGCTCGTTTACCTGCCTTGCATTTGCATCGGCGTCCAGATGAAAGTAAACTTCTAAAACAAACTACTGCAGGAAAAATGCGTCAGATAGAAAACGGAGAGAGAGAGAGAGAGAGAGAGAGAGAGAGAGAGAGAGAGAGAGAGAGAGAGAGAGAGAGAGAGAGAGAGAGAGAGAGAGAGAGAGAGAGAGAGAGAGCAAGGACAAAGAGAACAGATAAAAAAAGGGTAACATTTTTCCAAAGAGAAGGAATGGAAAAGAGTACATTTTCTCCCATCCTTTGAAAACTCGTGCTAAGCTCACCATTTCTTCTGAGGTGAGAGGTAGGTAGGTAGGTACGTTGTGTTTCACTCGATGTTTAGTGTTGGAGAGTGAGTTGGTGTTTTGATGCCAAGCTTAGACCGGAGCCTCCATGGGGGAAACGAAGATTAATCATTTTTTATTTTATTAGAGATGCAGTAGATGGGAAGGGAAATAAAACGTGCTTAAGGTGATTTTTTTTATATATATATATTTTTCCACCATATCACTTCATAGAATTTTTGTATGTGGTGTCGGTGGTAGGATTGTGGTAACTGTAATTGGTTGTGGTGAGTGTTACGGAAATGTTTGTGATGTGTGTGATGATGACTGGGAATGTTTGGTGGTGGTGGTGATGCTGGTTTTGTATCGTTGGTGTTGGTGTAGAGGGTGTGATGGGTGTGGTGGTGTCAGGAAGTATGTGTCAAGGTGAGTAGTGGCACCTGTTTATCATGTGTTCCTCGACTCGTTTGTGTTATTGAAGTGAGGTTATTGGGAGGTTGCCGGGGTGATGGGGTGATTATTTCTGTTGTGAAGATTTTTTTTCCTCTTATTCCTTCTTCTGCTTCTACTTTTCCTCCTCCTCCTCCTCCTCCTCTTCCTTCTTCTTTTATAAATGCTTCTCTTCTATATCATTTCTCCTCCTCCTCTCCTTACATTCTTTTCTCCATCTTTGTTCACGTCTTCCTTCTCCTCAACCTTCCTCTATCCCCACTTCTCAGCCGTGTTGTTCCGTTTACCTTGATTCATTCCCTTGTCGTTGCTCTTCGTATGATAAAGATGTTTTCTCTCATAGGAGGTAAGCCTTGTGTGTGTTTCTTTTCGTTTATTGGGCGAATTACAAAGTCTGTATTTGGAATTACTCGTGGGTTGAGGGGACTGACTGAACATTTATTTTTTTTACTTACAAGACTTTCCACACAATATGAGTTTGATCACCACTCTTTACTGCCACTCACCTCCACTGTGGCGAACGGGGATGAATTCGACAAAAAACACCATTTTCTGGATGAGTTAGTGGCGTTGCTATCTGTGTGTGTGTGTGTGTGTGTGTGTGTGTGTGTGTGTGTGTGTGTGTGTGTGTGTGTGTGTGTGTGTGTGTGTTATATATATATATATATATATATATATATATATATATATATATATATATATATATATATATTATTCGTTTAAAAAATCGTTATGCTAGTCAGCTCTAACTGGAAATAAATAAATAAATCTGAGACGCTTTTGAAGGAGCCGCAGGTGGCACATCACAGGAAGGGAGGAGCAGGTGACGCCGTGTTCGTTGGCCCACACAGCAATTATCATGTAAGTTCCTTGCTCTCATGAACATAATTTATGTTAAGCACCAGTAGCGACTCTGGAACACACACACACGCACACGCACACGCACACACACACACACACACACACACACACACACACACACACACACACACGCACACACGCACACGCACACACACGCACACATTTCATTAAGACATTTTGCCTTTATTTGCAGTTCCACCACGGTGCTGCTCCCGCCTCCACTCGTATTCCCACATGATACCATTTTTTTTTGTCATGGTTGTCATTGTGAAGGTATTACTGACAACGTCCTTGTAAGCTGGTGACCGACTATGTCATCATAATTTGTGGAGGATCTTGTAGCTCTGTCAAACGAAAATATGGCTTGTTTTTATTTTCTTTTGCAATGAAATGTATTTCAGGTCTTTGTTCAAACTTTACATTAGTGACGCTCAAAGAAGTGAAGGGCTTGGCACACATTAGCACGCTCTGAGTGTGAATACTTTTTTTGTGAAAACCCAGCAATTTTCATGTTAATGCCTCGCATCTCTGTACGTTCCCTGGTCGTCACCTACTTCACTGGCCTTTAACCTAAGAGAGAAGCTTCCATAAAAACACAGTTTACACGTGGAATGTTTTTCCTCACCTGCTTCACTCTCACGGAGGCCACAGTTTACCTATATATATATATATATATATATATATATATATATATATATATATATATATATATATATATATATATATATATATATTATTGCCTTTTCGCATGCTCTTTTAAGACTAACATTTAAGCCACAGTCCGTCTGCGTTACTTAGTATTTTGGAGGTATTTTCCCTTATCGCCAATAATATTGAGTAAGCAATTAGTCATCCATGATGGTTTGATTTAATAGATCGTTCTCGTTTTGTATGGAACATTGTCGCTCATGATGGATTTAAGTTTCGCTTTGAATCTTTTCTACATTTCTTTTATGCAGTTTTTATTTAGTAATTGATTCTAGCACAATTTTTATGTTTGTAATATTTGCCTTCCTATAATTAGGTAACAGAAGCACATTATCTCTTGTTTGGACTTTCGATATACTTCTCACCATATTATGAAGTTTGTTTGCTAGAGGTCCGTTGAATTTACACATTAAAATAAGGTCATTTGTAAACACTAAATTTAGAATATAATTGCCTTCATTAAGCATTTATTTGAACTGCCTGAAAGAAAGGTATCATGTACAAACTTTTCTTATCTCCGGTCCTCGTGGTTGCTCGTTTGAGTTATTGAAGTCTCTGCAAATTACTGCATTTTTATCTTTAATAATAAATCTCTTGATAAATTTTATTAATTCTAGATTTTTATTTATTATATCATATTCTTCACCTTGTTTGGGAGGTCTATGACAACGCCAAGATATATATTTTTTATTATTCTTTGTAATTTCTACGTAAAAAAAGGAACCATATGAATATGCATCTATTCTACTGAGTTTGATGAGTTTTATTCTGTTTTACACATACAAAAAGACACTTCCCCCATTCTGATGTCAACGGCATTTCAAAAATACATTATACTAATATAGTGTTGGTTCCGGTATATGATGCTTATCACGTGTTTCAGTTATCATTATAAAGTTGGGACTTTCAACATTTGCATGAATCATGAAGTGGCTAATTTTTAGTATGACACTCCTCGCGGTTGTGCAGAGAATGCTCATTTGTTTCAACGAGTTAGGATGTGCGCAACATGATTCTAGGCTCTTTTTATGCATTGAAAACAGCCGTCGACGTGGCTACACAACGCTGACTTGTTGTTTGTAGATGGCGCTTCCTCATACCAAACCTCATCTTCATGGCTAGTACCTTATCTTTCCCCGCCAACCTGACCACTTGACTTGACCTGACCTGTTTGGATCTACCTACTATGGCACTTCTGGCTTGTGTAGGAAAGGATTTTGCACCTTTCTCCTTTGTCCTGTATTTCTGTAACTCATTTCTAACGGCTTCGTCTAACGCTTTGCCTAATTTACCCGTCTGGCACTACTTAGGTGAAGACTATTCTTGTCATACATTTACTCTTACCAGGATGTCCTAAACGTCAAAAAAATATGACTCCCTTTGTCTTACATAGGTCCTGTACTAAAGTCTTAATATATTGAAAATTCTACTGAGGATGAAGAATCAATCCTGAAATAACAGACCATCTAGAATTATCCTTAAATTTTCCTTGTACTTTAAATAATTTCCTTGGATCTGCCTGATACAACATTTTTTTGTGCAAATTTACGTCCTCCTAAGGCCCTTCTTACAACATTCCTCATCCTGGTGTATCACTAATTAATTATCTCCCCCGAGCACAAAGATTAGTTTTTCACAAATCTAATCGTCAAGCACTTTGAACTTATTCCTTATAATGACGCTGCTGTACCTAATGCTAATGGTTGCCTTCACCGTGACCCTCCTCTTAACCTGCTGGAAGATATGATTTTCCAGCAAATTATGCTCAACACGTGTAATCCTGACTTCTAGATGTCCCACTTTTCCCTTTTCCTAAAACTAAAACATCATCTTGCTCTGTGGCAGCGGGAATACAAGGAATAACAGCAACCTGACCTACAAATACAACACTTCTACCTTCCTCTGCACATTTCTGTCTAGCACTGAACTCATCTTTGCACAAAGGCACCATACTAAAAACCTCAGACACAAACTCATCATTCTCCTTGATGAAGAAATCTTTCACAAACTTTCTTTTGCATTTTACACACGGAAAACGCTGTGTTGGTCCCTTTTAATGACACTGAGGTCGATACACAGGTCACACAAGGCAAAGCGTCCGTCTTATTCGATGAGTGGCGGACAGGAGGGTGATGGGTGGTAGGCAGAACAATATCACTTGAAGCTGAATCACTGTGTAGAGGCAGTAATCATTATCTTGAGCTGTATGTAGTATATGTATTACATTTACCGACATTTAATCTTGTTTACCACTTTTGTGTGTAAGGGATAAGTACTGGTAGCCTCAGGTGGTCTGCGCAGGACACACACTTGGGATGAGGAATTATTTTGATGTATTTTTATGTTTTGGTTCAATAAGATAACGAATTTCCACTTGCAAGATACGATACCTCTATACATTTTTCACCCTTGAGACCAAACTTTCCTGATGTATGTGAATAATTTTGTGTGTGATGCAGATACTTTTTGCTTTCGTGGCAGAGTCTCGGGACGAAGGTAGTTTGTAGTGACACGGAGGCAAGAAGAGAAGGTGTTTGTTGGAGATGCCAAGTTGTGTCTGAAGGGCGAGCGAGATCTTACAAGCTTCCTGAAGGCTAGCGTCATATGTTATATTCCTCAAGACGCAAACCTCGACTTCACGTGAGGTGTTCTTTCCACCAGAGGGAGAGCGGGAAGCAGGAAGGAACGAAGGGAGTGAACGAGGGCGGCAAGGAGAGCTGGCTGGCGTGAGGTTGAGGTGCTGCTCTTGAGTCGTGGATTCAGACGGCACAGAAAATACTTATAATCATTCGACCCTCGGTGAGGACAGGTTACGAGCGGCAGTATATCTTGGAGTGGGGCTATTACTTCCGACCCAAAATCCAGCTGGAACTACTCGCCTCAGTGACGACGCCACTTCCTGTCAAATCACTGAAGTTGGGCATCGATTAACTAGGATGGCTACGTGATGGATGGTGTCCCGTCCCTCCAGATTCGATGGTAACTCACTCAGATAAAGCTGCAGGTCTCTTCTGAAACCCTGGCACAACGAGGAGAAAAGGATGCAGGCGATATATTGCGAGTCAAAATTCTGTACCGGACGAAGGTTTGCTGATGGCAATATTGTTGTGTTGAAAAGTGTACCAGTTGTGTGGGAGGCTAGCGGTGTGTGTGTGTGTGTGTGTGTGTGTGTGTTGTGTGTGTGTGTGTGTGTGTGTTTGTGTGTGTGTGTGTGTGTGTGTGTGTGTGTGTGTGTGTGTGTGTGTGTGTGTGTGTCTGTGTCTGTGTCTGTGTATGTGTGTGTGTGTGTGTCCAATCGGCTCCTTCGCTACACACTGTCGTCAAGTCTTGGGCCAAGTCTTACCACCCTCTCCCACATCATTTCCTTTCTCATTGTCGTCCGTGATCTCACTTCATCATCCTAAGCTGGTGCAGTGAGGCAATCAAGTGACGGCAGTAGGAGGAGGAGAAGGAGGAGGAGAAGAAGCAGCAGAGGAAGTAGGAAGAGGTAAAGGATGAGGCATGCGGATGAAAGGAGAGGAAAGAAGATGTATCACTATCTCGTGCTGGAAAAGACTCAGTGTAAAAAGACTACATGCAGCCAACGCATGTTATGTTGGAGGGTTGTGTGTAGCGTGGGCGCGGGTATACTGAAGTGAGGGAGTAACGTAATCCCCTCGTACTACATCCTCCGATAGATATATCACTGAATTCAACGCAATCATTGGACGGAAGTTGAAAACGGTTCATACCATTAATCTCTTGCCTTTTTTTCATTTCAAACTTTTGCAAAACCAGAATTGGAGCACACAAACAACACATTGGAAAAAATAAATATGCCATTGTAATAAAAAAAATCCGTTCAGTTTATATAAAATGTTGAATCTTATAATTAATCCCCTTTTTCAGGAACGTTTAATTCCTGTACCCATCTACGTATATATATATGTGTGTGTGTGTGTGTGTGTGTGTGTGTGTGTGTGTGTGTGTGTGTGTGTGTGTGTGTGTGTGTGTGTGTGTGTGTGTGTGTGTGCGTGTGTGTGTGTGTTTATGTGTGTACGAGTTACTATGTGTGCATGTACGTATGTCTCGTGTATCTGCAGGCGGGCGTGTTTGAGTTGATTAGGAGGTGGAGGGCTGGGTGGCATTTTAATTACTCCAAGGGAACACACGCCTAATGATGCTCTTTTTTTTCCGGCCTAATAACCTGCATTTTTTTTTTTGTTCGGTGTTGTTGTTGTGCTTGGACGTACCTTGTCTGCCTTGTGCTCAGGAAAGTAGTAGTAGTAGTAGTTGTAGTAGTAATAATAGTAGTAGTAGTATGTTTAAATGAATAGTGCTAATTATATCATATTTGCTTCGATAATTTGTGCTGCAATTAATGTTTACTCCTATGATTCTATAGCTTACAAATTAATATTCATGTTATGGTATATGGATTCTTTGTCTCTATCCTCTCCCTTTGACCTACGTTGGAGCTTCTTATTTTTCTTTAGTTTTAAATGTACCTGGTCACGACTATTTCCTTTTGTTGTACAGATTCCCCTTAGTCGCTCTTTTTAGTGTGTTTTGTTTTTTCGTTCTTTGTTTGGTTTTTATTTGTAATTTTCTCTATTGTTATGGAAGTGATGAAACGCTCTTGCTCTCCTAGTGTGATCTGTTTTATTTATTTATTTATGTTTTGCAGTAGCAGATGAAGATGATAATATTTGTTCTACTACTACTACTACTACTACTACTACTACTACTACTACTACTACTACTACTACTACTACTACTACTACTACTACTACTACTACTGCCACAACTTCAACCACCACCACTAGTACTTCAAGCTTTATAGGCAAGGTAACACTTCAAATAAAAAAGATAACAAATATATATAACATGTGATACCTGCACGCATACATATTCACCTTCCGCTGACATTCTCACATCTTGCAATTTTTAAAAGTTTCGAAATAAAAAATGTTATATACATGGACAATATATTATTCATTCTCTCTCTCTCTCTCTCTCTCTCTCTCTCTCTCTCTCTCTCTCTCTCTCTCTCTCTCTCTCTCTCTCTCTCTCTCTCGCTCTCGCTCTCTCTCGAGGTGTCTTGATACTATTCTTCAAGGTAATGGAGTAGCAGCAGGGTGGAAAAAGATTATAAAACAGAGTTCCCAAGAGTTTTTAATGCAAATGATGATATGTTAAGATACTTGTTAACTCTCGCCTCACTAAGATGGCTGGAATGGATATCAGAGTGCTTAGTAATTGTGATGCAGTAATGCCCAAATATTTTTAAGCAGACATTGTGATGGTTAACTGATATCTGACAACCATCATACGTCCCCTTAACTTTCTGATGTGCCTCGCTCTTGTGCAGTGATGTTAAAATAAGGCGACCACGATAATAGGCTGCCATTCTTCCTTCTCTCTTGACATTTGCAAAAGTTTCCACAATATCCATCTTCCATCAATCAGCCATCTATTTCATTCATGTATTTTTCTCTTGACCCAGTTACTTCTCTCTCCTCAGTTTCCGTTGTCAAACACAAATCTCATCCTTTCTCTCCTCACCACATGTTGCAGAAACTGATACTGCATGTCTTCTGATAGTTCTCAGAAACTTCCCACATGTCTCCATTCCCTCTAATGTTCTTTCATTTGTAACTCTTTCCTTTCACGACTTTCTCAGAACTCTCCTCCAGAGTCACATTTCTGCTTTCTGTCTCTTCCAAGGTTTTGTTGATGGTCCATGTCTCGCGGCCACACAACATCGACCACACAATCTTTTTATTTTTCTTTACTTGACCTGTGTGTGTGTGTGTGTGTGTCGATGGCTTTATATTTATCTAAATACTAAACTGGTGTTACTTAGAAATATAAGCTCGCAATTTTGTATCGTCCTAGCAGCAAGTGATCAGTCTCAGTCTCCATCCATGCAAACAAACTAAAGGCGCCGTCACGCTAGCACTTTTTCCGTCAATGTTGACTGTTTACGTGATTTTTTTTCTCGTTCCGTCTTCTTTTTCCGTCTGCATCAGTCAGACGGACATGATCGTCTCCATAGGGCAAGATTGTCGTCAATTTCTAAGTCAAATCAGAATCCATAGTGGATGATGTGAAATTATTCGAAGTAAACCGCTAACTTGTATGTAAATGAAATATTAAATTTTTTTAAATGATAAGAAATATTCAATATAATAATGACACATGAGGTTACATTCAATTTGTGGTATCATAATAACCAACAATGTCTCGCATGACTAGACTGTTGTTTACAAATTCGGAAGACTTTGATTTCAAGCCACTCTTCAGTTGGGTCGTCTCCGATGGACAAGACACATAATCAAATGCAGAGAAGCGACAGCTGTTCACTGTGTATATGATCCATATCGAATTATAACCATCAGTGACAGCAGACCATGTGATCAAAGATACTTATGCCAAAGTATGCCTTATTCTCTAAATCCAGAAGCTGTACTAGCACTACAGTAACATACACTCCAGAATCGCTCGATACATTTGCCTTGACCAGCGTGAGTCGTTTACCTGCAGGTAGAGAAGAAAAGTTTCATCTTCTGTCCTGTCGTGGTGAACTTCTTTGAACATTTGCATCATGAGGTTCCTCGCCTTATGGTGCGTCATGCATAGGAAGTCTGGTAACGTGACTCCATACAACAACAACAACACCAGCAACAACACCAACTATTGATAATGATAATATTGATAATAGTAATAGTGATGATAATAATTACACTAATGATAATGTTTGATAATAATAATAATAATAATAATAATGATAATGATGATAATAATTGTGATAATAATAACAATAATAATGATAAT
>JAPQNM010000002.1:2652338-2710172 GCA_029783475.1 Metacarcinus magister
CTCTCGTCAGTGTTCACTAAATCTTAAACAGTGACATATTCATAAGATAACTTTATTCACTGCTTGCTGACTTTTTCCCACACACAGAAAAAAATGTAAATGACATGCTAAACAGGAGAACTAAACTCTGAAAATTTTTTGCTGCCACCATGATCCACCTCGCTCATCTCCCCCAGTCCAACACACACACACACACACACATACACACACACACACACACACACACACACACACATACACACACATACACACACATACACACACACACACACACACACACACACACACACACACACACACACACACACACACACACACACACACACACACACACACCATTATGTTCCAGTGGTCATCAGGCGCCTGATGACCACTGGAATATATGATATGTGTGTGTGTGTGTGTGTGTGTGTGTGTGTGTGTGTGTGTGTGTATGTGTGTGTGTGTGTGTGTATGTGTGTGTGTGTGTGTGTGTGTGTGCATTTATGTATGTATGTATTCATGTATGTATGTAGTATGCATGTATGTATGTGAATATGTATTTCTTTCCGCCCTTTTAAGACTTGGGTTCATTCAAAAAAGAAATATGAAGCATATGTCGGGAACTTATTGATTTTGCATTATTGGCAGGCTTAACTGTTTTCTTTTCACACACACACACACACACACACACACACACACACACACACACACACACACACACACACACACACACACACACACACACACACACACACACACACACACACACACACACACACACATCATGCACACACAAACAAACAAACACAAATGCACACACACATCCACACACACACACAAAACTAATTTATGCTTATCAGAGTTGGTTGCGGCCGGACTAACGAGAAGATTTCCAATACGCACACAACTCCAGTCTCATCTGCAAGGGAAGGTAAACATGAAAACTGAACCAAAGGAAATTATCACAAATGTACGTGGTTTGACTGGGATGAAAACCGTAAAAAAAATATCACTCAACACACACACACACACACACACACACACACACACACACACACACACACACACACACACACACACACACACACACACACACACACATAATCATTGATGTTGTTCATATCAGTGGTCCTTGACAACTCTTAATACTTAATCAAGATGAGTTTCCTTTCGCTCGCTCCCAAGACTGGATGTTGTGTGTGTGTGTGTGTGTGTGTGTGTGTGTGTGTGTGTGTGTGTGCGTGTGCGTGTGCGTGTGTGTGTGGTGGGGGGTGGGTGGGTGTACAGGATGCATAGGACAATGGGACAAGCTTCAACAAAACACTTCATCGATTTCTTCCTGTTGCTTAATAGAATAAAACCACCAATAGTTATTCAAGGCGTAACTATTTGGTTTTATGCCGTTGTAAAGAGAATCAAAGTTGTGTGTATAAAGATATAAAGGCATAAGACAACCTTCATGTTCTCTATTAAAAACAACAACAACAACAACAACAAGAGAGCACGTTTATCCCCCTGACTATAAAATAAAAAGTCTCCCCCGGGAACTCAGTGATCACATAGGCAATGTACCGGCCGCTCCACCTCCCTCCACTTGCTGCCCAAAACACAGCGTTGCACCCGTGTACGTACATCACGCCCAAGTTCATACAAGACTCCTGCCAGCTGTTGTACATTCTGAAAAAAAATATTGTGTAGTCTGTTCCTGTTGGATTTTTGTTTGTGTGGTTGGGGCCTCCAAAATATTTCGTAGGCCCGGTACTAGCCAAGGGACAACAAAAATACGTAAAAAAAAATTCCGTTTGTCACCAGACCTTGTAAAGAGAATAGTAGGAGAAATATTGTAAATTTTTTTGATTCATAAAACAGAATTATAATATGTTGAATGCTGACCAAAGGCTGTTGTTGATTGTAGTGTTGAATCCGTCTTCATAGTTGTTATTATTATTATTATTATTATTATTATTATTATTATTATTATTATTATTATCATTGCTATTGCACCTATCAATTATTTTTATATTGTTATGTGTTGTTGTTACTCTAGTTATTTATTACTAGTTTTAATACTTATCAATGTTGGTCTTCACTGGGTGGCGGGCGAGCTGATGTTCTTGCAATACTTACGGAGGAGGGAGGAGAAGCACTATAGCTCAGTCTTCTTTATAATCTGGATGATTTATTGCGTCTCTTCCTCACTGTTCACATTCACTTTCTTTCCTTCCCTCGAGGAACGTGATTTATCAGCTTCAACATCTGCGTCAGCCATGGACTTAGATCATGAGGTGATGGTTATGTGCCGCTGAGATATACCGCCCAGCCATCATATTCAGGATAGGAACATATCTATAGTGCAGCTGAAGGATAGAGAGGGGAAAAATGGCATTGCAGTAGTAGTAGTAGTAGTAGTAGTAGTAGTAGTAGTAGTAGTAGTAGTAGTAGTAGTAGAAGGAGAAGAAGAAAAAAAAAAGAAGAAGAAGAAGAGAAGAAGAAGAAGAATGATAAAAGCAGTTTTAGTGGTTATTGTGATGGCAGGAGGAGGGGAGGAGGAGGAAGAGGAGGAGGAGGAGTTCATCTTGAGGCTGCAATACAGTGGCAGTTTGAAAAGTTGTTTGCTATTTTCATCTGGAATAACGGGAATGTTTTCTTAATCAGGATAATGTATCGGGAATCCAGAGTGGTTTTGTGTTTGTAATTTGGACGACTCATTGATGTTTGTCTCCGTCCTGAGTTGGCATGACTGACAAAAGGAACGACTGAAGGGTGGGTGACAAGAGGAGTGGTGGTGGGCGGTTGGCATGAAAAAAGGCTATTATACATACTTATACATGTTCCACTTCCTCTTGAGTATATGTAATTACTTTCGTATAAGGTTATTCAATAATTCAGGTTGCTGTGACATAATTTATTTTACAAAAATAACATTTTACAGTTAGGATTATGTTACACCTACGCGGTAAATGAGAACATCAAGTGTAAAACAAGGTACGTAGCCTCAAAGGGCGCCGTGGTACCTTGGTGTCCCGTCCGCTGTGTCGAAGGAGCCTGGATGGCTAAATAAAGATGAGTGATGGAATGAGTGACGGACTTGGCGCCTCGGTATTACAGTTCTTGTGTCGCTCAACATTTATATCAAGGAAATGAAAAACAATGGACAAGTGATTGAAAAGACTACGAGTGTGAACACCACCGAGGTTAGGAAGATGACGAATAATTGAAAATGACTCAAGATTAAGGGGACAGATATAAAACACGCAAGTGAACCTAAATTTGATAAAGGATAAAAAAAATTCAAGCTCTAGAGAAGACCTATTAACCAACCTCATGTGAAAAGCTCAGGCCAGTGCTTGAAGGAGAGAGAGAGAGAGAGAGAGAGAGAGAGAGAGAGAGAGAGAGAGAGAGAGAGAGAGAGAGAGAGAGAGAGAGAGAGAGAGAGAGAGAGAGAGAGAGAGAGAGAGAGAGAGAGAGAGAAGAAAAAAAAACAATTGCGTTTGTCCAGGCACCAGCAAAGGTACCACTCATGTAAGTCTCTAGAGCAGCAAAGGTACGAAATATTAGTTTTCTTAATTTTTCAGGAACACGACAGATTTACGATTCTGAGACGTTCCCGCGTGAGGGGGGTGGGAGGGATACCACGACTTTGCCAGAGGTTGTGGCTGGTCCTGGGAACCTTCCTCTGAGGCCCAGTGGACGGGACACCATCCTCCGACCTTGTAGTCTTCACACAATAAGCATTAAAATTATGTACATTGATGTGTGTATGTTTGTGTACGAATTTGTGTAGGTGAAGTGTGCGTTATGTACATTTTAAGTTCATGTATGTTTTGTTTGTACGACAAGTATGTGTGCAGTACATGTGCGTACAGGGGAAAATGACTATAGCTGTAGTACCTCTGAGAACAAAGAACGATGAACGTGCTGTAACTGTTCAAGTGCGAAACAAAACATTCAGTGAGAAAACCTTAATGAGAAAGCCACATACAGCCATCGGCCACACGCGGCCACACAACTACCTTAGCGTTACAAATATCCCAGTTACACCTACAGCAAAACGGTAATATTTTTATCAGTTTATTTGTTCAGTATAGACAGTGAGCTGGTGGCGGCAGTGGCATCCCAGCAGCTGAGGTGAGAGGGAACACAGATCCAGGATATTGAGGGAGGAACACGTCAACGTCTCCTTGTGTCTCAACATCAATAATTTGTACAGCTTTTGCAGTCCATCCTTTCCTGCTCTTCTCCCGTCCCCACCTCTCTCTCTCTCTCTCTCTCTCTCTCTCTTTTCTCTCTCTCTCTCTCTCTCTCTCTCTCTCTCTCTCTCTCTTTCTCTTTCTCTTTCTCGCTCTCATATACTCGCAAACACACACACACACACACACACACACACACACACACACACACACACACACACACACACACACACGTATGAATGTAATGTTTTGTAAGGATTTGGTTTTCTCATTTGATTCTGATCCAATTTCTTAATTAGTGTTTCAGAAATGAACCTCTTCTTCGTACAATTTCTTTGAGGCCTTTGAACCTAACCATTTGGAATATTAAATAATGACTCCCATGAAGGGCTCAGACTCACCTCCTTCAAGGTATTCACTTCTGTAAGAAAGGAAGTACATGTTGAAAAAGCAGCGCAGTCTCTATAGTAAATGTGGTGTAATGGAAGCCTTTGGGCCGCTAGTTGGCAGGTACGGCGTTGAAGCTAGCAATTTTCAGGACGTTTTTTTCTAAGACTGTTATTTACGCATACACCTAGGAGACTCCCTCTGTCAAGGTGGTGTTGGAGGACACTTCCAGGGAAAAGAAAAGAGGTAGTGAAAGTGTTCTTTGATATGAAAGCTTTGGACAAACCTACAGCTCCATCAGACCAACTGTCTCTTATACACCCACACACTCACACCCACACACTCACACCCAAACACTCACACATACACACTCACACATACACACTCACACACACACACACACACACACACACACACACACACACACACACACACACACACACACACACACACACACACACACACACACACACACACACACTCACTCACTCACTCACTCACTCACTCACTCACTCACTCATACTCACACCCACACACACACTCACACCACACACACACTCACACCCACACACACACTCTCACACACACCCACACACACACACACCACACACTCACACCCACACCCACACCACTCACACCCACACCCACACCCCACACCCACACACACATCCCACACACCACACACCACACACCCACACACTCACACACCCACACCCACACCCACACCCACACATATCCACACCCACACCCACACCCACACACACACACACACACACACACACACACCCATAGATCCGTCTCTATGAGCTCTGAGCTCCTTTGGGGAGAGTAATGGCTAACGATCACGAGTCCAGCGCGTAATCTTCCAGGCCATGGTGATTAACACATACACACAAACACACAAACACACATACACATACTCATACTGATTTACACTTTATATGAAGCTTCTAGAATTTCTCTCCCCACTCGCGTCATATATTTGCTTATATTTTTTTCCTGAAACTTTTAATCATAGCCTTTCCAATGTTTTATAGTATTCCAAACAAGGCATCTCATCCCTAAGCTCACACTCAGTTCCGTTTACCTTCCACTCTATTTAATTTGTGTCCCTTCGACCCCCGCCAGGCACGTTGCTATAGTGACGCGTCGATCGCCATACCTCGGCGCCTCACCGCCTGCCGAGTCACCGATTCTTTGCACTCGACTGGTTTTCCTAGGCGCCACATCTAAAGCATACACCACATAGAGGTCACTGCCGTTCAACATACAGTTTTCTTTTCCATGAAAGTTCACATTTTTGTGTTTTTTTCTTCTTTTTTTATGTTGTAATTTTCCCCTCTTCCCTTTTACCGCGTGAATAACTTTTGCTGCGCACTGTACTGAGAACACCTCTCAACATCATGTCATATCGCTGGAGTGTTCCAGGGAAGGAGGAACCAGGGAAAACTTTACACGGATAGCAAGGCATCCATCACGTGCGACAGGCGCCATTACCGAGACGCCGGCCGTCATCACTTTCGCTGTGTTCGTCGACACCAAGACGAAGGAGAACAAAAGACAGTTTTCTCTGCACAGGATGTTGAGGTAGAGGCTGAAGACCGTGCTGGGCCGACCACCTCGCCTACAAATAACACTTGGTTGCCTCCATCCCCGCTGCCTTCAGTAGCGGAAGTCAAAACAATATTCTTCGCCTGCTGAAGCGTTTTTGTCGGGGTTGGTGGGCAGACCAGTGGATGGGTCAGTGGGTGGCTCGGCAGATGACCTGGGCTGCTATCACTGTTACCACCAGGAGACCCAAGCAAGGGTGGACAGACCCAGCAGCGTCCACTGCACGGGGCTGGATGGCTGCGATCTGATTGTCTGTTTTGGTGAAAGTAAGTGTTTATATATATATATATATATATATATATATATATATATATATATATATATATATATATGCATGTAAATTCTATATACACACACACACACACACACACACACACACACACACACACACACACACACACACACACACACACAGAAAACATACACACACATTTGTATCGTGAAAAAAAAAATGGTGGTAAGGAATTTGTTAGTACGTTAGATGTTCTTTTTCAACATTTGTTTTGTTTATCCATTCATTTCCCATCGAATACTTTTCTCTTTGTCTCATTCTACTACCACCTATTTCTAGCACCTTACACTTTTTGGCATTAAACTCCACTTCCCAATGTTTACTCCATCTGTGAATCTTATCTAGATCCTTTTGTAAATGCTCACAGTCCTCTTTACTTTCTATTTTTCTTAGTAATTTGGGATTATCTGCAAATAGACTCATACAACTATTCACTCCCTCTGTCATATAATTTACATAGACCAAGAACATCACTGGGGCTAACACTGATCCTTGAGGAACTCCACTTTTCACACTGCACCATTCTGACTTCTGATCTTTTATTACTGTTCTCATTTCTCTGTTGCTCAAAAAGTCTTCCATCCATTTCAACAAACCACCTTTCAATCCTCTTACATTTTCAAGTTTTCAGAGCAGTCTCTTGTGAGGTACCTTGTTAAAGGTGTGTGTGTGTGTGTGTGTGTGTGTGCGTGTGTGCGTGTGCGCGTGTACGTGTGTGCGTCGTATGTGTGTGTGTGTGTGTGTGTGTGTGTGTGTGTGTGTGTGTGTGTGTGTGTGTGGGTGTGTGTGTGTGCATGGGTGTGTCTGCGCATGCTCACCTTCCGTCACATAGACGGTGATGGAGGCGGCCCGGGTGTTGGCGGCAGCGCACGTGTAGTTGCCAGAGTCCACGGGTGTTGCACGTGTCACACTCAGGTGCGACCTTACACTCTGGCCGGTCTCAATCTGCACTCTGACGCCGCCTCGCTCCCGGTCATAGTTGATCATTTTAGAGTTGTGGTACCAGAAGATATACTGCGGCGCCACTGGGCTCTGGGGGCGGGCAGGGGCCTGATAGGGTTTGGAGGGGAACAGGTCGGGGAGAGATGGGTGGGTGCGTGGTAGTTTGGGGGAGGGGAGAGTGGAGGGAACTGGCTTGATTAATGTGAAAAGCACTGCTACATCAATATATTAATGTAATTTTCCTCAGCCATGAAGAGGTTCCAAAATTGACATATCGCTTCGAGATTACAAGATTTACAAACTCTGCTAATATCTGCAGTAATTTTTAAGCACCAATTTTAAAGCTGGGAAAAAGGATTCTCTATCAGGTTATCATATGAAGAAAGTGTAGTTTCTTCGTATCTTTTGTGTTCGATTTGTACAGAGCTGATAGCAAGACCGGCACGGGGAGAAAAAGAGAAAGTTTTGTTCTTCCTATCAGTAAAACACACTAAACACACACACACACACACACACACACACACACACACACACACACACACACACACACACACACACACACACACACACACACACACACACACACATATATATATATATATATATATATATATATATATATATATATATATATATATATATATATAATTTTTTCTCCTTTTATTTACACAAATTTTACCATAGATTTGTATTGTGATAAACTTGCCTTGTATGTAATAATCTATCTTTTACGAATAAAACAAAGTCTGTTTATACTAATATGGATTAGAAGTAAGTAAATCTTGCACTATAAACTAAATATTTTACTTTGTTTATGTAAGGAAAAGTGCGCGTACACTTTAGCATGAGTGACGGTTCAAGAGAACAACTCGTCTACGTGATCAGGAGAAAAGAGTGTTTTATGTAACGCAGAGTAACATTGGAAGGTGCTCCCACCGCCACTCTTTTGTGTCTCCTAAAAGCCTGAGCCCCGCAGGCCTTCCCAGGTGGAGAAGCGGCATGCAGTGCGTGAGTAATGTTCCCACCACTGCTCACCCTCCACCACCACCCACCCTCTGCTGCAGCCTGGATAGTGGCAGGTGACACCCTCACACTCAGCGTGAATATTTCAACTCACTCCGGCACCTGTATGCATAGCCTACGACCGTCCCTTCGGAGGAAAACATTCTGCTGAGCCTCACCGTAATATCTCTTTGGGAATTTCTGGCGGCAGTTTCGTGCAGTTGCCGCCACATAAAGTCTGTCCTTTAGCGCGTTAGTCTGCTGCCTTGACCTTCTATGTGGTGTGGCGGCAGCAAGGTGCCTCCCTGCCGTCCTGTCAGCCTTGCCTCGTAGTTTTACTTCGGCCATTGACGAGGAAATTGCGTTACATTACCGCTGCTTGTGTTGGAAGGCCATTTATTAGCGTGCTTTCATTACTAGACTCGAGTTGGTGATTTAAAGCGAGTCATTCTTACAGATTTACGTGATTATTTCAACATCCAAGACTCGACTCTTTCTTGGCTTCAGAAAAATGAAGCTTCGGTAAAACAACACAAGAGAAGGAAATTATTATTTTTCTTTGTCTGGAAAGTAATTAACGCGTTCATTACTTTGAATTCATGGCTGCTTAACAGCAGTAAAGGATAACACAACCATGACCTTATCTCTCGTAAAGTAGACCAAACACGTGGTTATTGCAGCAACTACTATTATACGTAGTGTATCGCCGCCTTTACTTACACTTGCTTTGAGCCTTGTCTTGTGTGCAGTATATGAAGTAGTTTTTTTACGCACGTGTGTTCAACTATCATCCGAAGAATAATGGAGGCAGGCAATATACTTAATAAGAGTAATGTAATGATAATAATGATAATAGTATTGATAACATGATGATAATGCTATTAATGATAATAATCATAATCATAATTGTTATTATTATTATTTATCTTTTTCTAATGATATTATTATTATTATTATCATTATTTTCATTATAATTATTATTATTATTATTATTATTATTATTATTATTATTATTATTATTATTATTATTATTATTATTATTATTATTATTATTATTATTACTATTATCACTATTATTATTATCATTACTATTATTATAATTATCATTAGTATTTTTATCAATATTATTATCATTGTTATTGTTACTATAATAATGATAATAATAATGATAATAATAGTAATAATGACGATAAGAATATTGATAAGAATATCGAAAAAGGTTTATTCCACCCTTGGACGGGCTTGGCACGGGAAGAAATTTGTGTTGGAGGTTAAAATGCAGAAACCTAGGGAGAGTTTGCCTGGCTTGCCAATGTTGCCTTAGGGAGGGAAAGCTGGCGCACAAGTTATCTAAAGTTGGACAAGTGTCGTCCGGTGGAGGCAGTATTTCTGCCACTTTTCGTCTCCTTCAACATCAAGAGTCAGCTAGAAGGACGCGAGACCAAACGTGCATCAGAATACAAACTAGTGTTGTACTAAACTCAACTCTCAGTCTAAAGGCATGGGATTGTTTTCACTGCAGGGAGGAAATACCAGATGTGGACACTATTTGTTTTGTGTGTGAAAAACGATTTTGTATAAGGGATAAATGTTCACAGCTAACATACTATTTTTTAGAATATAATTTGTAAATCTATTTTCAGTTTGGGTGATAACGAATAATATAGCTTCTGGCAATTACTTTATTAATTGCTTCTTCGTATTCTTATCAGATTGCATGTTAACATCAAAGTTTGGGGATTAAATTTGTTTGAATGACTGACTGATTGTCATGATATATAAGACAGTGCATTAGTAAGATCATCTTCCTGACCTGTATCCCTTTCCACAAAATAGCAACACCACACATAATCAGAAAGAAAGAAAAAAAAGAGAAAGAAACAAAGAAAGAAGGAAAAAAGTAACTGTCTAAGGCACAACAATCCTTATTCGCCGCTAAATAGAACATTGTCCATCACCATTAATCCTCCATTTAGGCAACAGCGTCAGTAATTGTTCGTGCTCCTCCTCCTCCTCTCTTCCTGTTCCTCCCCAACCCGCGCCTCCTCTCACTTACAAGGCTCAGGCAGGACAGGACCCCAGGATGAAGGACGGTGCATTGTTGACTTGGATCCTTCCGTCAACATCCGCTTTATTCTGCTCTTCTCGCAGCGATGAATCAACACACACACACACAAACGCACACACGCACACGCACACGCACACACACTCACACACACACACACACACGCACACGCACACGCACACGCACTAGCACGCACACAAGTTTTTCCCACTCACATATGTGGCAAATACGAAAACAAGCGCCTAATGAGAAGACATTTAATTATCTTGAATTGCCGAGTTCGATTTGCAAATAAGAGTTCAGGCAATTATCCAAGAAGCAAAGATGATGAAGTGCGAGTGTGTGTGTGTGTGTGTGTGTGTGTGTGTGTGTGTGTGTGTGTGTGTGTGTGTGTGTGTGTGTGTGTGTGTGTATGTGTGTGTATGTGTATGTGTGTGTGTGTGTGTGTGTACCATGTATTCTTCACTTCAATGGCACGTAAAATTATTGTACTACTTATATTTTGCTGTTGATAAGAATTTCTGAATTAACAATACTCAGATGCATAGGAAATTAGTATAAAACACGCGGTGAAATCTAAACAAGTCTCTGAGGGTTGTTGGGGCTTTAAGATGCCTTGCTTCATACAGCTTTATCTTTAGTTAATTCAGGAGTGGCTGGATCTTTACTCCCACGTACACCATATTTCTTTAGAATACAGCATTGTAAAGATGGTACTTAGTATGTTTTTAATGGAGCATCGTAAGCGAGAGTAGGTGTGTAGATGAGGATGCTAGTAAGTTGTAATTGGACCTGCCTTCCACACCTTTACCCAGCCCGCTGCGATCCTCCATTGATTAAATTTCTGTTGTGTTGGGAGAGTTCGATGTAATAGAGGACAATGGTTGTTCAGGATAAAGCATGACAACTGGAAACTAAGGGAGTCGAGCGAAGCTGCTTCATGTTCAACTCTCAGCTTGTGTGTTTCAAAACTTTTCGCTAAACGCCGTTATATGAACACGTGGCCAAAAACATGAACACCTTTTGTCTTTTGTTTAATGGTGTGTTGAATACTTAAATGGTTGTAAATCGGTTGGTATAAAAACGTCCTCCAACATTACCGAATAACTGTTAGCAGCATCGCAGGGTATTAGTCTTTATGTGTGTGGTATTACAATTGTTAAGTAGTAGCACTGTGCTTGGAAGTTATCGTAGATTTTTTGTGTAAATACTGAAATTAATTAGTAAAAAAAACTTTACTTTATATTATAGTGTTTGAAACAATTGTCTTTTGTGAGAACATTTGCTCAGTGTTCCTGCTGCAGATGTCAAGATGGCAGAGTTATAACTGTAAGATCACCTGGAGGCTCCAAGTTTTACCGAGGACGGCAGACATCAGTGGCAGGGATATGTTACTACATCATCATTTTTGCCTACTACTAAGGCGAAGCATACCGGCTTCTCTTCCTTTTTTTGTTCAGGGTTAAACGCTAAGTAAACAAGTGAGTTTGTATTGTTACGGTGAAAACAACAACTTTTTCAACCTCCTAGAAAACTACAATTTCATTTTAGGTGCACTGCATTGTAAAAGGGAAGGTCAGATTTCAAAATGTGCGTTTGGGTTTTAAATGTAATTGCTGAGTACTAAAACTATCTCATACATTTATTTTTCGGTAAGTCATCCAATGCTTCTAAAAAAGTTCTGGGTTCTGTTTCCACTTTACTGAAATTATTTCGTATTATCTCGTAAGCGTTAAACAAGAGTATTAGCCCTTGAATCTTCGTCTGTTGAGGAGACGATCAGTGAGTCTCCTGCAGCTGCCTTGACATGTCACCCAACTTCTTGCATATTAAGAATTTCAAATCAGTAGTTTTGAAGTAAATCTTTTCTTAGTGAAATGCTACATATTCTACTCATAAATATTAATAAATTTCAAGTTACGTAAAACAACTTCCTATTATACTATTTTTTCTTATCTAGACTAGTCAATCAAGTTTTGCATTAAAACCTGATATTACCACCACTAGTACATACTCAACATTACTATTTGTACACTCATTATCTTCCGTTTTGATAATCTTGTACCAGCGAGTGAAGGCTTTATCATGAACAATTTTTTCCTCTGACTGTTCTTTCATTTGTTCTTTTACCTCATGATCATCATTATTATTATCATTCTATCCCCTCCATCCTCATGTTTATCTTCCTTATCGTCGTCATCACCGGGGTCACCATCATCATTGCTCCACACAGTCGCCATCCTTGACACCTTCTTGGAACAGCCGGCGCGGAACGGCAGTGTGGGGACAGAGTCTTGATGGAGAAGTGCTTGCCTGTTGACATGGATATTTTCCTTCGCATGTTTGTCGGAAAGAAACGAGTTTGTTGCTCAGGAATAATGTCTTCACATAAGTCCTCTTATCTTCATTGACTTCTTAATCATGGTTAATATAATAAGACAACAACAAATAGTATAAAAAGAGGAACTTGGTGAAAATATCATCGGATCACTAAGCGAGGGTTTGACGCAAGCATGTAAGTGAAGAGAGTTAAGAGCATCATCCAGAACTGTGATCAACAGAGTGGTTGCGTATAATTACAATTTCCTACTGAGGATGATATGAACTTTTCTCAGTATACAACAAGGGAAAATGTCATGGCGCAGCCGCCATCCGCCACACTTGGCCGAGCGTGGGTGTCGTCAGGCTGCTCATGCTGTCACAAGTCACTCATCACAGGTGAAGGGGCAATGCCAGGTTGGTCTTCTGTGGGTCAAGTAGACTCATTTGTTGTGCCTCTTTACCTGCCTGATGAACGTCCTCCAGTGATAGGTCATTCATGTACTCCTGAAGATGATGTACGCTCCTTTGCATTGTTTTTTTTCCTGCATACAGGAACAGTATTTCTTAATTAATTTTTATGTTTAACCAAATGGAAGATTTTTTTTATGGGATGTACCAAAAGATTTCCAACAGCCAAGAACCTACACAGATATAAAAACCAGCCATCAGAGTATGTTTTTGGTATTGATACACAGTCCAAGTGGCTCCGAGTGTTCGTAAGAAGGCTTCCCTGAAGCCACTCAGCTGGATGTGAATACTAGTAGCGTCAGTCCCGCCTGGAAATTCTTTTTTAACCTTTAGTGACGGCGGGGAACCACGCGTTCAGGACGAAATTGAATAATCACGTTAACTGAATGGGATCACACACACACACACACACACACACACACACACACACACACACACACACACACACACACACACACACACACACACACACACACACACACACACACACACACACACACACACACACACACACACACACACACATACACACACCCACACACACACACATACACACACCCACACACACACACACACACACACACACACACACACACACACACACACACACACACACACACACACACATACACACACCCACACACACACACATACACATACACACACCCACACACACACACACATACACACACCCACACACACACACACACACACACACACACACACACACACGTATAAGCAAGCAAAAAATTAAAGAAACCAAACACTTGCTTGCTTATTATCATTGGTATGTAAACATTTTGTTGATATTTGTGAAAATCTTATCAAAGATGGTCCTCGTGACTGGCAACAATTAATTAAGTTTTGTGATAAGGAAGGTCATGATGTACGGTTAAATGTCCTTTTACATGAACATTTACCATTTTACATCTCTGCCATGTTTTTCCAGGTGAGGGAGGGATGCTGTGACACAGAAAAAGACGCTGTGAATCCTGAAGTGTTAGTCTGGTGTCTGAACATTGATCTGGCGTCATGTAGTGAGGTAAGTGTCAATCTCCTGTAATTACCACAACTGCACAACCTTTTTAACCCCAACTTTTAGGAAGGTTGGCGTGAGTCACATGACGTGTTGAAAGCCTATGAACCGCAACCCTCTTCACACAGTCAATAAATCACTTGTTTTACGGACTTATTTAACCTGATGAATGATATTTTGTATATTGGAGAAAGTGAAGTGCTTCTTGATCATGTTATGCTCTTACCTCATTACTGATTAAAAAAAATAAGGACAAAAATACACGATCATAGCTTTGAGGTGCTTGCTTAAAAAAAAATGTTGCAAAAATCTATCACCATGATATTTTACTTGATTTTTCTTTTTCTAATTTCCTCTTTACATCCTCTCTTTACGCGACATGCTGCTTCAAGGTTTTAATCACTGGTCAGCTTCTTGGTTTAAAAAGATTCGTTCTCCTTTTACGGGTAATTTCTTTTAATTTCGGAGCTCAACTTTGGAAAATTAAGTCAAGTATTTTTTCAGTGCGAGTTGAGTAAAGTTTCATCATCATAGGCAGCCACGAGATCACTACAGGACAAAGGGTTCTCTCAATGTAACCACTAGTGCCTACTGTCTGTCTTACTGAAGCAAAAATTCTGATAGTTTCTCGACCTGGTTTTTGGTTCTCTCTTTTTGACGTAGTTTTCCCATGGATGGATAAATTTTTTTTCTGTAGGTTAGGAAGGTGTGTATTCCATTAATGTCAAAGATCAATGATAGGGAAAATGTTTGAATATCAGCGGCGGCGGCGGCGGAGGTAGTACTTGCACTCTACTGAGTGTCCCATTAGTTAATCAATAAGCTCACTGGCGAGACAGTTTCGTCAGTAAACATGGAGTTGTATGCACTTTTAAGTAATACATCAGGACGTGTGAACTCCTGCACCTTTATTAAGTTTGTGAATTAATGGTGTTTTGATAAGAGTGAAATTTACGAAATTGAATAACATTTTTGAACGTCAGCATTAAACTTATTAGAGTAAAGGTAGTAAAGACACGCTATAATGCGTGTGGTTGCGGTACTTATTTCCGTTGCAGTGGTGTTTAAGCCTGCGTATGGTATGTGATTCATTCACTATGCGTAGGCACTGTTCTGAAGGAGATGGGCATTACTTAGCCCCGGTCATTACCTTTGGTTTCATTTTGTGTCACCCAGGCGACACACAGGCACATGTCTAACGTGCTAGCGAAGGTAACCTGCAAACCCCTTTCTGTTGCATTGCACGGGCTCACTGATAGGATTGCTAAGTTCTGCCTTACGTGACGGCTGTTGCAGTATATTAGTTTTGTTCTTCTATTAGCTTGAAATAGCGTCCAAACTCTTGGTTTAAGTGTTTATTATGGCCTCATGTCATGCCATGTAAAGGTACACACACTTATATACTGTGTGTAACCAGCGAGGTTTTTGTGCCAATGATCAATAATGAATTCACTCCAGCCACTCATACATACATAAAGTATAGTAATAGAAGATCGTGGAGAGATCAAAACTAAATTATATATATATATATATATATATATATATATATATATATATATATATATATACATACATATACTAACGGAAGTAACTGGCGGTGCTCGGGTTAAGAAGGGAGGTAAGCAGGGCACCATTGTAGCAGCCTTACCATTGAACCTGTCCACCAATAACCTTTAATGTGTTTTAAAACATTCCTGTCAAATGTTTTTCGTGATTAATCAGATAGACAGCAAACAGAGAGACAAACCCGTAACAAACAAGATTCTTACAATGTTGATTGAGGAGATCCATTTTTTGGATGAGAAATTAAAACAATTTCGCTTGAAATCTGTTCTGGCATCCCTTTAATATGCATGCCAAGTATAGGCTCTCCATTTTGAAAACTGAGGGAGTAATTCATGAACAAACAGACATAAACAGAAGGTGTCTTTTGTATTATATATATATATATATATATATATATTATATATATACACACACACACTTACTTGCTCCTTTCAGGATGGGGGAAAAGACATCTAGGCCAAAGTGACCTTTTCATGTGTTGTTAACTGATTATAAAAAGTTTATGGCCAAAAGAATTTTGGTTTTAAAATTTTGCTTTGCCAGAGCATAGATTTGCCAGTAAGAGCTGGTAATGGTATGCGGCAACTACTGTATTCCTTCACAATACATAACGTCACTCAGTTGTTCCTGCCCGCGTGCCGCTCAACTGGTCATGCCAAGCAGTCATAAATTTTCTTGATGCAAGACACGTTTTTCAGGTGAATTAAGATTATATTAACGTTAGAAATGATAGCGAATTATCCACAAATTATGTGATGTGTTGGGTAATGGAATATTATGTTGAAAAATAAGAGAAATGAGCACGTTATAGTGGCTATCGGGGTTGATAAATCATATGATAAGGTAAGGTGAGGTGATGCGTGGTGGGTTGATTTGAATGCTTCATGAAGGACAATGTGAAATCATTCGTGATGATAACATATAATCTAACTATAGAATTGAAGTGTTTTTGCATACATAAAGTCCAAGTATCGAAACAAGCTCCAGGTTGGGAGTAATTTAACGTGTGTTTTGTCAGCAGCAATCCAACTAATAGCAGACCTAGTAGTAAGAAAATAGAAGTATAGGTCACACTGAGGATTGCTAGCCACTGTGGAGGGTTCCCAGACTGACGCAGACTTCAATGTGGACCACCATCAACAGAGCGAAGATTGTTAACCTCACCTCTAACCGGCTCTCAGGAAAAAAATAAAAACATATACTTGAAATTATCCCCACCGAAGGATGAAGGTGTGGAAGGAATGACAGACGGAAGAGGGACCATCTCAAGTGAGGGAAGTTCCTTATCACCAGTGAATGGAATCAATACTGAGGTGAAAAGTTAAGGTTGGAACAAACAAGGAAACGAAGGTAGACATATCACCCCCAAGAGGCTTAGCTCCAAGCGAGGAAAACATTAACTCTATAGACGAACACGAGTCTGTACCGAGGATGAACGTGACTGTCTTTAGGAGGAAAATGTTTAGATAAGGCGGTAACGGAGCGCCATATAAAGGAAAACCTGTAAGAAGGAAGAGAAAAGCCAAGAGTGAAATATTCTAACGTTAGAGAAGAAATACTGGAGCCAAGGGGGTAAGCAACACCGATTAAAGGGTAAACCAATACTAGGAACAAAACGAGGAACTAGATCACAATGTATGAAGAAAAGGCCAACAGGGAAGGAAGAGAGGGAAAGGTGCAGGACCCACCTGTTCGATGTAGCAGACCAGGGAGATAGTGGAGCCAGACTGGACATGGTGCTCGCCGCTGCCTGGGATGACGGCGCGAGGCTCCACCACCGTCAGGTTCACCAGCTGGGCCACCACTCCACCTCCCGTAGAGATCTGCAGCGGAGTGAAGGAAAGAACAAATTGATCATGTCCTTCTCGTGCAAGACCTAAGGACTGTGGAAGGCAGCAGTAGAAATAACTTCCATATTCGCTCGCAGGGTATTGGTAGGTGTGTATGGGTGATGTGAGGAGCATGTGTAGTGACGGGCAGACGGTACTGTGGGCGGCGGTGAGGCGGAGTAGCAGCAGGAGGGTTCACTGGGGTAGATCCTCAGCCCATTGCCTTTATGAAAAGCTCCCTTCTGGACCTTATGACTCATACACTGAATTTAAGTAGTTGACGCCCAGCCGCGCGGAAGCCTCATTCATCATATTTCATCGATCAGGGTTATTCTGGGAAACGGTGGCCATCAGTGCCAAATCACGTGAGCTCCTTTATCACACCGGAGGAATGATTGACAGATAGATAGACAGACAGATGAAAAGATAGATAGTCAAACAGTTGGTGGAGAATGTTTCCAGTGTGAGAACATTTGAGCTCATTATAATCTCTTGCTTATTTCAATTTCAATGAATAGACAGACACTAATCATATTTTCAGAAATTTATTTGCAATGTAATCTTTGAACAATAAAACACACACACATGTATATAGGCTTTTAATCAGGCGAGGAGTAATTCCCACTTTTGAATATATGTAAAATTTTGCCCGTGAATTATGTCCTGGAAATGCTGATGAATGAAATTATTTTGGGTAACGCAAATATATTATGATATGTATTATGCCACTTAATTCTAGTTAAGAGTTTCATTCTTCATTCACTACTGTATGAATTTTTATATATTTCTTTGTCTCTCCGATGTGATGGAAAGGTTGTCGGGGCGGCGATGATTAATAGTAGAATAGTAGTAGTAATAGTAGTAGAAGTAGCAGCAGCAGTAATAGAAGTGGTAGTAGTAGTAGTAGTAGTAGTAGTAGTAGTAGTTATTGTGGCTATAGTGATGGCAGCATTGACTGATAGTGTTGAGAAAGGTAGACAAAAGGCGTTGCGTGTTGTAAGTGGTGTACATTAGTGAGGATAAGTGAGTCAGGGAGTGGTCGTTGTGGTAATGATGGTGGTGTTCCCTCCCTCAACTTGGTGTCATGGCATGTTGATGATGTTAATGGTGTTGGATACAGAAGTCAAGGTGTTTCAACAGTGTGCGTTGGGGTGGGGGCTGCAGCAGGGAGGGAAGAGGAGGTGAAGTAATGACGGTAAGGTAGTGAAGGCGACGGGGGTGGCGGAGTGTGACGGCTGAGTTGGCAGGGTGGCTGGAAGGGGCTGTGAGGTGGTAGTCTTGGGTGGCGGGGTGGGTGGAAGGAAGGGGCTGTGAGGTGGCGGAGCGGCTGGATGGCGGGGGCTGCGTCGCTGGCCTCTCCACTGCGGGCTCACACTCTCATCAACCTACCTTTTAACTCTTAAGCATTTTTTGATGAGGCTATTAAGTTGGCAGCTGGAAAAAAATATGCCATCTTTTTTCTTCTTCCCAAAGCTCTTAGGAGGCTGAAAACTACTTCTTGATAGTTGCCTCGCGACCACGGAAAGGGGAAGAAAATTTTCAGCGTTGTATGCAGTAAGAATTATAATACTTTGAGAGAACTTTATGATATCGAGGAAAATGTTATGATTTTTTTTATGCTTTGAATCTGGGTATAAAATGATGGTAAAAAAATCAAATGGAGATAATTTTTTGTGTGTTGGAAGTAAACTGTTGTGTTGCTATACCGCAATACATATAGTGTTTCAAAATGTTTACTCTTAAAGAAAATAATACGAGAGAACATGACATCAGCGGCAAAATGTTCATAATCTGTCCAAAAGTTCTACATTCCTGCAAAATTACCTGTGCTACGAAGGAAAAAAAAAAAATACGTGGATACATTTGAGCAAAAATATTTCGAAAAAGTTTTACATGAATTCATATTTTTAAGTTAAAGGGAAAGGGAAATCAGCATACCACCACCATCACCACCACCACCACCACCACCACCACCACCACCACCACCACCACCACCACCACCACCACCACCACCACTACTTTAACAATGGCACGGAAATCACCACATACATTCAGCAGAGTCAGATTTACCTTCAGCTCTAATTAAATCTCTGGAGCCCATTCGGAGGAGGAAGCATTGGGAGGTAAATAAAAATCAACAAAGAGACACCCTCAGGAAACGCGAGAGAGAGAGAGAGAGAGAGAGAGAGAGAGAGAGAGAGAGAGAGAGAGAGAGAGAGAGAGAGAGAGAGAGAGAGAGAGAGAGAGAGAGAGAGAAAGGACTTGTCTCTCTAAATTACAACCGAGTACACGGGTCGTACCTTCCCCCTCGTCAGTTATCGGTAAGGAAAAAACACCAATAACAATTAAATGAAACCAACTAAACGAAATGAAAGAACAATCGTTATACTGGACATATAAAGGAAAAAAAAATCATTGAGAGAGAGAGAGAGAGAGAGAGAGAGAGAGAGAGAGAGAGAGAGAGAGAGAGAGAGAGAGAGAGAGAGAGAGAGAGAGAGAGAGAGAGAGAGAGAGAGAAAGGTTATAATTCTGCAATGCAACTGTAAGGACGCCTGCATGTCCTTATCTTTAGCCTGAGGAAGAAGCTGTAATGAGACGGAAATCAAAAGATGCGTCTCTAGCAAGATTTTCATAGAGATAACTTTGCCAGACTGCGATTAAGGTTTTCTTCCAACGTCCTCCTTCCTCTCTCACTTCTCTTCTCTCTCTCTCTCTCTCTCTCTCTCTCTCTCTCTCTCTCTCTCTCTCTCTCTCTCTCTCTCTCTCTCTCTCTCTCTCTCTCTCTCTCTCTCTCTCTCTCTCTCTCTCTCTCTCTCTCTCTCTCTCTCAGTATTTGCTGCTTCCTCCCTCTCTCACCCATTCCTTAATCCTTAGTCCTTCTATACCATGTTCCTTTCACACACTCACTCCCTTTGTTCCTTCCTTCCTTCCTTCCTCTATAATGTCCCTTTCACGTAACCCATTCACTCATTTGCTCACATTGTCTGTCATTCCTTCACTCACTCACTCACTCGTCTACTCACTCACCTGACACTCGTACACTCCCTCGTCCTCCAACTTGAGGTACTTGATGGCGAGTGTCCAATTGGTGCTGCCCTCTGAATGGTGCATGGTGAACCGACCTTCCTTCGTGTAGGTGAGGGGGCCCGAGGTGAGGATGTGCCAGTCTCGCCGCCGCACCCAAGACACCTGGACCAGAACAAGGAAAGGTGTTGAGGGACAAGGGGAGGGTGGAAGCTTTTAGTGCGCTGGTGTGTGTTCTTTGTATGTGTGTATGTGTGTGTGTGTGCGTGTGTGCGTGTGTGTGTGTGTGTTCTTGGTTTGCTTTCTTTGAGGTGAAGTGTGCCGAGTTCTGAGCTGCTTTTAAAGTCGCGACACTAAACACATAAGGGAGAAGAGAGTGCACCACCACCACCACCACCACCACCACCACCACCACCACCACCACCACCACCACCACCACCACCACCACCACCACTATCACTGCCACTGCTGCCTCCTCCTCCTCCTCCTCCTCCTCCTCCTTTATCTGCTTTTTTCTCCTCCTCCTCCATCGTATAACTGCTTTATGTCACAATGGCCTGGCAATAAACTCACTTTCCATGTATATGCAAAGATGAAAAAAAATTAAAGAGTCTCGTGAACCACTTGGCAGAAAAGAAAATAAGGAAAGGGAGGAAAACTAGAAGAAAAAAAGGAGGAAAGCTAGAAGAAGAAAAAGGAGGAAAACTAGAAGAAGAAGAAAAAATGCATAATGAAGAGCACAAAGAAGATCTGGGAAGAGGAAGAGGAAAGAACGCGGCGAGAACTCATCAAAAGATCGTCTTCAAACTTTACTTCTCCAAGTGCTATCTGGCATAACTTTCACCTTGCCCACTGGCTCGTGTGTGTGTGTGTGTGTGTGTGTGTGTGTGTGTGTGTGTGTGTGTGTGTGTGTGTGTGTGTGTGTGTGTGTGTGTGTTTATTGATGCACACACACACACACACACACACACAGTCTCTCCTCTAATGGATGGTATATGGAAGTCTGTAAAAAAGTAGCACCCTAGCTTGCTTGAGTGCCACTATAAGTCATCTTTTTCTTTCTTCTGCTCCATCTTGCAAATAATTTCCCTGAGTGGCTAGGAGGAGCGGGCAGCAGGGGTGGAGAGTGTAGTGTGGTGATGAGTGGAGGGGGGGGGGAAGAGGGGGGAGTAAAGGACTGGATCGTGCACCACTCAATGCAACGGTGCACGATATGTGTTCTTTGGGGTCTGTGTGTGGCAGTTAACGATTTAGAAGCTGTGTCAAGGTCAGTAGTCTTCACACATCATAAATCAATCACACCTGTCCTCCTTATTTCACACCTTCACTCACTGCTACCATTTCTTTTCTGGTTATGGTTCTTTTTTTTTTTTGTGGTTAATTAACTTTTTTCTTTTGTTTCTATATCTTTTTTCCTGAGCCAGCATTGAAGCCTCTGTCAATTATCTTTTTTCTTCCTCTTTCATCTTTCTTTCCGTCGAATTTCTCTCGTGCACCTTTCCATTTCTTTTGACACTTTTTCTTTCCAGTGTTTTTTTCTTCACTCTCTTTCCTCCTTCAAATCACAGGAAATCTGGGGATTGAAGTGAGTCTCTTGCGTCTCATAGCTCTCATATTCTGTGTGTGTGTGTGTGTGTGTGTGTGTGTGTGTGTGTGTGTGTGTGTGTGTGTGTTTGTGTCTGTGTGTGTGTGTGTGTGTGTGTGTGTGTGTGTGTGTGTGTGTGTGTGTGTGTGTGTGTGTGTGTGTGTGTGTGTGTGGTGAAGAAGGAGAAAACAATTTCATGCAACGCTACCGGTTTCCTTTTAAGTCACACCAACACAATAAATATATTAATGATATATCAATAACAAACACAAATGCACGTACGTCTTGCAAATTTCAAGGTTACATTAAACATTTATATGAGTAGATACTAACTGTAATTCAGGGTCTTAGTAAGGAAAGGACCCCAAAAAATGCTACCGTTTCAGACCTTCCTCGGGCCACCCACCAAACTATTTTCATAACACCTTCAAGTATAATGGCATGTCTTTTGGACCAGTGCAGTATCTATATGTGTGTGTGTGTGTGTGTGTGTGTGTGTGTGTGTGTGTGTGTGTGTGTGTGTGTGTGTGTGTATCGTTATAGTGTATCTATGTAGATTGCAGAAGTCACATGCATGCCATTAAATCAATAATATCGACGAAGACTATTAACTAGCGGCTTTACTGCTCACAATATTTATCGATGTCATTCTCTATTACCTCCATCCCTCACCCTCACTCCACTCCTTCCTACACACGTTGTCATTACCTACAATCAAGCCTCAATTTTCGTGAGTTTTTTCAGTCATCTTAAGTGCATCAGGGAAATTATGCCACTAAATGGTTCGATGCAAGGAAGAAGCCGTTGGGGCCACCTAGAGGAGACAACTCAATTTACTGTCTTGTTAGAGGCAGCGGCAGGAGCTGTGCCTCCCTTAAGCCGAATGGGCTCATGCCACTTTACAAATTTGATTGCAGTGTGTGTGTGTGTGTGTGTGTGTGTGTGTGTGTGTGTGTGTGTGTGTGTGTGTGTGTGTGTGTGTGTGTGTGTGTGTTACTTGTTGTTGCATGAGTTCTGAGGTTCCTATAATCTTTTCCAACAGTACACATTCGCGTCCTTGGCCTCGTCTTCCCCCTCCTTCTCCTTCGTCATTCCAGATTTTTTGTGAAGCGCAATCACCTACATCATCATCAAATCGCCCTTCACGCCTATCACCACTACCACCATTATCCCAATATCTACCTCCTCCTACACCATAATCATAATCTTTATTCTTCACTCCTCGATCCCACAACCACCAGCACCACCAACACTAGAACAGCTTCGCAGTCATGTCGGTAGTAAGGGAAACAAACTTAGATTAAGGATTGGTGTTTTGTGTATAATGGCAATAGCTTTTAGACCTCAAGTTAGCCTGCAGCTGTGTCTCTATACCAGGCGTCCCGGCCCCACACGGAAAGGGATGCCAGACCGTTGAACAGGATAGATGGTTGCTGTCTTATACTGTTCATTCAAAAGGTGGTAGAGAGGAGAGCAATTAGTTATTAGGCCTATACCTGCCCGCCTCACCTGCCGCTCCATGGAGTGATGAGTAACGCACGTCAGGAACACAGAGGAGCCCAGCTGTGCCGTGATGTTGATCATGCTGTTGTTCCTTGCGGTGGCGCCGGTGACTGGTGCCGCCACTTCCTCAACCATCGGCGTCGGGGCCTCGGAGGTGGTAGGCGTGGACAGGTTCTGGGCAGGCGTTGTAGTTGTCGACGACGACTCCTGGGAAGGCGACGCCGTCACCCAGTCGGTTTCCTGGGTGGTCCTGATCGACTCTGAAGGAAAGGAAAGGACCTTCATGACGCATTGCACGCAAGAAAACACTTGGTAGAGAAAATTGTTGCGGCAGTCTTGTGAGAGTATGTGTGTGTTGCTCCTGGGAATAATATTTTTTCCATGATGGATAGTTATGTTTTACCTTGAGGTGTATTTTATTTGCCGTCGGTAATTAATATAAAATTGGATACAGCTTGAAATAATGTTAGTAAAAGTATTCGCCGTTCCCATGACATTCCTGAACACAGTTACACATTAGTATTAAAGGTGTTGAGTCGTACTTGTGTTACATTATTGTATCTCACAGGAAACTATTATATGCGCGGTGATGGTGCGTGTATATACAAGTCAAATGAGACTTTAACAAATGTATATATGTATACACACACACACACACACACACACACACACACACACACACACACACACACACACACACACACACACACACACACACACACACACACACAGATATATATATATATATATATATATATATATATATATATATATATATATATATAACATAATACAATTTTACGCTTCATCCACACCATCTTTTATCCCCTCTTTCTATACTCTTATTTATTCTTTTGTCCATAAACATCGTGTTCTCTGCCTCAGTGCCTTCCTTACACCCTTTGTCCTTTGATGGTTGTAGTTGTGTCCAGCAGCTTTTTTGCTATACTATTAGGAGACACTTTGAATACTTGTTTTCGACTTATTATTCAATGAAAGTTGTTTTAAGTAACATGAAGACCACTGTGTTTTAATCTGATCTATAAGCCACGCCTTCCTGCCTCTGCCATCCTTCTACGGGACAGTTTATTGGTGTTCTCAATATGTTTGTATTATTTGCCTAAAGATTTACATTTAAAATGTTTTCAATCACCTTATCAATTAGCATTGCCCTAAACTGTTTTACAAAAATATCAATAGGAAAATAATAATAATGTTAAAGTATTAACCCTTCACAAAAGGTTAACAAGTAAACAAACATGTATCAGCGTTTGCTTGAGTCAAGAATGTAAATAACTTTTGAACGCAGTCTACTATTTGTATTATATCGCTTTCATATAGGATGAAAAACAAAATATGATAAGGGCCAAGTAAATACTATAAAGATTATACTATTCTACCGATTGCATTAACTGTATGTCATTGAAACAATTATATTACTGAACAAATTAAGAAAGAAACATTGAATTCGTGGGGAGGTGGATGCTCAGTGGAACAGCCACTGAGTATTATTTAAAGACTATCAAAATTCAGCATTTGGTTGAGGTAAAATAATAGAAAATGTTTTGTTAAAACCTACTATTATTATAAGTCATGTCAAAAGAGCATCATAAAAGTAACAAAAAAGAAAGGTCTTACAGTAATATATAATATTAGTAAATTCCAACTATGAAATGAAACATTACGCACACTGCACCGTGTGTATTATTGAAACGTTATCCACTATTCACCTCATGATCAAAGCTTCATTTTGACAATACTGAAATAATAATCAGTAGTTGTTCCACTCAGCATTTCTCTCTAGATCAGCTTAGCGTCCGGCGACTATAGTTTGGTCTATGTAGTTCCAGAGTTGTCTTGTTATTCCTCTCCATAATTTTCCTAGTAGGTACGAAGGTGAAAAACTGAGTGTGGTTAAGTGTTTCAGAACTCACTAAGAAAATGGATGAAAGATAGATGATAATGGATCATACATTAGTAAGATGAACAGAATGGGGATGAAAATGAGTGAGTCTCCTGGAGTGAGGGAGAAGGAGGTGGGAGCGGGGGGTGTGATTGATAAGTTCAGAAGAATACAACATATGCAGCCCCAGCTTTGGTTAGGCGTATTGATAAGCTACACGTGGCAAGGTCTGTGAGTCCTGTGTTTGGAAGGTATACGTGGAATCCCGGTTGTGTATTGTTAGTTGCCAATTATGTAGGATCAGGGCCGCAGCAAGGAAATTCAAGGATGAGAAGAAGAGGGGCTCGAGTTTGCTCCATCATTGAATTCATCATGTAAGCTTATATATACCATACTGGTGGATTATTTGAATTAGGAGACATGGAGGATCACCACATTCTCCGTACCTCATGCGTCAATAACACTCTGATCCAAAGTTATGACCTCTGTAGCATGTCTTCGTAAGTTATGTTGCTGCTTTTGAGAGTATGGTGTGTCAGATTACGTGGAGGAATGTACACTAGTCATCGGAATAGGAGTGGATAGAAGATCGAACTCAGATGAAGAAAAGGATAATTCATATTTTCAATTTTATGTGAATGCACACTCAGAAAACTTTAATCCTTTCATATTATTTTGGATTCAGTGATCAGATCATATTCGCCTTGAATGCTTAATTTGAAAGAAAAGTGGTGGAAGGATTACTAGCACTACACACGCAGGTGACGAGGGGTAAAGGCATCATGAAAGGCCACATCAAAAGCAGCTGATTTTCGTTGATAAGTTGAATATAAATCACAAATATCATCAAACGAATAAAACATTACTTTCACAACCATCCCTGCACAACCTGTCTTTCAGCATCCAAGGTTGAGGCACAAACAGATGTAATATAAGTCTGCCATCTCCCACAACACCACACAAAGGAAAGCAAGTAGAGGTGCACGTAACTCAAACACATAATATACCAATAAGTTTACGAAAATCAATGACTCCACACCGACACTTCAGAAGCACTCATTGCCAACCATCCACGGTGTATGATGTGTGTGCGTAAAGAAATAAATAAGAAAGTTTATTGCCATTACGTGATCATACATGCTATATACATGTTAATAAACTAATATAAGATGGCACGGTCTGTCGAGCCGCGTGTGTGTGTGTGTGTGTATGTGTGTGTGTGTGTGTGTGTGTGTGTGTGTATGTGTATGTGTGTGTATGTGTGTGTGTGTGTGTGTGTGTGGGTGTGTGTGTGTGTATGTGCGCGCGTGCGAATAATCATAATAGTAATTAGACTAAAAGCAAACAGCTACAGAACCAGAATGAAAGTCATGTGGTATTAATATGATATCATACAGAGCCACAAAACCTTCCCCTCTGTATGCGGTGCTCACCAGCGATGTGTGTGTCCAACAGTGATAATAATAATAGTAGTAATATTAATAGTAATGTTAATAATAATAATAAAGTTAAGATAATTTAATTCAAGTGACAATTATCCCTATTTTCCTTCCGGTTGTCTTTATCTATTATATTTTTTTTCTCTTGGTAAAACTCTTAACACCTATCTACCCAATAACAATAACAAGATCATAAGCCTCACCTTACATCAAACGGCTACACGGAAAAACAAAATATCCTCTTCTGCTATTGATGTAAGGTTGAGCTTCTGATTCCTTGATGCTATTTGAGACGCTCAGGATGGGTGGTGAAGGACGTCCAGCAAGTTACGATATGTGTCACCTCCCTGTGTGGATGTCTGTGTAGTGTCATTGTGGAGGGTTTGATTTTAACAGATTTATTGGAATATTTAATATGTGAGTCACTTACGTCTCTGTGTAATCTCTGTTGTTGTGTGTTTTTGGTTATAGTAATTTTACGTTGAATCTGCTTGTAGCTTAGCAATGACGGCCTTGAATGCACATGGCTCTGGAATATTGGGTGTGGGATTTTCTTTTCTCATCGTGACGTGTGTGTGTGTGTGTGTGTGTTATCATTATTCAGTTATCCTTGCATGTTATCAACTGTTCCTGTGCAGTGATGACAACCAATTCATTACTTACTTTTCCTTCATATTAGACCCTGAGCGCTAGAGTGCAAATTGAGCATCGCCGCTTAACCCATTCAGTTCTTGCGGCACACCATATGTGCCAGCAGCGTCTCCCTCTCCTATGTTTGCGGCACGACGTCTGTGACAAGATCTTTATATCATTCCCATGCATATACATATGATGTATAGGCCAGTGTAACAACTTTTATCATTATTTACAAATTTCTATTGTCTTATGTATCAGAATTACCGTTCTTATGAGTATTTATGTGATATTCAATAGATAATTTTACGGTACGATAACTGCGGTTTGGCAACACCGCCGGCAGCAATATATAACCGTCGCTCCGTCGGCCGTCAGCGACGGGCTCTTCTAGCTAGCATTAGATATTGGATATTGAAAATATTGGAAATATTGGAAATATCATTGCAGCATCTGATAAACCTAATTAAACTGTACAACTGTCATTATGAATATTTGTTTTATGACTAATAATTACGCAGTAAAATGAAACTTAATATTTATATAAAAACATGACTTTCCTCCTCATTTTCCCGAAAGCTATTAGAGATATTGGAAATATCATTGCAGCATCTGATAGACCTTATTAAACTGTAAAACTGATATTATGAATATTAGTTCTATGACTAATAATTACGCAGTAAAATGAAACTTAATTTTTATATAAAAACATGACTTTCCTCCTCATTTTCTCGAAAGCTACTAGAGATATTGGAAATATCATTGACGCATCTGATACACCTAATTAAACTGTACAACTGTCATTATGAATATTTGTTCTCTGACTAATAATTACGCAGTAAAATGAAACTTAATTTTTATATAAAAACATGACTTTCCTCTTCATTTTCTCGAAAGCTATTAGAGATATTGGAAATATCATTGCAGCATCTGATACACCTAATTAAACTGTACAACTCTCATTATGAATATTTGTTTTAAGACTAATAATTACGCAGTAAAATGAAACTTAATATTTATATAAAAACATGATTTTACTCCTCATTTTCTCGAAAGCTATTAGAGATATTGGAAATATCATTGCAGCATCTGATAGACCTAATTAAAATCTACTACTGTCATTATGAATATTTTAACTAGTACTAATAAATACTGAATTTTACTTTTTTTTAAATTACTTTCTTCCTCGTTTTCTCGAAAGCTATTAGAGATATTGGAAATATCATTGCATCATCTGATGCACCTAATTCAACTGTACAACTGATATTATGAATATTTCTTCTATGACTAATAATTACACAGTAAAATAAAACCGTATTTTTATATAAAAACATGATTTTCCTCGTCATTTTCTTGAAAGCTATTAGAGATATTGGAAATATAATTGCAGCATCTGATAGACCTAATTAAACTGTACAACTGATATTATGAATATTTGTTCTATGACTAATAATTACGCAGTAAAATTAAACTTAATATTTATTTAAAAACATGACTTTCCTCCTCATTTTCTCGAAAGCTATTAGATATATTGGAAATATCATTACAGCATCTGATACACCGAATTAAACTGTACATCGCTTATTATGAATATTTGTTCTATGACTAATAATTAGTCAGTAAAATGAAACTTAATATTTTTATATAAACATAACTTTTCTCCTCATTTCCTCGAAAGCTATTACAGATATTAGAAATATCATTGCAGCATCTGATAGACCTAATTAAACTGTAAAACTATCATTATTAATATTTGTTCTATTACTAGTAATTACGCAGTAAAATGAAACTTAATATTTATATAAAAACATGAGTTTCCTCCTCATTTTCTCGAAAGCTACTAGAGATATTGGAAATACCATTGACGCATCTGATACACCTAATTAAACTGTACAACTGTCATTATGAATATTTGTTCTCTGACTAATAATTACGCAGTAAAATGAAACTTAATTTTTATATAAAAACATGACTTTCCTCTTCATTTTCTCGAAAGCTATTAGAGATATTGGAAATATCATTGCAGCATCTGATACACCTAATTAAACTGTACAACTCTCATTATGAATATTTGTTTTAAGACTAATAATGACGCAGTAAAATGAAACTTAATATTTATATAAAAACATGATTTTACTCCTCATTTTCTCGAAAGCTATTAGAGATATTGGAAATATCAATCCAGCATCTGATAGACCTAATTAAAATCTACTACTGTCATTATGAATATTTTCACTAGTACTAATAAATACTGAATTTTACTTTTTTTTAAATTACTTTCTTCCTCGTTTTCTCGAAAGCTATTAGAGATATTGGAAATATCATTGCATCATCTGATACACCTAATTCAACTGTACAACTGATATTATGAATATTTGTTCTATGACTAATAATTACGCAGTAAAATAAAACCGTATTTTTATATAAAAACATGATTTTCCTCGTCATTTTCTTGAAAGCTATTAGAGATATTGGAAATATAATTGCAGCATCTGATAGACCTAGTTAAACTGTACAACTGGTATTATGAATATTTGTTCTATGACTAATAATTACGCAGTAAAATTAAACTTAATATTTATTTAAAAACATGACTTTCCTCCTCATTTTCTCGAAAGCTATTAGATATATTGGAAATATCATTACAGCATCTGATACACCGAATTAAACTGTACATCGCTTATTATGAATATTTGTTCTATGACTAATAATTAGTCAGTAAAATGAAACCTAATATTTTTATATAAACATAACTTTTCTCCTCATTTCCTCGAAAGCTATTACAGATATTGGAAATATCATTGCAGCATCTGATAGACCTAATTAAACTGTAAAACTATCATTATTAATATTTGTTCTATTACTAGTAATTACGCAGTAAAATGAAACTTAATATTTATATAAAAACATGACTTTCCTCCTCATTTTCTCGAAAGCTACTAGAGATATTGGAAATATCATTGACGCATCTGATACACCTAATTAAACTCTACAACTGTCATTATGAATATTTGTTCTATGACTAATAATTACGCAGTAAAATGAAACTTAATTTTTATATAAAAACATGACTTTCCTCTTCATTTTCTCGAAAGCTATTAGAGATATTGGAAATATCATTGCAGCATCTGATACACCTAATTAAACTGTACAACTGTCATTATGAATATTTGTTCTCTGACTAATAATTACGCAGTAAAATGAAACTTAATTTTTATATAAAAACATGACTTTCCTCTTCATTTTCTCGAAAGCTATTAGAGATATTGGAAATATCATTGCAGCATCTGATACACCTAATTAAACTGTACAACTCTCATTATGAATATTTGTTTTAAGACTAATAATGACGCAGTAAAATGAAACTTAATATTTATATAAAAACATGATTTTACTCCTCATTTTCTCGAAAGCTATTAGAGATATTGGAAATATCATTGCAGCATCTGATAGACCTAATTAAAATCTACTACTGTTATTATGAATATTTTCACTAGTACTAATAAATACTGAATTTTACTTTTTTTTAAATTACTTTCTTCCTCGTTTTCTCGAAAGCTATTAGAGATATTGGAAATATCATTGCATCATCTGATACACCTAATTCAACTGTACAACTGATATTATGAATATTTGTTCTATGACTAATAATTACGCAGGAAAATAAAACCGTATTTATATATAAAAACATGACTTTCCTCGTCATTTTCTTGAAAGCTATTAGAAATATTGGAAATATAATTGCAGCATCTGATAGACCTAATTAAACTGTACAACTGATATTATGAATATTTGTTCTATGACTAATAATTACGCAGTAAAATGAAACTTAATATTTATTTAAAAACATGACTTTCCTCCTCATTTTCTCGAAAGCTATTAGAGATATTGGAAATATCATTGCAGCAGCTGATACACCTAATTAAACTGTACAGCTGATATTATGAATATTTTTTCTATGACTAATAATTACGCAGTAAAATGAAACTTAATATATATTTAAAAACATGAATTTCCTCCTCATTTTCCCGAAAGCTATTAGAGATATTGGAAATATCATTGCCGCATCTGATACACCTAATTAAACACTACAACTGTCATTATGAATATTTTTTCTATGACTAACAATTACGCAGTAAAATTAAACTTAATATTTATTTAAAAACATGACTTTCCTCCTCATTTTCTCGAAAGCTATTAGAGATATTGGAAATATCATTACAGCATCTGATGCACCGAATTAAACTATACAAAGCTTATTATGAATATTTGTTCTATGACTAATAATTACTCATTAAAATGAAACTTAATATTTTTATATAAACATAACTTTTCTCCTCATCTCCTCGAAAGCTATTACAGATATTGGAAATATCATTGCAGATTCTGATATACCTAATTAAACTGTAAAACTGATATTATGAATATTTGTTCTATGACTAATAATTACGCAGTAAAATGAAACTTAATATTTATATAAAAACCTGAATTTCCTCCTCATTTTCTCGAAAGCTATTAGAGATATTGGAAATATCATTGCAGCATCTGATAGACCTAATTAAACTGTAAAACTGATATTATGAATATTTGTTCTATGACTAATAATTAAGCAGTAAAATGAAACTTAATTTTTATATAAACACATGACTTTCCTCTTCATTTTCTCGAAAGCTATTAGAGATATTGGAAATATCATTGCAGCATCTGATACACCTAATTAAACTGTACAACTCTCATTATGAATATTACTTTTAAGACTAATAATTACGCAGTAAAATGAAACTTAATATTTATATAAAAACAGGATTTTACTCCTCATTTTCTCGAAAGCTATTAGAGATATTGGAAATATCATTGCAGCATCTGATAGACTTAATTAAAATCTAGTACTGTCATTATGAATATTTTCACTAGTACTAATAAATACTGAATTTTACTTTTTTTTAAATTATTTTCTTCCTCGTTTTCTCGAAAGCTATTAGAGATATTGGAAATATAATTGCATCATGTGATACACCTAATTCAACTGTACAACTGATATTATGAATATTTGTTCTATGACTAAAAATTACGCAGTAAAATAAAACCGTATTTTTATATAAAAACATGACTTTCCTCGTCATTTTCTTGAAAGCTATTAGAGATATTGGAAATATAATTGCAGCATCTGATAGACCTAATTAAACTGTACAACTGATATTATGAATATTTGTTCTATGACTAATAATTACGCAGTAAAATGAAACTTAATATTTATTTAAAAACATGATTTTCCTCCTCATTTCCTCGAAAGCTATTACAGATATTGGAAATATCATTGCATCATCTGATACACCTAATTAAACTGTACAACTGTCATTATTAATATTTGTTCTATGACTAATAATTACGCAGTAAAATGAAACTTAATATTTATATAAAAACATGAATTTCCTCCTCATTTTCTCGAAAGCTATTAGAGATATTAGAAATATCATTGCAGCATCTGATAGACCTAATTAAACTGTGAAACTGAAATTATGATTATTTGTTCTATGACTAATAATTACGCAGTAAAATGAAACTTAATATTTATATAAAAACATGACTTTCCTCCTCATTTCCCGAAAGCTATTAGAGATATTGGAAATATCATTGCAGATTCTGATATACCTAAATAAACTGTACAACTGTCATTATGAATATTTGTTCTATGACTAATAATTACGCAGTAAAATGAAACTTAATATTTATATATAAACATGACTTTCCTCCTCATTTTCCCGAAAGCTATTAGAGATATTGGAAATATCATTGTAGCATCTGATAGAACTAATTAAACTCTAAAACTGATATTATGAATATTTGTTCTATGACTAATAATTACGCAGTAAAATGAAACTTAATATTTATAAAAAACATGACTTTCCTCCTCATTTTCTTGAAAGCTACTAGAGATATTGGAAATATCATTGCAGCATCTGATACACCTAATTAAACTGTACAACTGTCATTATGAATATTTGTTCTCTGACTAATAATTACGCAGTAAAATGAAACTTAATATTTATATAAAAACATGATTTTACTTCTCATTTTCTCGAAAGCTATTAGAGATATTGGAAATATCATTGCAGCTTCTGATAGACCTAATTAAAATCTACTACTGTCATTATGAATATTTTCACTAGTACTAATAAATACTGATTTTATTTTTTTTTAAATTACTTTCTTCCTCGTTTTCTCGAAAGCTATTAGAAATATTGGAAATATCATTGCATCATCTGATACACCTAATTCAACTGTACAACTGATATTATGAATATTTGTTCTATGACTAATAATTACGCAGGAAAATAAAACCGTATTTTTCTATAAAAACATGACTTTCCTCGTCATTTTCTTGAAAGCTATTAGAGATATTGGAAATATAATTGCAGCATCTGATAGACCTAATTAAACTGTACAACTGATATTATGAATATTTGTTCTATGACTAATAATTACGCAGTAAAATGAAACTTAATATTTATTTAAAAACATGATTTTCCTCCTCATTTTCTCGAAAGCTATTAGAGATATTGGAAATATCATTGCAGCAGCTGTTACACCTAATTAAACTGTACAACTGCTATTATGAATATTTTTTCTATGACTAATAATTACGCAATAAAATGAGACTTAATATTTATTTAAAAACATGAATTTCCTCCTCATTTTCCCGAAAGCTATTAGAGATATTGGAAATATCATTGCAGCATCTGATACACTTAATTAAACTCTACAACTGTCATTATGAATATTTGTTCTATGACTAACAATTACGCAGTAAAATTAAACTTAATATTTATTTAAAAACATGACTTTCCTCCTCATTTTCTCGAAAGCTATTAGAGATATTGGAAATATCATTACAGCATCTGATACACCGAATTAAACTTTACAACGCTTATTATGAATATTTGTTCTATGACTAATAATTACGCAGTAAAATGAAACTTAATATTTATATAAAAACATGACTTTCCTCCTCAATTTCCCGAAAGCTATTAGAGATATTGGAAATATCATTGCAGATTCTGATATACCTAAATAAACTGTACAACTGTCATTATGAATATTTGTTCTATGACTAATAATTACGCAGTAAAATGAAACTTAATATTCATATATAAACATGACTTTCCTCCTCATTTTCCCGAAAGCTATTAGAGATATTGGAAATATCATTGTAGCATCTGATAGAACTAATTAAACTCTAAAACTGATATTATGAATATTTGTTCTATGACTAATAATTACGCAGTAAAATGAAACTTAATATTTATAAAAAACATGACTTTCCTCCTCATTTTCTTGAAAGCTACTAGAGATATTGGAAATATCATTGCAGCATCTGATACACCTAATTAAACTGTACAACTGTCATTATGAATATTTGTTCTCTGACTAATAATTACGCAGTAAAATGAAACTTAATTTTTATATAAAAACATGACTTTCCTCCTCATTTTCTCGAAAGCTATTAGAGGTATTGGAAATATCATTGCAGCATCTGATACACCTAATTAAACTGTACAACTCTCATTATGAATATTTGTTTTAAGACTAATAATTACGCAGTAAAATGAAACTTAATATTTATATAAAAACATGATTTTACTCCTCATTTTCTCGAAAGCTATTAGAGATATTGGAAATATCATTGCAGCTTCTGATAGACCTAATTAAAATCTACTACTGTCATTATGAATATTTTCACTAGTACTAATAAATACTGAATTTTACTTTTTTTTAAATTACTTTCTTCCTCGTTTTCTCGAAAGCTATTAGAGATATTGGAAATATCATTGCATCATCTGATACACCTAATTCAACTGTACAACTGATATTATGAATATTTGTTCTATGACTAATAATTACGCAGGAAAATAAAACCGTATTTTTCTATAAAAACATGACTTTCCTCGTCATTTTCTTGAAAGCTATTAGAGATATTGGAAATATAATTGCAGCATCTGATAGACATAATTAAACTGTACAACTGATATTATGAATATTTGTTCTATGACTAATAATTACGCAGTAAAATGAAACTTAATATTTATTTAAAAACATGATTTTCCTCCTCATTTTCTCGAAAGCTATTAGAGATATTGGAAATATCATTGCAGCAGCTGATACACCTAATTAAACTGTACAACTGCTAATATGAATATTTTTTCTATGACTAATAATTACGCAATAAAATGAAACTTAATATTTATTTAAAAACATGAATTTCCTCCTCATTTTCCCGAAAGCTATTAGAGATATTGGAAATATCATTGCAGCATCTGATACACCTAATTAAACTCTACAACTGTCATTATGAATATTTGTTCTATGACTAACAATTACGCAGTAAAATTAAACTTAATATTTATTTAAAAACATGACTTTCCTCCTCATTTTCTCGAAAGCTATTAGAGATATTGGAAATATCATTACAGCATCTGATACACCGAATTAAACTTTACAACGCTTATTATGAATATTTGTTCTATGACTAATAATTACTCAGTAAAATGAAACTTAATATTTTTATATAAACATAACTTTTCTCCTCATTTCCTCGAAAGCTATTAGGGATATTTGAAATATCATTGTAGCATCTGATACACCGAATTAAACTGTACAACTGTCATTATTAATATTTGTTCTATGACTAATAATTACGCAGTAAAATAAAACTTAATATTTATATAAAAACATGACTTTCCTCCTCATTTTCTCGAAAGCTATTAGAGATATTGGAAATATCATTGCAGCCTCTGATAGACTTTATTAAAATCTAGTACTGTCATTATGAATATTTTCACTAGTACTAATAAATACTGAATTTTACTTTTTTTTAAATTACTTTCTTCCTCGTTTTCTCGAAAGCTATTAGAGATATTGGAAATATCATTGCATCATGTGATACACCTAATTCAACTGTACAACTGATATTATGAATATTTGTTCTATGACTAAAAATTACGCAGTAAAATAAAACCGTATTTTTATATAAAAACATGACTTTCCTCGTCATTTTCTTGAAAGCTATTACAGATATTGGAAATATAATATCAGCATCTGATAGACCTAATTAAACTGTACAACTGATATTATGAATATTTGTTCTATGACTAATAATTACGCAGTAAAATGAAACTTAATATTTATTTAAAAACATGATTTTCCTCCTCATTTCCTCGTAAGCTATTACAGATATTGGAAATATCATTGCATCATCTGATACACCTAATTAAACTGTATAACTGTCATTATTAATATTTGTTCTATGACTAATAATTACGCAGTAAAATGAAACTTAATATTTATATAAAAACATGAATTTCCTCCTCATTTTCTCGAAAGCTATTAGAGATATTAGAAATATCATTGCAGCATCTGATAGACCTAATTAAACTGTGAAACTGAAATTATGATTATTTGTTCTATGACTAATAATTACGCAGTAAAATGAAACTTAATATTTATATAAAAACATGACTTTCCTCCTCAATTTCCCGAAAGCTATTAGAGATATTGGAAATATCATTGCAGATTCTGATATACCTAAATAAACTGTACAACTGTCATTATGAATATTTGTTCTATGACTAATAATTACGCAGTAAAATGAAACTTAATATTCATATATAAACATGACTTTCCTCCTCATTTTCCCGAAAGCTATTAGAGATATTGGAAATATCATTGTAGCATCTGATAGAACTAATTAAACTCTAAAACTGATATTATGAATATTTGTTCTATGACTAATAATTACGCAGTAAAATGAAACTTAATATTTATAAAAAACATGACTTTCCTCCTCATTTTCTTGAAAGCTACTAGAGATATTGGAAATATCATTGCAGCATCTGATACACCTAATTAAACTGTACAACTGTCATTATGAATATTTGTTCTCTGACTAATAATTACGCAGTAAAATGAAACTTAATTTTTATATAAAAACATGACTTTCCTTCTCATTTTCTCGAAAGCTATTAGAGGTATTGGAAATATCATTGCAGCATCTGATACAACTAATTAAACTGTACAACTCTCATTATGAATATTTGTTTTAAGACTAATAATTACGCAGTAAAATGAAACTTAATATTTATATAAAAACATGATTTTACTCCTCATTTTCTCGAAAGCTATTAGAGATATTGGAAATATCATTGCAGCTTCTGATAGACCTAATTAAAATCTACTACTGTCATTATGAATATTTTCACTAGTACTAATAAATACTGAATTTTACTTTTTTTTAAATTACTTTCTTCCTCGTTTTCTCGAAAGCTATTAGAGATATTGGAAATATCATTGCATCATCTGATACACCTAATTCAACTGTACAACTGATATTATGAATATTTGTTCTATGACTAATAATTACGCAGGAAAATAAAACCGTATTTTTCTATAAAAACATGACTTTCCTCGTCATTTTCTTGAAAGCTATTAGAGATATTGGAAATATAATTGCAGCATCTGATAGACATAATTAAACTGTACAACTGATATTATGAATATTTGTTCTATGACTAATAATTACGCAGTAAAATGAAACTTAATATTTATTTAAAAACATGATTTTCCTCCTCATTTTCTCGAAAGCTATTAGAGATATTGGAAATATCATTGCAGCAGCTGATACACCTAATTAAACTGTACAACTGCTATTATGAATATTTTTTCTATGACTAATAATTACGCAATAAAATGAAACTTAATATTTATTTAAAAACATGAATTTCCTCCTCATTTTCCCGAAAGCTATTAGAGATATTGGAAATATCATTGCAGCATCTGATACACCTAATTAAACTCTACAACTGTCATTATGAATATTTGTTCTATGACTAACAATTACGCAGTAAAATTAAACTTAATATTTATTTAAAAACATGACTTTCCTCCTCATTTTCTCGAAAGCTATTAGAGATATTGGAAATATCATTACAGCATCTGATACACCGAATTAAACTTTACAACGCTTATTATGAATATTTGTTCTATGACTAATAATTACTCAGTAAAATGAAACTTAATATTTTTATATAAACATAACTTTTCTCCTCATTTCCTCGAAAGCTATTAGGGATATTTGAAATATCATTGTAGCATCTGATACACCGAATTAAACTGTACAACTGTCATTATTAATATTTGTTCTATGACTAATAATTACGCAGTAAAATAAAACTTAATATTTATATAAAAACATGACTTTCCTCCTCATTTTCTCGAAAGCTATTAGAGATATTGGAAATATCATTGCAGCATCTGATAGACTTAATTAAAATCTAGTACTGTCATTATGAATATTTTCACTAGTACTAATAAATACTGAATTTTACTTTTTTTTAAATTACTTTCTTCCTCGTTTTCTCGAAAGCTATTAGAGATATTGGAAATATCATTGCATCATGTGATACACCTAATTCAACTGTACAACTGATATTATGAATATTTGTTCTATGACTAAAAATTACGCAGTAAAATAAAACCGTATTTTTATATAAAAACATGACTTTCCTCGTCATTTTCTTGAAAGCTATTACAGATATTGGAAATATAATTGCAGCATCTGATAGACCTAATTAAACTGTACAACTGATATTATGAATATTTGTTCTATGACTAATAATTACGCAGTAAAATGAAACTTAATATTTATTTAAAAACATGATTTTCCTCCTCATTTCCTCGTAAGCTATTACAGATATTGGAAATATCATTGCATCATCTGATACACCTAATTAAACTGTATAACTGTCATTATTAATATTTGTTCTATGACTAATAATTACGCAGTAAAATGAAACTTAATATTTATATAAAAACATGAATTTCCTCCTCATTTTCTCGAAAGCTATTAGAGATATTAGAAATATCATTGCAGCATCTGATAGACCTAATTAAACTGTGAAACTGAAATTATGATTATTTGTTCTATGACTAATAATTACGCAGTAAAATGAAACTTAATATTTATATAAAAACATGACTTTCCTCCTCAATTTCCCGAAAGCTATTAGAGATATTGGAAATATCATTGCAGATTCTGATATACCTAAATAAACTGTACAACTGTCATTATGAATATTTGTTCTATGACTAATAATTACGCAGTAAAATGAAACTTAATATTCATATATAAACATGACTTTCCTCCTCATTTTCCCGAAAGCTATTAGAGATATTGGAAATATCATTGTAGCATCTGATAGAACTAATTAAACTCTAAAACTGATATTATGAATATTTGTTCTATGACTAATAATTACGCAGTAAAATGAAACTTAATATTTATAAAAAACATGACTTTCCTCCTCATTTTCTTGAAAGCTACTAGAGATATTGGAAATATCATTGCAGCATCTGATACACCTAATTAAACTGTACAACTGTCATTATGAATATTTGTTCTCTGACTAATAATTACGCAGTAAAATGAAACTTAATTTTTATATAAAAACATGACTTTCCTCCTCATTTTCTCGAAAGCTATTAGAGGTATTGGAAATATCATTGCAGCATCTGATACACCTAATTAAACTGTACAACTCTCATTATGAATATTTGTTTTAAGACTAATAATTACGCAGTAAAATGAAACTTAATATTTATATAAAAACATGATTTTACTCCTCATTTTCTCGAAAGCTATTAGAGATATTGGAAATATCATTGCAGCTTCTGATAGACCTAATTAAAATCTACTACTGTCATTATGAATATTTTCACTAGTACTAATAAATACTGAATTTTACTTTTTTTTAAATTACTTTCTTCCTCGTTTTCTCGAAAGCTATTAGAGATATTGGAAATATCATTGCATCATCTGATACACCTAATTCAACTGTACAACTGATATTATGAATATTTGTTCTATGACTAATAATTACGCAGGAAAATAAAACCGTATTTTTCTATAAAAACATGACTTTCCTCGTCATTTTCTTGAAAGCTATTAGAGATATTGGAAATATAATTGCAGCATCTGATAGACATAATTAAACTGTACAACTGATATTATGAATATTTGTTCTATGACTAATAATTACGCAGTAAAATGAAACTTAATATTTATTTAAAAACATGATTTTCCTCCTCATTTTCTCGAAAGCTATTAGAGATATTGGAAATATCATTGCAGCAGCTGATACACCTAATTAAACTGTACAACTGCTATTATGAATATTTTTTCTATGACTAATAATTACGCAATAAAATGAAACTTAATATTTATTTAAAAACATGAATTTCCTCCTCATTTTCCCGAAAGCTATTAGAGATATTGGAAATATCATTGCAGCATCTGATACACCTAATTAAACTCTACAACTGTCATTATGAATATTTGTTCTATGACTAACAATTACGCAGTAAAATTAAACTTAATATTTATTTAAAAACATGACTTTCCTCCTCATTTTCTCGAAAGCTATTAGAGATATTGGAAATATCATTACAGCATCTGATACACCGAATTAAACTTTACAACGCTTATTATGAATATTTGTTCTATGACTAATAATTACTCAGTAAAATGAAACTTAATATTTTTATATAAACATAACTTTTCTCCTCATTTCCTCGAAAGCTATTAGGGATATTTGAAATATCATTGTAGCATCTGATACACCGAATTAAACTGTACAACTGTCATTATTAATATTTGTTCTATGACTAATAATTACGCAGTAAAATAAAACTTAATATTTATATAAAAACATGACTTTCCTCCTCATTTTCTCGAAAGCTATTAGAGATATTGGAAATATCATTGCAGCATCTGATAGACTTAATTAAAATCTAGTACTGTCATTATGAATATTTTCACTAGTACTAATAAATACTGAATTTTACTTTTTTTTAAATTACTTTCTTCCTCGTTTTCTCGAAAGCTATTAGAGATATTGGAAATATCATTGCATCATGTGATACACCTAATTCAACTGTACAACTGATATTATGAATATTTGTTCTATGACTAAAAATTACGCAGTAAAATAAAACCGTATTTTTATATAAAAACATGACTTTCCTCGTCATTTTCTTGAAAGCTATTACAGATATTGGAAATATAATTGCTGCATCTGATAGACCTAATTAAACTGTACAACTGATATTATGATTATTTGTTCTATGACTAATAATTACGCAGTAAAATGAAACTTAATATTTATTTAAAAACATGATTTTCCTCCTCATTTCCTCGTAAGCTATTACAGATATTGGAAATATCATTGCATCATCTGATACACCTAATTAAACTGTATAACTGTCATTATTAATATTTGTTCTATGACTAATAATTACGCAGTAAAATGAAACTTAATATTTATATAAAAACATGAATTTCCTCCTCATTTTCTCGAAAGCTATTAGAGATATTAGAAATATCATTGCAGCATCTGATAGACCTAATTAAACTGTGAAACTGAAATTATGATTATTTGTTCTATGACTAATAATTACGCAGTAAAATGAAACTTAATATTTATATAAAAACATGACTTTCCTCCTCAATTTCCCGAAAGCTATTAGAGATATTGGAAATATCATTGCAGATTCTGATATACCTAAATAAACTGTACAACTGTCATTATGAATATTTGTTCTATGACTAATAATTACGCAGTAAAATGAAACTTAATATTCATATATAAACATGACTTTCCTCCTCATTTTCCCGAAAGCTATTAGAGATATTGGAAATATCATTGTAGCATCTGATAGAACTAATTAAACTCTAAAACTGATATTATGAATATTTGTTCTATGACTAATAATTACGCAGTAAAATGAAACTTAATATTTATAAAAAACATGACTTTCCTCCTCATTTTCTTGAAAGCTACTAGAGATATTGGAAATATCATTGCAGCATCTGATACACCTAATTAAACTGTACAACTGTCATTATGAATATTTGTTCTCTGACTAATAATTACGCAGTAAAATGAAACTTAATTTTTATATAAAAACATGACTTTCCTCCTCATTTTCTCGAAAGCTATTAGAGGTATTGGAAATATCATTGCAGCATCTGATACACCTAATTAAACTGTACAACTCTCATTATGAATATTTGTTTTAAGACTAATAATTACGCAGTAAAATGAAACTTAATATTTATATAAAAACATGATTTTACTCCTCATTTTCTCGAAAGCTATTAGAGATATTGGAAATATCATTGCAGCTTCTGATAGACCTAATTAAAATCTACTACTGTCATTATGAATATTTTCACTAGTACTAATAAATACTGAATTTTACTTTTTTTTAAATTACTTTCTTCCTCGTTTTCTCGAAAGCTATTAGAGATATTGGAAATATCATTGCATCATCTGATACACCTAATTCAACTGTACAACTGATATTATGAATATTTGTTCTATGACTAATAATTACGCAGGAAAATAAAACCGTATTTTTCTATAAAAACATGACTTTCCTCGTCATTTTCTTGAAAGCTATTAGAGATATTGGAAATATAATTGCAGCATCTGATAGACATAATTAAACTGTACAACTGATATTATGAATATTTGTTCTATGACTAATAATTACGCAGTAAAATGAAACTTAATATTTATTTAAAAACATGATTTTCCTCCTCATTTTCTCGAAAGCTATTAGAGATATTGGAAATATCATTGCAGCAGCTGATACACCTAATTAAACTGTACAACTGCTATTATGAATATTTTTTCTATGACTAATAATTACGCAATAAAATGAAACTTAATATTTATTTAAAAACATGAATTTCCTCCTCATTTTCCCGAAAGCTATTAGAGATATTGGAAATATCATTGCAGCATCTGATACACCTAATTAAACTCTACAACTGTCATTATGAATATTTGTTCTATGACTAACAATTACGCAGTAAAATTAAACTTAATATTTATTTAAAAACATGACTTTCCTCCTCATTTTCTCGAAAGCTATTAGAGATATTGGAAATATCATTACAGCATCTGATACACCGAATTAAACTTTACAACGCTTATTATGAATATTTGTTCTATGACTAATAATTACTCAGTAAAATGAAACTTAATATTTTTATATAAACATAACTTTTCTCCTCATTTCCTCGAAAGCTATTAGGGATATTTGAAATATCATTGTAGCATCTGATACACCGAATTAAACTGTACAACTGTCATTATTAATATTTGTTCTATGACTAATAATTACGCAGTAAAATAAAACTTAATATTTATATAAAAACATGACTTTCCTCCTCATTTTCTCGAAAGCTATTAGAGATATTGGAAATATCATTGCAGCATCTGATAGACTTAATTAAAATCTAGTACTGTCATTATGAATATTTTCACTAGTACTAATAAATACTGAATTTTACTTTTTTTTAAATTACTTTCTTCCTCGTTTTCTCGAAAGCTATTAGAGATATTGGAAATATCATTGCATCATGTGATACACCTAATTCAACTGTACAACTGATATTATGAATATTTGTTCTATGACTAAAAATTACGCAGTAAAATAAAACCGTATTTTTATATAAAAACATGACTTTCCTCGTCATTTTCTTGAAAGCTATTACAGATATTGGAAATATAATTGCAGCATCTGATAGACCTAATTAAACTGTACAACTGATATTATGAATATTTGTTCTATGACTAATAATTACGCAGTAAAATGAAACTTAATATTTATTTAAAAACATGATTTTCCTCCTCATTTCCTCGTAAGCTATTACAGATATTGGAAATATCATTGCATCATCTGATACACCTAATTAAACTGTATAACTGTCATTATTAATATTTGTTCTATGACTAATAATTACGCAGTAAAATGAAACTTAATATTTATATAAAAACATGAATTTCCTCCTCATTTTCTCGAAAGCTATTAGAGATATTAGAAATATCATTGCAGCATCTGATAGACCTAATTAAACTGTGAAACTGAAATTATGATTATTTGTTCTATGACTAATAATTACGCAGTAAAATGAAACTTAATATTTATATAAAAACATGACTTTCCTCCTCAATTTCCCGAAAGCTATTAGAGATATTGGAAATATCATTGCAGATTCTGATATACCTAAATAAACTGTACAACTGTCATTATGAATATTTGTTCTATGACTAATAATTACGCAGTAAAATGAAACTTAATATTCATATATAAACATGACTTTCCTCCTCATTTTCCCGAAAGCTATTAGAGATATTGGAAATATCATTGTAGCATCTGATAGAACTAATTAAACTCTAAAACTGATATTATGAATATTTGTTCTATGACTAATAATTACGCAGTAAAATGAAACTTAATATTTATAAAAAACATGACTTTCCTCCTCATTTTCTTGAAAGCTACTAGAGATATTGGAAATATCATTGCAGCATCTGATACACCTAATTAAACTGTACAACTGTCATTATGAATATTTGTTCTCTGACTAATAATTACGCAGTAAAATGAAACTTAATTTTTATATAAAAACATGACTTTCCTCCTCATTTTCTCGAAAGCTATTAGAGGTATTGGAAATATCATTGCAGCATCTGATACACCTAATTAAACTGTACAACTCTCATTATGAATATTTGTTTTAAGACTAATAATTACGCAGTAAAATGAAACTTAATATTTATATAAAAACATGATTTTACTCCTCATTTTCTCGAAAGCTATTAGAGATATTGGAAATATCATTGCAGCTTCTGATAGACCTAATTAAAATCTACTACTGTCATTATGAATATTTTCACTAGTACTAATAAATACTGAATTTTACTTTTTTTTAAATTAATTTCTTCCTCGTTTTCTCGAAAGCTATTAGAGATATTGGAAATATCATTGCATCATCTGATACACCTAATTCAACTGTACAACTGATATTATGAATATTTGTTCTATGACTAATAATTACGCAGGAAAATAAAACCGTATTTTTCTATAAAAACATGACTTTCCTCGTCATTTTCTTGAAAGCTATTAGAGATATTGGAAATATAATTGCAGCATCTGATAGACATAATTAAACTGTACAACTGATATTATGAATATTTGTTCTATGACTAATAATTACGCAGTAAAATGAAACTTAATATTTATTTAAAAACATGATTTTCCTCCTCATTTTCTCGAAAGCTATTAGAGATATTGGAAATATCATTGCAGCAGCTGATACACCTAATTAAACTGTACAACTGCTATTATGAATATTTTTTCTATGACTAATAATTACGCAATAAAATGAAACTTAATATTTATTTAAAAACATGAATTTCCTCCTCATTTTCCCGAAAGCTATTAGAGATATTGGAAATATCATTGCAGCATCTGATACACCTAATTAAACTCTACAACTGTCATTATGAATATTTGTTCTATGACTAACAATTACGCAGTAAAATTAAACTTAATATTTATTTAAAAACATGACTTTCCTCCTCATTTTCTCGAAAGCTATTAGAGATATTGGAAATATCATTACAGCATCTGATACACCGAATTAAACTTTACAACGCTTATTATGAATATTTGTTCTATGACTAATAATTACTCAGTAAAATGAAACTTAATATTTTTATATAAACATAACTTTTCTCCTCATTTCCTCGAAAGCTATTAGGGATATTTGAAATATCATTGTAGCATCTGATACACCGAATTAAACTGTACAACTGTCATTATTAATATTTGTTCTATGACTAATAATTACGCAGTAAAATAAAACTTAATATTTATATAAAAACATGACTTTCCTCCTCATTTTCTCGAAAGCTATTAGAGATATTGGAAATATCATTGCAGCATCTGATAGACTTAATTAAAATCTAGTACTGTCATTATGAATATTTTCACTAGTACTAATAAATACTGAATTTTACTTTTTTTTAAATTACTTTCTTCCTCGTTTTCTCGAAAGCTATTAGAGATATTGGAAATATCATTGCATCATGTGATACACCTAATTCAACTGTACAACTGATATTATGAATATTTGTTCTATGACTAAAAATTACGCAGTAAAATAAAACCGTATTTTTATATAAAAACATGACTTTCCTCGTCATTTTCTTGAAAGCTATTACAGATATTGGAAATATAATTGCAGCATCTGATAGACCTAATTAAACTGTACAACTGATATTATGAATATTTGTTCTATGACTAATAATTACGCAGTAAAATGAAACTTAATATTTATTTAAAAACATGATTTTCCTCCTCATTTCCTCGTAAGCTATTACAGATATTGGAAATATCATTGCATCATCTGATACACCTAATTAAACTGTATAACTGTCATTATTAATATTTGTTCTATGACTAATAATTACGCAGTAAAATGAAACTTAATATTTATATAAAAACATGAATTTCCTCCTCATTTTCTCGAAAGCTATTAGAGATATTAGAAATATCATTGCAGCATCTGATAGACCTAATTAAACTGTGAAACTGAAATTATGATTATTTGTTCTATGACTAATAATTACGCAGTAAAATGAAACTTAATATTTATATAAAAACATGACTTTCCTCCTCAATTTCCCGAAAGCTATTAGAGATATTGGAAATATCATTGCAGATTCTGATATACCTAAATAAACTGTACAACTGTCATTATGAATATTTGTTCTATGACTAATAATTACGCAGTAAAATGAAACTTAATATTCATATATAAACATGACTTTCCTCCTCATTTTCCCGAAAGCTATTAGAGATATTGGAAATATCATTGTAGCATCTGATAGAACTAATTAAACTCTAAAACTGATATTATGAATATTTGTTCTATGACTAATAATTACGCAGTAAAATGAAACTTAATATTTATAAAAAACATGACTTTCCTCCTCATTTTCTTGAAAGCTACTAGAGATATTGGAAATATCATTGCAGCATCTGATACACCTAATTAAACTGTACAACTGTCATTATGAATATTTGTTCTCTGACTAATAATTACGCAGTAAAATGAAACTTAATTTTTATATAAAAACATGACTTTCCTCCTCATTTTCTCGAAAGCTATTAGAGGTATTGGAAATATCATTGCAGCATCTGATACACCTAATTAAACTGTACAACTCTCATTATGAATATTTGTTTTAAGACTAATAATTACGCAGTAAAATGAAACTTAATATTTATATAAAAACATGATTTTACTCCTCATTTTCTCGAAAGCTATTAGAGATATTGGAAATATCATTGCAGCTTCTGATAGACCTAATTAAAATCTACTACTGTCATTATGAATATTTTCACTAGTACTAATAAATACTGAATTTTACTTTTTTTTAAATTACTTTCTTCCTCGTTTTCTCGAAAGCTATTAGAGATATTGGAAATATCATTGCATCATCTGATACACCTAATTCAACTGTACAACTGATATTATGAATATTTGTTCTATGACTAATAATTACGCAGGAAAATAAAACCGTATTTTTCTATAAAAACATGACTTTCCTCGTCATTTTCTTGAAAGCTATTAGAGATATTGGAAATATAATTGCAGCATCTGATAGACATAATTAAACTGTACAACTGATATTATGAATATTTGTTCTATGACTAATAATTACGCAGTAAAATGAAACTTAATATTTATTTAAAAACATGATTTTCCTCCTCATTTTCTCGAAAGCTATTAGAGATATTGGAAATATCATTGCAGCAGCTGATACACCTAATTAAACTGTACAACTGCTATTATGAATATTTTTTCTATGACTAATAATTACGCAATAAAATGAAACTTAATATTTATTTAAAAACATGAATTTCCTCCTCATTTTCCCGAAAGCTATTAGAGATATTGGAAATATCATTGCAGCATCTGATACACCTAATTAAACTCTACAACTGTCATTATGAATATTTGTTCTATGACTAACAATTACGCAGTAAAATTAAACTTAATATTTATTTAAAAACATGACTTTCCTCCTCATTTTCTCGAAAGCTATTAGAGATATTGGAAATATCATTACAGCATCTGATACACCGAATTAAACTTTACAACGCTTATTATGAATATTTGTTCTATGACTAATAATTACTCAGTAAAATGAAACTTAATATTTTTATATAAACATAACTTTTCTCCTCATTTCCTCGAAAGCTATTAGGGATATTTGAAATATCATTGTAGCATCTGATACACCGAATTAAACTGTACAACTGTCATTATTAATATTTGTTCTATGACTAATAATTACGCAGTAAAATAAAACTTAATATTTATATAAAAACATGACTTTCCTCCTCATTTTCTCGAAAGCTATTAGAGATATTGGAAATATCATTGCAGCATCTGATAGACTTAATTAAAATCTAGTACTGTCATTATGAATATTTTCACTAGTACTAATAAATACTGAATTTTACTTTTTTTTAAATTACTTTCTTCCTCGTTTTCTCGAAAGCTATTAGAGATATTGGAAATATCATTGCATCATGTGATACACCTAATTCAACTGTACAACTGATATTATGAATATTTGTTCTATGACTAAAAATTACGCAGTAAAATAAAACCGTATTTTTATATAAAAACATGACTTTCCTCGTCATTTTCTTGAAAGCTATTACAGATATTGGAAATATAATTGCAGCATCTGATAGACCTAATTAAACTGTACAACTGATATTATGAATATTTGTTCTATGACTAATAATTACGCAGTAAAATGAAACTTAATATTTATTTAAAAACATGATTTTCCTCCTCATTTCCTCGTAAGCTATTACAGATATTGGAAATATCATTGCATCATCTGATACACCTAATTAAACTGTATAACTGTCATTATTAATATTTGTTCTATGACTAATAATTACGCAGTAAAATGAAACTTAATATTTATATAAAAACATGAATTTCCTCCTCATTTTCTCGAAAGCTATTAGAGATATTAGAAATATCATTGCAGCATCTGATAGACCTAATTAAACTGTGAAACTGAAATTATGATTATTTGTTCTATGACTAATAATTACGCAGTAAAATGAAACTTAATATTTATATAAAAACATGACTTTCCTCCTCAATTTCCCGAAAGCTATTAGAGATATTGGAAATATCATTGCAGATTCTGATATACCTAAATAAACTGTACAACTGTCATTATGAATATTTGTTCTATGACTAATAATTACGCAGTAAAATGAAACTTAATATTCATATATAAACATGACTTTCCTCCTCATTTTCCCGAAAGCTATTAGAGATATTGGAAATATCATTGTAGCATCTGATAGAACTAATTAAACTCTAAAACTGATATTATGAATATTTGTTCTATGACTAATAATTACGCAGTAAAATGAAACTTAATATTTATAAAAAACATGACTTTCCTCCTCATTTTCTTGAAAGCTACTAGAGATATTGGAAATATCATTGCAGCATCTGATACACCTAATTAAACTGTACAACTGTCATTATGAATATTTGTTCTCTGACTAATAATTACGCAGTAAAATGAAACTTAATTTTTATATAAAAACATGACTTTCCTCCTCATTTTCTCGAAAGCTATTAGAGGTATTGGAAATATCATTGCAGCATCTGATACACCTAATTAAACTGTACAACTCTCATTATGAATATTTGTTTTAAGACTAATAATTACGCAGTAAAATGAAACTTAATATTTATATAAAAACATGATTTTACTCCTCATTTTCTCGAAAGCTATTAGAGATATTGGAAATATCATTGCAGCTTCTGATAGACCTAATTAAAATCTACTACTGTCATTATGAATATTTTCACTAGTACTAATAAATACTGAATTTTACTTTTTTTTAAATTACTTTCTTCCTCGTTTTCTCGAAAGCTATTAGAGATATTGGAAATATCATTGCATCATCTGATACACCTAATTCAACTGTACAACTGATATTATGAATATTTGTTCTATGACTAATAATTACGCAGGAAAATAAAACCGTATTTTTCTATAAAAACATGACTTTCCTCGTCATTTTCTTGAAAGCTATTAGAGATATTGGAAATATAATTGCAGCATCTGATAGACATAATTAAACTGTACAACTGATATTATGAATATTTGTTCTATGACTAATAATTACGCAGTAAAATGAAACTTAATATTTATTTAAAAACATGATTTTCCTCCTCATTTTCTCGAAAGCTATTAGAGATATTGGAAATATCATTGCAGCAGCTGATACACCTAATTAAACTGTACAACTGCTATTATGAATATTTTTTCTATGACTAATAATTACGCAATAAAATGAAACTTAATATTTATTTAAAAACATGAATTTCCTCCTCATTTTCCCGAAAGCTATTAGAGATATTGGAAATATCATTGCAGCATCTGATACACCTAATTAAACTCTACAACTGTCATTATGAATATTTGTTCTATGACTAACAATTACGCAGTAAAATTAAACTTAATATTTATTTAAAAACATGACTTTCCTCCTCATTTTCTCGAAAGCTATTAGAGATATTGGAAATATCATTACAGCATCTGATACACCGAATTAAACTTTACAACGCTTATTATGAATATTTGTTCTATGACTAATAATTACTCAGTAAAATGAAACTTAATATTTTTATATAAACATAACTTTTCTCCTCATTTCCTCGAAAGCTATTAGGGATATTTGAAATATCATTGTAGCATCTGATACACCGAATTAAACTGTACAACTGTCATTATTAATATTTGTTCTATGACTAATAATTACGCAGTAAAATAAAACTTAATATTTATATAAAAACATGACTTTCCTCCTCATTTTCTCGAAAGCTATTAGAGATATTGGAAATATCATTGCAGCATCTGATAGACTTAATTAAAATCTAGTACTGTCATTATGAATATTTTCACTAGTACTAATAAATACTGAATTTTACTTTTTTTTAAATTACTTTCTTCCTCGTTTTCTCGAAAGCTATTAGAGATATTGGAAATATCATTGCATCATGTGATACACCTAATTCAACTGTACAACTGATATTATGAATATTTGTTCTATGACTAAAAATTACGCAGTAAAATAAAACCGTATTTTTATATAAAAACATGACTTTCCTCGTCATTTTCTTGAAAGCTATTACAGATATTGGAAATATAATTGCAGCATCTGATAGACCTAATTAAACTGTACAACTGATATTATGAATATTTGTTCTATGACTAATAATTACGCAGTAAAATGAAACTTAATATTTATTTAAAAACATGATTTTCCTCCTCATTTCCTCGTAAGCTATTACAGATATTGGAAATATCATTGCATCATCTGATACACCTAATTAAACTGTATAACTGTCATTATTAATATTTGTTCTATGACTAATAATTACGCAGTAAAATGAAACTTAATATTTATATAAAAACATGAATTTCCTCCTCATTTTCTCGAAAGCTATTAGAGATATTAGAAATATCATTGCAGCATCTGATAGACCTAATTAAACTGTGAAACTGAAATTATGATTATTTGTTCTATGACTAATAATTACGCAGTAAAATGAAACTTAATATTTATATAAAAACATGACTTTCCTCCTCAATTTCCCGAAAGCTATTAGAGATATTGGAAATATCATTGCAGATTCTGATATACCTAAATAAACTGTACAACTGTCATTATGAATATTTGTTCTATGACTAATAATTACGCAGTAAAATGAAACTTAATATTCATATATAAACATGACTTTCCTCCTCATTTTCCCGAAAGCTATTAGAGATATTGGAAATATCATTGTAGCATCTGATAGAACTAATTAAACTCTAAAACTGATATTATGAATATTTGTTCTATGACTAATAATTACGCAGTAAAATGAAACTTAATATTTATAAAAAACATGACTTTCCTCCTCATTTTCTTGAAAGCTACTAGAGATATTGGAAATATCATTGCAGCATCTGATACACCTAATTAAACTGTACAACTGTCATTATGAATATTTGTTCTCTGACTAATAATTACGCAGTAAAATGAAACTTAATTTTTATATAAAAACATGACTTTCCTCCTCATTTTCTCGAAAGCTATTAGAGGTATTGGAAATATCATTGCAGCATCTGATACACCTAATTAAACTGTACAACTCTCATTATGAATATTTGTTTTAAGACTAATAATTACGCAGTAAAATGAAACTTAATATTTATATAAAAACATGATTTTACTCCTCATTTTCTCGAAAGCTATTAGAGATATTGGAAATATCATTGCAGCTTCTGATAGACCTAATTAAAATCTACTACTGTCATTATGAATATTTTCACTAGTACTAATAAATACTGAATTTTACTTTTTTTTAAATTACTTTCTTCCTCGTTTTCTCGAAAGCTATTAGAGATATTGGAAATATCATTGCATCATCTGATACACCTAATTCAACTGTACAACTGATATTATGAATATTTGTTCTATGACTAATAATTACGCAGGAAAATAAAACCGTATTTTTCTATAAAAACATGACTTTCCTCGTCATTTTCTTGAAAGCTATTAGAGATATTGGAAATATAATTGCAGCATCTGATAGACATAATTAAACTGTACAACTGATATTATGAATATTTGTTCTATGACTAATAATTACGCAGTAAAATGAAACTTAATATTTATTTAAAAACATGATTTTCCTCCTCATTTTCTCGAAAGCTATTAGAGATATTGGAAATATCATTGCAGCAGCTGATACACCTAATTAAACTGTACAACTGCTATTATGAATATTTTTTCTATGACTAATAATTACGCAATAAAATGAAACTTAATATTTATTTAAAAACATGAATTTCCTCCTCATTTTCCCGAAAGCTATTAGAGATATTGGAAATATCATTGCAGCATCTGATACACCTAATTAAACTCTACAACTGTCATTATGAATATTTGTTCTATGACTAACAATTACGCAGTAAAATTAAACTTAATATTTATTTAAAAACATGACTTTCCTCCTCATTTTCTCGAAAGCTATTAGAGATATTGGAAATATCATTACAGCATCTGATACACCGAATTAAACTTTACAACGCTTATTATGAATATTTGTTCTATGACTAATAATTACTCAGTAAAATGAAACTTAATATTTTTATATAAACATAACTTTTCTCCTCATTTCCTCGAAAGCTATTAGGGATATTTGAAATATCATTGTAGCATCTGATACACCGAATTAAACTGTACAACTGTCATTATTAATATTTGTTCTATGACTAATAATTACGCAGTAAAATAAAACTTAATATTTATATAAAAACATGACTTTCCTCCTCATTTTCTCGAAAGCTATTAGAGATATTGGAAATATCATTGCAGCATCTGATAGACTTAATTAAAATCTAGTACTGTCATTATGAATATTTTCACTAGTACTAATAAATACTGAATTTTACTTTTTTTTAAATTACTTTCTTCCTCGTTTTCTCGAAAGCTATTAGAGATATTGGAAATATCATTGCATCATGTGATACACCTAATTCAACTGTACAACTGATATTATGAATATTTGTTCTATGACTAAAAATTACGCAGTAAAATAAAACCGTATTTTTATATAAAAACATGACTTTCCTCGTCATTTTCTTGAAAGCTATTACAGATATTGGAAATATAATTGCAGCATCTGATAGACCTAATTAAACTGTACAACTGATATTATGAATATTTGTTCTATGACTAATAATTACGCAGTAAAATGAAACTTAATATTTATTTAAAAACATGATTTTCCTCCTCATTTCCTCGTAAGCTATTACAGATATTGGAAATATCATTGCATCATCTGATACACCTAATTAAACTGTATAACTGTCATTATTAATATTTGTTCTATGACTAATAATTACGCAGTAAAATGAAACTTAATATTTATATAAAAACATGAATTTCCTCCTCATTTTCTCGAAAGCTATTAGAGATATTAGAAATATCATTGCAGCATCTGATAGACCTAATTAAACTGTGAAACTGAAATTATGATTATTTGTTCTATGACTAATAATTACGCAGTAAAATGAAACTTAATATTTATATAAAAACATGACTTTCCTCCTCAATTTCCCGAAAGCTATTAGAGATATTGGAAATATCATTGCAGATTCTGATATACCTAAATAAACTGTACAACTGTCATTATGAATATTTGTTCTATGACTAATAATTACGCAGTAAAATGAAACTTAATATTCATATATAAACATGACTTTCCTCCTCATTTTCCCGAAAGCTATTAGAGATATTGGAAATATCATTGTAGCATCTGATAGAACTAATTAAACTCTAAAACTGATATTATGAATATTTGTTCTATGACTAATAATTACGCAGTAAAATGAAACTTAATATTTATAAAAAACATGACTTTCCTCCTCATTTTCTTGAAAGCTACTAGAGATATTGGAAATATCATTGCAGCATCTGATACACCTAATTAAACTGTACAACTGTCATTATGAATATTTGTTCTCTGACTAATAATTACGCAGTAAAATGAAACTTAATTTTTATATAAAAACATGACTTTCCTCCTCATTTTCTCGAAAGCTATTAGAGGTATTGGAAATATCATTGCAGCATCTGATACACCTAATTAAACTGTACAACTCTCATTATGAATATTTGTTTTAAGACTAATAATTACGCAGTAAAATGAAACTTAATATTTATATAAAAACATGATTTTACTCCTCATTTTCTCGAAAGCTATTAGAGATATTGGAAATATCATTGCAGCTTCTGATAGACCTAATTAAAATCTACTACTGTCATTATGAATATTTTCACTAGTACTAATAAATACTGAATTTTACTTTTTTTTAAATTAATTTCTTCCTCGTTTTCTCGAAAGCTATTAGAGATATTGGAAATATCATTGCATCATCTGATACACCTAATTCAACTGTACAACTGATATTATGAATATTTGTTCTATGACTAATAATTACGCAGGAAAATAAAACCGTATTTTTCTATAAAAACATGACTTTCCTCGTCATTTTCTTGAAAGCTATTAGAGATATTGGAAATATAATTGCAGCATCTGATAGACATAATTAAACTGTACAACTGATATTATGAATATTTGTTCTATGACTAATAATTACGCAGTAAAATGAAACTTAATATTTATTTAAAAACATGATTTTCCTCCTCATTTTCTCGAAAGCTATTAGAGATATTGGAAATATCATTGCAGCAGCTGATACACCTAATTAAACTGTACAACTGCTATTATGAATATTTTTTCTATGACTAATAATTACGCAATAAAATGAAACTTAATATTTATTTAAAAACATGAATTTCCTCCTCATTTTCCCGAAAGCTATTAGAGATATTGGAAATATCATTGCAGCATCTGATACACCTAATTAAACTCTACAACTGTCATTATGAATATTTGTTCTATGACTAACAATTACGCAGTAAAATTAAACTTAATATTTATTTAAAAACATGACTTTCCTCCTCATTTTCTCGAAAGCTATTAGAGATATTGGAAATATCATTACAGCATCTGATACACCGAATTAAACTTTACAACGCTTATTATGAATATTTGTTCTATGACTAATAATTACTCAGTAAAATGAAACTTAATATTTTTATATAAACATAACTTTTCTCCTCATTTCCTCGAAAGCTATTAGGGATATTTGAAATATCATTGTAGCATCTGATACACCTAATTAAACTGTACAACTGTCATTATTAATATTTGTTCTATGACTAATAATTACGCAGTAAAATAAAACTTAATATTTATATAAAAACATGACTTTCCTCCTCATTTTCTCGAAAGCTATTAGAGATATTGGAAATATCATTGCAGCATCTGATAGACTTAATTAAAATCTAGTACTGTCATTATGAATATTTTCACTAGTACTAATATATACTGAATTTTACTTTTTTTAAAATTACTTTCTTAATCGTTTTCTCGAAAGCTATTAGAGATATTGGAAATATCATTGCATCATGTGATACACCTAATTCAACTGTACAACTGATATTATGAATATTTGTTCTATGACTAAAAATTACGCAGTAAAATAAAACCGTATTTTTATATAAAAACATGACTTTCCTCGTCATTTTCTTGAAAGCTATTACAGATATTGGAAATATAATTGCAGCATCTGATAGACCTAATTAAACTGTACAACTGATATTATGAATATTTGTTCTATGACTAATAATTACGCAGTAAAATGAAACTTAATATTTATTTAAAAACATGATTTTCCTCATTTCCTCGTAAGCTATTACAGATATTGGAAATATCATTGCATCATCTGATACACCTAATTAAACTGTACAACTGTCATTATTAATATTTGTTCTATGACTAATAATTACGCAGTAAAATGAAACTTAATATTTATATAAAAACATGAATTTCCTCCTCATTTTTCGAAAGCTATTAGAGATATTAGAAATATCATTGCAGCATCTGATAGACCTAATTAAACTGTGAAACTGAAATTATGATTATTTGTTCTATGACTAATAATTACGCAGTAAAATGAAACTTAATATTTATATAAAAACATGACTTTCCTCCTCAATTTCCCGAAAGCTATTAGAGATATTGGAAATATCATTGCAGATTCTGATATACCTAAATAAACTGTACAACTGTCATTATGAATATTTGTTCTATGACTAATAATTACGCAGTAAAATGAAACTTAATATTCATATATAAACATGGCTTTCCTCCTCATTTTCCCGAAATCTATTAGAGATATTGGAAATATCATTGTAGCATCTGATAGAACTAATTAAACTCTAAAACTGATATTATGAATATTTGTTCTATGACTAATAATTACGCAGTAAAATGAAACTTAATATTTATAAAAAACATGACTTTCCTCCTCATTTTCCCGAAAGCTACTAGAGATATTGGAAATATCATTGCAGCATCTGATACACCTAATTAAACTGTACAACTGTCATTATGAATATTTGTTCT
>JAPQNM010000002.1:2710357-2715357 GCA_029783475.1 Metacarcinus magister
TTTATATAAAAACATGACTTTCCTCCTCATTTTCTCGAAAGCTATTAGAGATATTGGAAATATCATTGCAGCATCTGATAGACCTAATTAAAATCTACTACTGTCATTATGAATATTTTCACTAGTACTAATAAATACTGAATTTTACTTTTTTTTAAATTACTTTCTTCCTCGTTTTCTCGAAAGCTATTAGAGATATTGGAAATATAATGCATCATCTGATACACCTAATTCAACTGTACAACTGATATTATGAATATTTGTTCTATGTCATAATTACGCAGTAAAATAAAACCGTATTTTTATATAAGAACATGACTTTCCTCGTCATTTTCTTGAAAGCTATTAGAGATATTGGAAATATAATTGCAGCATCTGATAGACCTAATTAAACTGTACAACTGATATTATGAATATTTGTTCTATGACTAATAACTACGCAGTAAAATGAAACTTAATATTTATTTAAAAACATGACTTTCCCCCTCATTTTCTTGAAAGCTATTAGAGATATTGGAAATATCATTGCAGCAGTTGATATACCTAATTAAACTGTACAACTGAAATTATGAATATTTTTTCTATGACTAATAATTACGCAGTAAAATGAAACTTAATATTTATTTAAAAACATGAATTTCCTCCTCATTTTCCCGAAAGTTATTAGAGATATTGGAAATATCATAACAGCATCTGATAGACCTAATTAAACTGTAAAACTGAAATTATGAATATTTGTTCTATGACTAATAATTACGGAGTAAAATGAAACTTTATATTTATATAAAAACATGACTTTCCTCCTCATTTTCCCGAAAGCTATTAGAGATATTGGAAATATCATTGCAGATTCTGATACACCTAATTAAACTGTACAACTGTCATTATGAATATTTGTTCTATGACTAAGAATTACGCAGTGAAATGAAACTTAATATTTATTTAAAAACATGAATTTCCTCCTCATTTTCTCGAAAGCTATTAAAGATATTGGAAATATCATTGCAACATCTGATACAACTAATTAAACTGTACAACTGATATTATAAATATTTGTTCTATGACTAATAATTACGCAGTATAATTAAACTTTATATATATATATAATAACATGAATTTCCTCCTCATTTTCCCGAAAGCTATTAGAGATATTGGAAATATCATTGCAGCCTCTGATACACCTAATTAAACTGTACACTTGTCATAATGAATATTTGTTCTATGACTAATAATTACGCAGTAAAATGAAACTTAATATTTATATAAAAACCTGACTTTCCTCCTCATTTTCTCGAAAGCTATTAGAGATATTGGATATATCACTGCAGCATCTGATACACCTAATTAAACTGTACAACTGTCATTATGAATATTTGTTCTGTGACTAATAATTACGCAGTAAAATGAAACTTAATATTTATATAAAAACATGACTTTCCTCCTCATTTTCCCGAAAGCTATTAGAAATATTGGAAATATCATTGCAGCATCTGATACACCTAATTAAACTGTATAACTCTCATTATGAATATTTGTTCTATGATTAATAGTTACACAGTAAAATGAAACTTAATATTTATATAAAAACATGATTATATATATATATATATATATAATATATATATATATATATATATATATATATGTATATATATATATATATATATATATATATATATATATATATATATATATACATATATAAATATATATGTATATATATATATATATATATATATATATATATATATATATTTATATATATAAATATATATATATATATATATATATATATATATATATATATATATAACTATATATATATATATATATATATATATATAAATATATATATATATATATATATATATATATATATATATATATATTATATATATATGTATATATATATATATATATATATATATATATACATATAATATATATATCTATATATATATATATACTATCACACACACATATACACATATATATACATATATATATATATGGTGATATATATCATAATATGTGTATATGATATATGTGTATGTATGTATATATATATATACATACATATATGCTATATGTGTGGTGATATAGGGTAGTATATATACTATATCAACGCGCTTCCCTCGTATCATGGCTTTGAAATTGTTTTGTATTCAACTTCAATGCTGTATAACTTATGTAACTTAAGACTAAACGATGTGTTGATGCTACTGTTCAAATCGGATAAACCAGGAGAAATTTACTATCCTAAGCATATTATTCAATGTATAGATTGAAAAATCATAAATTATTAGATCACAGGCGATACAAGAAACTTTTTGCATTATCACGGTGAATGGGTTAAGAACTCTAATTATAAGATGCATTAAAACTAAGAGTAAAAGAGAGAGAAGAAGAAAAAAAACTTAATTAAGGAAACATCTCCAGAAAAATATCGAACTTGTTGACTTTTATTCTTGTTGATCCCGAGCCTTTATTAACAGCAGCAATAATGACTGTAGTAGTGATGAAAACGTAAGTCATTTAAATGTTTATGGTAAGGAAAAGAGGAAATATAATTGACACATTCACACTGCAGTGATTGGTAGTAACTATATGTACTGAGGTTATGTTAGTTATAATGATAAAGATAATATTCATACAGACTATGAAAGCGGAATTGCTAATGAGGGAAATGCCAATTATGATTAACAGGATAAGAGTCATGACGTGGTAATAATTACTGTAAAGGGAGTCAATGACTATAGTGAAACGCCACAAAACAAATATATATCACACACACTATACATTGCCTTTTTATATCATATTGAAAAGGCAGCAAAAAAAAAATAATAACTTCCGCAATAAAAAATGTAATGAACTTCTATTGGAATATATATAAAAAAAAATTACTAATCACCTTATAACTTTATTCAACATATTTTTGCAGCAGAAAATAATCCTCATTGACTTGAAGCTTGCTTACGTGAAAACATATATTCCAGAAGTCTACATAAAAATTACCTGTAATCAAAGGCTGCTTACCTTAACATCATTAGCTGGTGAAATTCTATGCATCCTAATTATAGGGAAGCTCGTCATTAACATTGAAAACAAATATTTGATGAGGAACTTGCAAAATAGATTCAGGATTGAGATCATGCTTGTCAAATACAGTGACTTCATAACGCAACATAAGGTATGGATATTGTGTGTGTTGGGCATTGTAACCTTCAGAGCAGCGGAGAAACTCTAAAAGATATAATAATTGTTGTGGCTTGTTGTAAAGAAAAATGTAATAGTTGCCAATGGTTACTATGGTGACGTGGTGAGGAATTAATCTTACAGTGGACCCAACAACGGAGCCTCACACCGTTAAATTGTACTTGTAACACTGGAAAAAACTGCCTTTCAATTGACAATAGAATAATGAACAAAATAAAAAACGAGCATCAATAACATGGTCTACACATGATTTGACAACTGGCTGAGTGGCAACAAGGGAAGGTTGTCAATCATGGGTTCAACATCATAATGAACGTTTTGATGTTCCACAAAATATATTTTCCGAGAAAGGTTGGTCAAAATGTATCGTTTCATTAACAGTATCAATGCGTGTCTGACTATTTTTGCAGCAATATTTTCCTGCGAGATAAAGAAAATAATTTGATAAGTATTTTTGCTGCAAAATTTCTAAATGTAATTAAGAATAAAGATTATCTGATTTTTGAAAATGACTAATTAATATTTAAGAAGAAAATCCATAAAAATTGCTGCATATTCAACAATTTTGTAAATTCTAAGTTGTTCAAGAAAAACAAATACACTTTAGGTTATGAAATGTTCATCAACCAAAAATAAAAGAAATGAAAATAAAGAAACTGAAACATTTACCGTATCAAAACGCATGACAAATCTTCCACTTAGCAACAATAGATCCAAGCATTTGTAAGGCTGATTGCATCCTTCATGAATAAGAACATACCATTAATTGTTTTAGTTTTGTAATCCCTCGCGTAGTGATAATGTGTCTCCTCACCTTGTGAAATATATGACGTAATTAAAGCAAGAAGTTGATCCCCTTCCTGCACAACAATGATTCAGGGCAGAGTTGCCAGATGTTGCTTGAGAGGAAGGAAGAAAAATACCTTCAGTAAAAATAGTCTTAATGCGACATATTTTCTACTCCATCTCGCAGTCAAAAACTACTGATGCAAGGCTTTGATTCAGACAAATGCCATCCAACTGTACCGACCTTTTCCTGTGTATATCTGTTGGAAGTGAGATAAACTTTCATCTGTGTCTAAACGCATCAACTCTCCCCAAACTTCGCCAGACCATTACCGCATCGAGGCAGACATTCTCTCAGTACCCTGAAAGTTTACCTGCGTGTATTTTTAGGCTTAAAACTGACCATTTAATTTGGACTCAAGCGTCTATTTATTTTAGTTACTTTCCCTGTCTCTCTCACTCTCTCACTCTTTCTACTCCTCCTCTTTCTCTTTACGGCAGTACCTCGACACTTGAAAGACATAAAAGTTTACTTCGTGTTCGTACCAATAGTACCTTTAGTATTCTTGGACGTGGAAGTTAATGCAGTCACATACGTTGCCGACCGGCGAGAACATACACAAGTGTGGTGTATGGCGGGTGTTTAGACCCGTGGAGTGTTTAAGAGGTGCTGTGTAGCCTGTAAGGAGTGTGTACTTTTCTCAATAGCGGCGAACTTTTTTTTTGCTGTGATGCCCTTTGAGATTCCACAGCACCGTTGTTTGTTAAGTTCCATATAAAACAAGGGAAGGAAAGGATTATTTATAAACGTAACGATGTATTAGTATTGATCAGTGAAGGTAGTTTTGAATAATAATGATAATAATAATAATAATAATAATAATAATAATAATAATAATAATAATAATAAAAATAATATCTAGATGGGCACTCAGTAGAGTTCAGGAACTTCCGCTATCCTCGCCAATATTCGTTAATTTTTTATCTGATCTTTGACC
>JAPQNM010000002.1:2717857-2732857 GCA_029783475.1 Metacarcinus magister
ACAGTTGTCGAGCACCATACCCACCACCACACACCAGTGATATGTAGGGAACAACAATAGTGAAACAGATCGCTCAACATTGATAGTGCACCACAGTAAAAGTGGCCTTGGTTATTTTCTCTGAAGCTACTTTGAAAAATTGTAAAAAGGCTAGAGATTGTCTTTTATTTATTTGGTTAGAATTTGTATTGCTATATTGTGGAGCTGCGTCGTGCAATGGTTGTCGTGACGAGCTGGGAGACAACCGGACAATTGACATTTATGTTCGGTATTCTCAGTGTTATCATGGTGTACCTTGATCGGGAGACGCAGCGTGTGCACTCTTGTTTGAAGTTGCGTGCAGCATCAACCTGAGGCGGTGCAGCGGGAAGTTGACTCCGGCTTGACATATTCCACATCCATCTGATCCTCTTGGTATAGATCCCACAGCTGTTGGGCTGCAGGGGAGGCATTCAGTCACGGGAAGGTCGGTCTTCTCTACTGCCGCGGGGTAACCATTGTGCAATGGCTTCACTTTATACTAGCGACCATCTTCTTTATTGAAACATGTATATATATATATATATATATATATATATATATATATATATATATATATATATATAGTGTAGTGGTGTGTGTAGTGTGTGTGTGTGTGTGTGTGTGTGTGTGTGTGTGTGTGTGTGTATGATTTGAACTCCTCTTGGTGGGCGTTATGGCGGTCAATATTAGTACCATCATTATGGCAGAATTAACTTCTACCCCAACAAGCACCTCACTGCCATTCCTTTCCCTCTCATTTTTCTCTCGAGATCTTCATACACTTTATTTTCATTTCGTTATCTTTATGGAATAACTTGAATACACTATCCTCACTTCTGGCTGCATCAGAGTTATATTCTTGCACTACAAAGCCACAGACATGTTCCCGAAGCAAACAATTGTCACGCCGAATAACAGAACCATGCTCAGGTGGAGAGCTGATTGGCACACTCTCGATACAACTGACAGATTCTGGTTTTGGCTCTAGCCAGATTGGCAAAGATTCAACACCATATAAATTTTTGTATTGCTAGTAGTTTGCGACCTGGTTAAAAACACATTACGAGTTTAAGGCCAATATCTAAATTGGACCTCCACTCCCTGTCTCTATTTCTCCACTTTCCTCTGTACAGGGTCTGGCGACAAGCGGGATTTTCTCTTCTTACCTATTTTTGTTTGGCTTTGTCCAGTACCATTTTAATGTAAAAGAAAAAAAAATCTTATAGTCGACGAACTTTCTTTTGCCGACATCCGGTAACAAAAATAAATAAGTATGTAGATAATCAAAAACGAATAAAATCAGGCAGCTCTGACCTTCACTTTCCATATTATATCACCTTGGTTGCTCGGTCATTTCGTGGTCAGTGGTGTACCTATCCCTTGTCTTCCTGTCTCGCTTATCCCCAACTCTGTATAATAGCAGTATGCATGAAGGGTTGCCGCCCACAGCAGGAAGCAGCCACAAGCTGTCGGGTAGAAACCAACAAATGCTCGTGCTTCCTGTTGGACGCCACCATCACAGCACCACATGCATGGACATGGCTGAGGCCTAATTGTGTCTTGATATAAATTGATAGTCTACTACTACTACTACTACTACTAATACTACTACTAATAATAATAATAATAATAATAATAATAATAATAATAATAATAAGGATAATAATAACAATAATAATGATGACAATAAAGATAATCATTAAGAAATGCGAAATAATTTGTAGGAGGATACATAAGAGAGAAAGTATTAAGAAACAAATGAATAAAAGAAAGGAATAAATAAAGCCCAGGAAGAAAGAAACACACACACACACACACACACACACACACACACACACACACACACACACACACACACACACACACACACACACACACACACACACACACACACACACACACACACACACACACAGAATGAGAGAGAGAGAGAGAGAGAGAGAGAGAGAGAGAGAGAGAGAGAGAGAGAGAGAGAGAGAGAGAGAAAGAGAGAAGAGAGAGGGAGAGTTAGGTAAAAGTGGAGAGGAACCCTGCTGGATGCAAGATAAGAAACACCATCGCTCCAGCATCATCACCCCTTCGACTACCTGCCTTCAAGGTGTGTCTGGCCTGACGTAGATAACCTGTAAAGAGCGTTTTCAGAAGTTGTTCCAAAAAGAAACTACAAACTTATTTACTTTGTTTCTTAGTGTCAGTTTGCTGTATGCACAAAACATACAGACGGATAGATAGATAGATAGATTGGCAGATAGATGAAGGAGTTTGTGTGTGGGTGTGTGTGTGTGTGTGTGTGTATATGTGCACGACACTTGGAAAACAATACTTATATAAAAATCATTGTAAATAAGCAACACTCTTCTCCCGCTAAACTTTAATTTTTTGAAACACTTTGCCCGTACAACGTCATGGGGAGGAACGTCATTCGTATACAATTACCAGGAAAATTTTTGTGAAGACGCAAATTAGTGTTATTAAAAACATAAAACACCAAATTCACGCCCAGTCAGCTCCTCAACTCTTGCGCTGGATGTAAATATATATAACGAGGAGATTTGTGAGGAGGAGGTGGATGAGGAATAAGTGAATTGGGAGGAAGATGAGGTTTGGTGAGGATTTGTAAGCTTAAGATGAAAATCATGGTCAGTATTGGTAGCACTGATGCACAGCCAGCTCACAGATTTACTATTCTATCAGATTTCAAAGGTATCAGATCAAGGAGGAGTGTGTTTCAAATCTGCATCAACAATTATCTATTTACTAGGAGGCAGCAACGCACAAGAACACGGAATTAAAGTCAATGTAAAGTTAATGAATTAATTCCGCGAAAGAAGATGATTGAAATTAATTACTCACAAAAGAAAGAGAGAGAGAGAGAGAGAGAGAGAGAGAGAGAGAGAGAGAGAGAGAGAGAGAGAGAGAGAGAGAGAGAGAGAGAGAGAGAGAGAGAGAGAGAGAGAGAGAGAGAGAGAGAGAGAGAGAGAGAGAGAGAGAGAGAGAGAGACGAAGACTATTGACTGAATAATAACAGATATTGTGCTACAATATCAAAGGTCATTTAGCGCTAAGAGACATACGAACAGACAAACAGACATGGACATAAAGGGTGAAAGTTTTAGGCTAAATTGTAACATGAATGAATCGGGAAGTAATAATTAGGATAAAAGCTTTCATTGGTGCATCTGGTGAAAGGAAATCATTGATAACAAAACTAGCATTAAACAAATTACCTGAATGGAAATGATAAAATTGATCAGGATATTTTCACTTGAAGATCCGTTTCCTCCATTACGCCGCAGCTCATCCTGATGCTGGTCTTGTGGGAGCGCGGCGCGGTAACGAAAGTTTAAAGTGGTTCCTTTGATCAGCACATCTTAACGTTAACCTTTTCACCGTCGGCCTCCGGGGGTCATAAGCTTGGTGGTTGTGAATGTTTACTTAGGCCTATCAGGTTATATTGTTCACATGTATTTTTTATCATCCTACCCTATATTATCTGTATGCTAAGTTGATGTAGGGATACATTAGTTTTTTCCTCTCAGGATTAAAAGCATGACTCCTGACAAATTTACATGATACCAAAGGCCATATATGAGTTTTCAAAGGAAAATATACAGATTGTTTAAACAAAACGATATGGTTATCAAACCGACACTGTTTACTTGAAACATTACAGACAGTGCTTTCAGTAAAGTGTTGAACGCAGAAAAATTTAAGTGTAACACATTCACGCGTATTTTCACTTCCGACATTGCTTTCCTCCCTCCTGTTTTTTCCACCTGTCACGTCTCGTGTCGAGGGACGTTCCAGTGTTGTGCTGCGCCGTGCCCGGGGCTGCCAAAGGGGACAGTGGACTGGTGTTGACCATACAAACTGACACAATAAACAATACCAAATGAAATGTGATAAAAAGCCTTTCAGTAGCTAATACCATTTGGAACGTTACTCCTTGTAGCTCTTAAACCTTTACTAAGGCTCTGTAGTTATCACACATTAATACGAATGATATTACGTGTTAATTACATCAGCGCATAATGCCGCTGAGTTCAGTAGGAAGCTTAGGTCAAGTAGGAGTTAACCGTCTTACTAACGTGGGACGGTTGGCTCAGCAAGTGGAAGGGCCTGCATCCCTTCCCTTCTAGACGAGGTGTGAGGCCATTACGTGTTGGCTCTCCATTTACAAATTGAATGTGAGCTTTCAAAATTACACTCACTTCCAAGTGATAAAGACGAGGAGGAGGAGGAAAGGATGAGTCCATGTGAGGAAAAAGTAAGGGGGAGAGAGGAAGGGTGACTTGAGTGAGAAGTTAGAGTAGTGAGGTATTTGGTATCTAGACCAGAATACTATTTATCCGATACAAGGCTCACATAGAGAAAAGTGACCTGATTATGATGCCTGGCTGCCTGTCCGACTACAATTGGGAAAGGTCTTTGTGTACGATTCCTTAAAAAAAAAAAATCGTGAAGTGTATTGGTAATGAATACAATACAAATGTTGATCAGTCCTGCGAGCTAAGGCCGATGTTATGAATTGAAAAAAATAAGTATTCGTATCTTGGAGATGTATTTTTATATTCGTGGAATAATCTCTGTAGACTAACACATCAATTTAACAAATTAAACAAATGTGAACAAATTACTAATAGATTCCTTAATTTTTTTTCCATCAGCCTTCTTTTCCATTCCTTCCTTCATTCATCAACAGTCGTTATTGTTATTTTCCCATAATTACATGTTATCTATTTGTCTTATTCCGTAAGTCTCGAATTCATGTTTTTAAAAAATTTAACAAAATATTAACAGATTGGTCGAAGTACAAAATATTGACAGACTGGTCGAAGTACAAAATATTGAGACCCAAGTAAACCAAGATCATAAAAGCTTAAAGGTTTTTTTATCATTATTATTAGTATGGCCAAAATGCACCGAGTAGGCTCCACGCACTTCCAACTGATTGGCCGAACGGAAAGTACCCGAACATACAAATGATTCAGTTGTATTAAATACAAATGATCGGGATTATTCAATGAGAAAAAATTATTGAAATAGAAATATGCCATTATTTACTTACTTGACAATACTGCGCCTAACAATTATTACAATATATATATATATATATATATATATATATATATATATATATATATATATATATATAAAACACTACTTATGTCGAAATCAAAGACGAAGAGCAGATTGAAAATAGTCTAGGAAAGCGAATTAAGTTCAAGTTTATTTTCAGTATTTTCAATGCTTTTCACTTACGAAAATATAACAAAAACAAATATTTTCTAAAGTCACTTAATACAGAAATTCACTTGATATCAAATTTAAAGTATTTCAACAAATGTAACGTAATGTGGAGGGAGGCAGTATACTCTACGGAGCCTGTGTACCACATTTCGGTAACAATGACAACAACTTTAACTGAATGAAGGTTACATAGTTCTTTTCTCAGAAAATTTACAATTATTTTCTTTACCTCACAATCTCAAGAAAGAGTGAAAGTTATGGTTTTGAAGTGTTCTATTTCCTTAACAAGGCAACAACACCATGTTTGTCAATATTATAATGGCTGTCATAAAATAATGCATCAGGAAATAAAGCAAACGAAATCATGTGTTCATCCTTTTGCAATATTTACTATTTATTGATGGATGTTGTTGCTCTGTCTGCTCAGCCATAATACCATACATACTACGGTCTACGTATAGTGACGTGCCAGTATTCAAGATCCTATCATGACCAACTGCATGGCTGGAGCAAACCTGAACACAGCTGGGTTGATGAGGAGGGTCACAAAGCAAATATTCCTCGAACATAGACAACAAAAAATGTAATTTACTGGCTCAAATACACATGTTTAGTTATGAATATTTCTTTTTTGATATTTTATTGATTTCCACAGAGGATTTATTAATATGTTTCCAGTCCAGCAAGTAATCCTTCAAGCAACATCTTATTAAATCTAGTCTCACGTGATGTTGGCGACGGGATTTTCCAGACGCTTTCCGTTATATCAAATATGCTGGAAAACTGTAATTATATTTGATGGCAACGCTGCTTCCAATGAGACTGATGCAGAATTAGTTCTTGCTTGATAAATTCCTAGTCAGCCGTGAGCACTTGTATCTATTTACATGATGAAATTCACCATGATTATTAGATATATTATGATAACTTTGAAAAAAGGCATTTGCATTGAAATGTCTGTTAACACCATCATTCACGGCTTCCCACGCATTAATCTTATTTCTTTCGTCTTAAAACAACACACGCGCACACACGCACACACACACACACACACACACACACACACACACACACACACACACACACACACACACACACACACACATGGAAAATACTCTTTAGATATATATAATACAAATTTCAATAAAACTTCCCCGTGGTTGAAAAATACATGTATAAAGTCTCCGTTACAAAAAAGTTTCAACGTCCGCTCCTCCAAGGAACCTATTCCTTTCGACGGGTAACCCCTTTCCATGCCTTGCCGTGGCACTGTTTGTATTGCAGGAGGTGGCAGCGGCAGCAGATTCACCTCCTTTATTATTCTCCACAAGTTTGCTTTGTTCAAGTAATTTGGATTTTCAAGTTTCTCAAGAACAATGGAAGATCAGCGTGCAAGAATTAGATGGATTTTCCCGTCTTCATACCACACAAATACACACACACACACACACACACACACACACACACACACACACACACACACACACACACACACACACACACACACACACACACACACACACACACACACACATATACACACACAAACACACGTATTTTTTTTTCTTCCGCTTGTAACACTACGTGCTCAGCAAGTTCAAGGAATCGTCTTTGTATGTCAAATTCATGATATTGGGAATAGCATGTATTTGGATGGAACAAAATGTGGTTTTGAAACCCGTCAATAACGTGTCTTTATAAAAAAAAGTCTTATGAATTTTACAGGAAGGAAGCTAAGGAGGCATTTGAGAGCTCCGCTAAGCCCCTGCCATCAAACGGGCTTCTCGGCGGGTCTGCCTCAGAGAATATTACAGAGTTTGATTAATGCAAAACGTAAGCATCGTTTAAGAATATATGAACTAATGAATGGCGCAATTTTCTTTGTTGTTCCATCCAAGCTTGCATTCTTTCAAGGGTTCAGTTGTTTATTCTGTGATGACAGCAGCAATAACAACAGCATCACAAGCAGCGGCAAAGTAGTATTGGCACTAATGGTAACAAAATATCTTTGTATTTTTTCGTTATATTTTAGATTTATGTTCCCTTATTGCCGCCCTTCTCCCACATCCTTTTTACTTCTTCTTTTTCTTCTTCTTCCTCCTCTTCCCCCTTCTCCTCCTCTTCTTTTTTCTCCTCCTCCTGTCCCCCGACGGACAAGCCAACTTTCCAGTGCCACACCCTCTCTTTCGCTCACTGCATTGTATCACTCCTCCTCCTCCTCTTCTTCTTTCTCCTCCTCCTCCTCCTCCTCCTCCTCCTCCTCCTCCTCCTCCTCCTCCTCCTCCTCCTCCTCCTCCTCCTCCTCCTCCTTACACCAACACTATACACACACCACATAACCATCAAGACAAACAGTCATACTTTCCCCGACAAACGAAAAGTAGATGTAGATAATATCTCCTTTTCACACTTTCCTCGTAAATTCCATGTAGTTTTTCTATACTACATGGCATCACGTCTTTTCCTGCTAGCTTCAGCTGGAGGGATGGGTGGGTGGGGTGGAGCCTTCAACTGTACTATCCTTTCACTAATTCAAGTATTTAGTGTAGAGTAGATTTATTAAACAGCCTTTGCAGGGACCCTAGGGTCTGTTGCTGTTTGTGTTCCCTTGTATTCCTTTGTATTATATTCCTTTTCCTCCTCTTCCTCCTCCACCTCCTCTTCCTCCTCCTCTTTCTCCTCCTCCTCCTCCTCTTTCTCCTCCTCCTCCTCCTCCTCCTCCTCCTCCTCCTCCTCCTCCTCCTCCTCCTCCTCCTCCTCCTCCTCCTCCTCCTCCTCCTCCTGCCTCAAAACGCCGTTTATTTTTCACTTTTTGCCTCTTACTCTCCACAAGCCTTTGTGAGCCCCCCCCCCAACCTCTCTCTCTCTCTCTCTCTCTCTCTCTCTCTCTCTCTCTCTCTCTCTCTCTCTCTCTCTCTCTCTCTCTCTCTCTCTCTCTCTCTCTCTCTCTCTCTCTCTCTCTCTCTCTCTCTCTCTCTCTCTCTCTCTCTCTCAACATAAGCTACACCTCCTTTAGTTCCTTTTAAACAGAATGCAGCATCTTGCCTTTTCTTCCTTCCTTTTTACTGCACTCCACTCGTCATACTTTGCCATTAGTATTTCATTACTTCCCGTCTTTCGTTCTTTTTCCGCCCCTGATCTTAGCACAGTCCTTGCCTTCCTCCCTCTCGCTTGACTCGGCTTTGATATACTGGCCATTCATCATCATTAATGGCATCGGGGCGGGGAGTTTATCCGTGAAGGGTCGCGGCGAAATAGGGCGGGGCAGGATGGGGTGGGATCAGGTGAGGCTGGGGGAAGGATCACCCCCAATGGGTGTGTGGCAGGGAAGATGTGCACCTTACTCTGCTTATTACTTTCTTAGTTAATGAATAAGTTGGTAAAGCTGTATCGGTACAAGAATTATATTGAATATTTACTGATGTTTCGTGCGTTTTGAAGCAAAGAAGCTTTTTTTTTCTCTCAAGACAGTGATACACATTTATTTGGCATTACATAAGTCGTTGTAATTTTTTCCACCAAGAGTTGTATATACATTAGATTTTAAAACGTATCTTCACCTATGGTTATGCATTACAACACTCTAAATTACTGGTAGTGATTTTTATTAGTCAAGTGTCTAAACAAGTTGGAATGTTTAGTTGTACATACCATTCTAGTTTAGTAACGAAGTAGCTTGTTTGGAAACGAGGAATTTGTGTTGCTCTTTTCAACACAACATCTGCATCCACTCTCTCTCTCTCTCTCTCTCTCTCTCTCTCTCTCTCTCTCTCTCTCTCTCTCTCTCTTCTCTCTCTCTCTCTCTCTCTCTCCCCCATAAGTGCAAAGGTTCATGAAGTACGTAGTATAGGTATGCGTGATGCTTGGCGCCATTATTAATTGAATCAATGGCCAGGGTGAGCGTCAGCCATTGCACAAATGGAACAATATTTCCACTGTTTAAATGTTGGCTAAAGTGTGTTATTGAATTAATTAAAGGAAATCAGATTATGAAGCGTGGTAGTGACCATCTGCCTCCCAGGTGGCTCAGTGCTAGATGGCTTTGGGCCACGGAGGCTGTAGATGAGTGGTGGCGGGCGTGGCTGTGTGTGGGCTGCTGCCTGACCCACTTCAATAAGGGAAGGGACGGGACTGTCGGCCCCACATCCCAGACACGTTTTGGACCAAGACTTGCACTGAGCCGTGAAGCTCCCCTCTCCCAGTGGTGGTGGCAGCGGCGTCTTCAGGTCTTGGTCTGGCCAGCTAATATGTGGTATGTGTGATGATGGTTTGTGTCGTGAGCCAAACACCCTCGGGGAAGGATTATGTGTATTTTTCTTTGGTACTTTTGCCGATGTAGCACTAATGATGATATTCTTATGGCTAGTGAGGAGATTAATTTTGATAATAGAAATGTTGTTATTTACATCACACGAAGTACAGTTTTTTTGTAAGAGACAGGCTGTTCATCAATCATTGCACTGTAATCATATTTGTAATTTTTCTGTTTGTGGAAGACTTATCACTGAATTGTAATATTTTAGATACTACGGTAATAAACACACACACACACACACACACACACACACACACACACACACACACACACACACACACACACACACACACACACACACACCTATGGGTAAGGCTGAGACCTCCCACACGTCATGCACCCCCAATCTCTTTTCTAATATATATATATATATATATATATATATATATATATATATATATATATATATATATATATAAATCTTTTAAAAAGTTAATGGTTATATTTCCTCTCCTCTCTTTAACTAGCGATATATATTTTTTTTTCTTCTTGTCGATAACTTGTAGCTTAAGGGTCCAGCTGCCCTGGCGATAGTGCAAGGAAAGCAAGAAGCAAGGCCTTCCTACCTGCCCCAACTGAACGCCTTTTCTCCCTCCCAGTCTATGCAGGGCCGTGCCAGAGTAAAAAACCTTAAATAAACTGAGAGCCTCGGACGGGAGCTGTGTGCTCCCTTGGGGAGGAAGGGGAGAGCGGACGGCTCCAACACCTACATATATACCTCTACTGGCCATGAACACTCGGAGAGAGAGAGAGAGAGAGAGAGAGAGAGAGAGAGAGAGAGAGAGAGAGAGAGAGAGAGAGAGAGAGAGAGAGAGAGAGAGAGAGAGAGAGAATAAGAAGAGAAAAATAAGAGTGAGAAAGAGGATGATAGAAAAAAATGAAATAAATTACAAAATATTTGATTGACTCACAAAGTTCTTTTAACACACACACACACACACACACACACACACACACACACACACACACACACACACACACACACACACACACACACACACGTAGTTTGACTAATGCCGGGCAAGAGAGCGTCGCAGCAAGTTATACAGCAATGAATCACCTTTAAAGCAAGGCGCACACCTGACTGCTCTCGCGACAGAAAAATAATTAAGAGCTAAAGGACAACACAAACATAAAGTAATAATATTAACTCCATCGTGCAAGAAGAGGCGTCATACACTTCCTATTACATTTTGGTACAATTTGTTGTCCTCCTCCTCCTCCTCCTCCTCCTCCTCCTCCTCCTCCTCCTCCTCCTCCTCCTCCTCCTCTTCCTCCTCCTCTTCTGTGGTGGATGGTCCGCTACTCGTGGGTGGTTCAATAATTGACACTCCTCTCCACTACCTGCACCAACATGAACGTGGGCCGGACAGGGTAGTTGAATGATCATCAGCCCCTACTCCAGTCCCTCCGTCCTGAGTAGTTTGAATACCAAGCCGTGGCCGTGAGGTTGGTGTGGGCAGCCAACAGACGTCCCCAAGTCCTCCACGCTGTTCACATTGGCTTCACCTAAAGTACTCTCCACCTTGCGTCCTGCCAGATACGCAAGCTTTTCAGCCCAGCTCGTGTTTCCTACGTCCTCGTGCTTGGTTATATTTGTGTGTTGAGTAAACGTGGAGTTACTGTATTACCTTTGTCTGTCCTGCCTATTGCGTATACACAACACCTCTTCCTCCTCCTCCTCCTTTTCTTCCTTCTCTTCCTCCTCTTCCTCCTCCTTCTACTCCTCCTCTTCAATCATCGCCTCCATCACTTTGTTTTCATGGGTGTTTGTAATTATTTGTCATAATATTTGTGTTTTCTGTTGTCAATCCTACTTTTTCTTATGCTTATAATTTCCTCGCTCTAATATAATTTCCCTTGATGCACAAGAAGCCACGGCTGCTTTCACATAAGTAGCCTCCAATTTTTTTCACTTCCTTGACAAGTAGTTTGCATGTTGAAGTGGTTTTCCAGTATTTGCTGGTGTGGTAGCAACGTAGTCAGCAAACTGTTTTCATTAGCTTGAGGAAACACCGATGTTTTTTATTTTTTCAATTTCAAAAACTCTTGGGGTATATTTACTTTACTGTTGCGTGTTCGTGTTTCTAGTGTTATTTTTATGTTCTTATTCTCCTATCAACTCCATTTTAGTGTTTCGTGTGATGATTTTTATTTCAACCTTTTGTGTGTGGAAAGGCTTTTGTTGTTCTTGACAAGCACTTATTCCTTTGAACATCTATAGTGTAGCACGGGTATACTTTTTGTTCTCTATTCCTTAATCATTCATTCAACATGTTCTACCATGGTCATGCCTCTTCCTATTTTTCTTTTTGCATTTGATTCATTCTAACGAAACAACACAGTTTTATTTGCAGTTGCACCTAAACACCAACTCATAGTTTAAAGTTGTGTATGTGTGCAAGTGTGCGTGTTTATAGATGTGTGTGTCTGTTTGTGTTTATATGTATATAGGTGTGTTTGCGTTTTAATTAGTTTTATATTTATATCTATCTATCTATCTACCTATTTATCTATATGTATATATATATATATATATATATATATATATATATATATATATATATATATATATATATTTATTCATTCATATATTATCAGGGTATGTAGGTGAATTCCCGCGTATGCAGTGAACTGTATTTCACCTCAGAAAATTTGACCTCTTTGTTCTATATTCTGAGTTCACTCGTGGACAAGGTGTAACAACTACTAAGTCCCCTATACCAAGGTCACAGTGTAGCCGTTAGGCTAAAGCAATGGTGTATTGGAACGCAGGCAGATGATCTCTTTAGGAGACAATGGCTTGTGTTCCAGCGTCATAGTTAACTGGACCATACCATAATTAGTTTGGCCTGCAGTGTACTGGTGTGTGGCGACCTCTACACTGAAAGGCTCTCTGTAAGTCAGTTGATGGTATGAGTTTCCCGTCCTTTCCTTATTAATGGCAGTGCTCTTATTTTTATTCTTCATGGCAGCTGGTACTTGTCCTTTTTCCCGCAACGGATCATTCCTTAGTTGGCCTTTCGGGTTGCAGCAACTGGCACGTAAGAAGAGGCAGTGATACCATGTAGTATAGAAAAACTATCATAACATTTGTATAGGAAAATGAGAAAACAGGAGTAATCTACAGCTATTGCAACAACAAAACAAAAAAATCACGCGGGAATGAAATACTCGATTGGGTGAACAGATACTAAGTACTTACCAAGTTTCTTCTTCTGATAACTATTTATGCTGATAGAGAATTCCAAATGCGGGGGACTTAACTGTGTTACATTTCATCCAAGAGTGACCTGAGACTATGCAGTGAAGGAGAAGGAGGAGGAGGAAGAGGAGGAGGGAGAGGAAACAAGGGAACTTTTTCATGACCTTCACCTCGTCCCCAACGTGTATATAACAACATCCATTTATCCTTGTACACTATTTATGTTTTCAACTTCGTAAACTCTGTCACACATATTTTTGTCTTCCTCTCTCTCTCTCTCTCTCTCTCTCTCTCTCTCTCTCTCTCTCTCTCTCTCTCTCTCTCTCTCTCTCTCTCTCTCTCTCTCTCTCTCTCTCTCTCTCTCTCTCTCTCTCTCTCTCTCTCTCTCTCTCTCTCTCTCTCTCTCTCTCTCTCTCTCTGTCTCTTCGTACATACACACCTGGGGACGATTAAAACTTTTCTTAATTGCGTTTGATAGTCCGAAAGAAGCAGTTACGAATATTTATCCCGTGAGAGTGATGGCTGCATGAGAGGGGAGAATGGCGACTGGTGGTGGTGGTGGTGGTGGTGGTGATGGTGGTGGTGATGGTGGTGGTCGTGGTAATGGTACTTGGTTGGGTGGAGGGAGAGGTGAATTTTGCGGAGTGGTGGAGTTGGTGGTTGTTGATGTGTAGAATGTTGGGTGGTCTGGGTGGTGGACATGTGGTAAAGAGAGATAGAGATAGATAGATAGATAGATAGATAGATAGATAGAGAGAGAGAGAGAGAGAGAGAGAGAGAGAGAGAGAGAGAGAGAGAGAGAGAGAGAGAGAGAGAGAGAGAGAGAGAGAGAGAGTGGTAGCAAGGAGGAAGACCTGGTGTTCGTGTGTAGATACGTGACCTTCCAGACTCCTAGTTATGTGCTCCTGTCAGAGGAGATCATCTTCCTCATACTTTGAGTTCACCGCTTCGTCTCATGTTCAGTCCCTTAGCGCCTCTTCACCCTTCCCTTGCTACTTCTCACTCTCCTTCTTGGTGTTACGCTTCGTCTCACTTCACGAGCTTTCCTAATTTATTTTTCCCTTCTCAAAGCGTTACGTGGTAGTTAGTAATTACCAGCTTTTCTTTTCTCCAAGATCTCACCCTTTATTGAACTTCCCAGGGTCCGTTCTTTTCGATGGAACAACTCATCCATGTCCCTACTTCTTCCGTAGGGTGTATGTTTTTTGTCGCAAGTCACTCCCCTTATGACACCTTTTACTACACACGTCTTTGTTTTCAGGAGGCTTTTTTATCATTTTTGTTTATTTTTACTGCCATATAACTGTTAGATTGATGTTTATGATTATATCGTGAACTACTTTTACTACTACTACTACTACTATAAAAATTATAATAATGATAATAATAATGATAATAACCACAATAATAATAATAATAATAATAATAATAATAATAATAATAATAATAACAATAATGAAAATAATAATATTAGCAAAAGCTTCTCAGTGTGCAACATGTTTCTAACCACGTCCTGCCGCCTGTCACTAAGCCTGCAGTGTGAGCCGCTCCGCTTCCCACTCTCAGAGCCGCTAGGGATGTCACGCTAACCAGCTCATCCTCAGAACTGCAGCAGACACGTGCCTGGCATTCTGTCAGTTGAACGGGACGGACAATTAGTGGAGGCGCAACCCCTCAGAATTATATGAATGGAAGGGAGTCGTATGCTCCCTTCCTCTGCGCCATATGTTACGTGAGATGGTGCGTTGTGGTGCAGACGATGGTGGATGACAGGTGGTGGTGATGTGGATGGGGAGTGATGATGGTGTGATGGCGTGGGAATAATGTCGTAGGTAGGAGGTCGTGGCAAGGTGGATGGGAGAATGTGATGGAATGGAAGTGTTGGGGTATATATGTGGTTGGAGATTTGTGGTGCATGTGCTTATGTGAGGTTATGGTGTGGTAGACCGAAGGGAAGGAGTGTTTTTTTGTTAAAGTTTGTGTTAACAGAATGGTTATGGGATGGGTAGTTAGGTAAGTTTTAACCTGATTTATTGAAACAGAAAGAAAAGTAACTAGTTATGTCTAATTGGCAGATATTAGATTTAAGAGCATTTACGTGGTATGCCCTACGGTCTTTTTATTTTATATTTTTTTAACTTTTATTTTTTATTGAGATTGTGTAGTTAAACACGGCAGGGCGATAGGGCAGAGTTATCGGAATGCTGTC
>JAPQNM010000002.1:2737857-2750357 GCA_029783475.1 Metacarcinus magister
CATGTCCATAAAGTTGTTTTTTTCAAGTTGAATTCCTAGTTAATATTATATCAAGTTACTAAAATAAATACGTTTTAGAATAATAACATTTTGTGTTCTAACATTAAAAAAAAAGTGTTCTAGTGCCATAACTACACCGTCGTGGCTGAATTCTTGATTCTTTTTAACATAGGATTAAATACAAATAACGAAACCTCTTCTTCTATAACGAGGGAATATGTTGAACTACGTACGTACTACTAGTAAACTATGTGTTGGAAAACAAGATAGAATAGAGCAAGTTTTCTCTCCGCCCACCTCTCCCTCAGACAACGTGCCGGCTGGAAGCAATTTGAAAGGAACATTTCGTGCTTTGTAGAAAGCAATGAAGTTCAATCAAGACTGCACATAATCATGGTTCAACATACTAATGCATCACATGTCGGAACTACTCAGTCTCAGAATTAGTGTAAAGACTATCTATCTTTATACCCGACTGACTTCCCCTTAACGAAGATAGCAGAGATGTGGCGTTTGCATAATTAAATTCACATACATTCCCTTACATTTATGCCTCTAGGCGTCTTGGGTAGAAGGGGCTGATTCTTACCGTACTACACTGCGTGCAGGGTCAGTCTCGCCGCACAATCAGTGAGGAACCGACAGCAGAAATGGTTTACCCTTGCCGCATCACAATAAACTCATCCCCTTCCCAGTACCTGACCCGATCACCTGATCAAACCAGATGCGGTAAAATCTCCTGTCGAGGCCGTCGAGCCGTCGAGGCGATTCCATTCATGTATTCACAACTACTATCCATTCATTTCCATCACAGACAACCATTTTTCTTTGCTCCACAAACATCCCTCTTGCATCTAACGCTGTCTTCACACTGTCGATCCATCCCATGTGTGGTCTCTCTCTCAACCTCCCATCAGACCTATTTATCTTTTTCACCAATCGTTCCTCTTCCTTTCTCTCTACATGTCCAAACCATCGCAACACTTCCTCCTCTGCTCAATCAGCCAACTCTCACAGGAGTTCTGTGCACTTCCTCATTTCTTAGTCTACCTTTAGTGTTACTACACACATGCTCCTTGGACACGATATCATTTATATTTAATTTGTTTTTCTGTTACCCTCATATTCCATATTTTGACCCCAAACAATGCAGATCAAAGTCCAATAATGTATCTTCTTAGGACATTAGACAACCCAGTCCATGGTTGTGAAACTATAGGAAGTTCTATCATTTGTAACATATATCAGACATATGGAGTCGTATGAATGTTATGATTGAGACACAAAAGCAGTTTAACATGAATTGGAATTACATTATATGACATAATACGATGAGCTAAGTAAAAAAGTAGTGAAGCAGCTGTTGAGGGGAAGAAGAGAACATAGACGGAAAGTCGTTGAGCGTGGAACTGAAAATAGATTGCCAATTTAGGTTCACAAAGGCAGGCTAAGGATTGAAGAAGACATGCTAAGTAATCATAAAACAAGGAGGAACAATCTATCACAAAGGAAAGTCAACTGCATAAACGAACATTAATGAAGGATGTCTGAAGGAAGACCCTTTGCCCGTTGTGAACCGCTAACGATGATGATGATGATGATGATGATGATGATGATGATGATGATGATGATGATGATGGTAATGAATAGTATAATTAGTGCATGTATTCCACTCACCTTTCCTGCAAAACCTCGAGGTGAAGTTGAATAATTGCGATGAAGCTGTGAAATTGTCAACAGTCCAAGGTATTTTCTCATTGTGTTTGCTTTTCTGCATCATGTGTGACGTGTAAACAATATTAGTGTTGTTTTTTTTTCATCGCAGTATTTCCATTGCTCAGTTATATTGGGTAAACCTTACATGTATGTGTGAGTGTATGATGGAGAGCATTTCACCAAGCCACGAGTCTGCTCATCACTTACCTGAGGTTAATTACGGTTCTGCCACTATGCGTTGCCTCCATGTACCTGCAGTGTTCAATTTTCTCAATGCTTCATAGATCAACATTTTATAACACACTTCTGACCACACAGACGCAAGTGGGACCGAGGAAGCTTCAACACTCACTAGAGGAAGTGTAAGGCGCGATGGCAGTGTGCACCGTGCCTTGTTCTTTTACGGAAAACAGAACCACTATGAATAATAAACTAATTCACCTGAAACACACTTCTTGGCACAACGCTTTATTCGGACACAACCCAAGACAGTTGCATAATGGGCGTCTGTGTCGCTAGAAATTACTTGTTTCCTCACGAGATGTTTTTTCCTCCGGCGTGCCAGCTTAGGGAAATGTGGAGGTGTATGTGGAGCAAGACAACACAGGTGCATCCTCATGAGTCATTCCGTAGCACCTGTGACCCTTCGCTGCTGTTGTGGTGCAAGGGAAGACATCAGTAGTTCGGGTTAGTTTCAGGAATACCAAATGAACGGCAGTACCTGAAGCACAGATCAACACAAACGGCCGGCATGGCAACACGAGGCGGGAATTGTTGTGGAAACGTTGTCCAGGTAAATAAATGTAACGCTTGGAGTGTATTGTTAACCTCGGGAAACAGTTGCATGGAGGTTTTATTGGACTGTTTCAGTTAAAAAAAGAGAAAGTGTCTTTCGAGTGAGGTCCAGCTCACGCAAAATTTAGAGAAAAGGAGAGAGGGGACTTGAAAGGAAAGCGACAGTGAGGCACAGTCGACAGGCAGAGAACGAGAGCTGCAGTTTTTGATGCATTGTTCGCGGTATACATTTGTCAGTCTGTCTGTCGTTTGACTTGCCATCCATCAGCTTACGTGAGTGACCTGATGGACAGTTTTGGTTACAATTTTGCGGAACAAAGGACAATATAATTCAAATTTCACGTTAACATATCGTCCTTTATCCCATGTTGCAGCTGTGATATCATGCAGTTGTTTCATAAGGATGTCACTTGCTTTTCAACTCGCCATCCAACTGCCAATTCACGTTCCACAAGAAGCAGGAACTACCATCATAAGGTAATGACACCAATCGAAAAACAAAGACCAACATTATATAGGAATAAACAGTTTACCATTGACATTAATTCTCACTTTGGCTAACGTAAAATGGAAATAGAAGCGAGGGTGATAGTTTCAATGGTTCTGCAACAAAGGCGGGCCACAGTAGCCTATGCATCTTTCTGCTCGTGGTGGAAGGGAAGGGTAGAGGAAGGGAAAGCTAAAAAAGACACGCCTGCTCTTTCATTCTTTGTGTTAACGGCGTCCTTTGGCTGGTGCCGAACACTGCAGTCCCTTCATTCTTTGAGAGGAACGATGAGGAGATACATAGAAGAGGAAGAGGAAGAGGAGTAAGAGGAAGAGGAAGAGAGGAAGAGGAGGAAGAGGAGGAGGAGGAGGAGGAGGAGGAGGAGGAGGAGGAGGAGGAGGAGGAGAGAAGAAAAAGTAGAAGAAGAAGAAGCAAAAGAAGGAGGAGAAGGAGAAGAAGAGAAGAAGAAAAAGAAGAAAAAGAAGAAGAAGAAGAAGAAGAAGAAGAAAGAGGAGGAGGAGAAAGAGGAGAAAAGGAGGAGGGAGGAGAAGGTGGAGGAGGAGATGGAGGAAGAGAAAGAGGAGGAGGAGGAGGAGGAAGAAGAAAAAGAGAAAGAAAAAGAAAAAGAAGAGGAGATGGAAAAGAACGATAGAAGAATAAATGAGTAAAACAGGATAAGAGGCAAAGAAATAAGCAAGAGAGCCGGAAAATAAGCAGGAAGAGGAGGAGGAGGAGGAGGAGGAGGAGGAGGAGGAAGAGAACGGACGTGCTCCACCTCAACCATTGTTTTAACGATCACGCCCCCAAGCGGTTTTAATCCCCTTCTCTCTTATTCTCTCTATCTCTTTCTCTCTTTTTTATCCTATTCCTCTTCCATTTCTCTTCTTTCATAACTCTCCTCCTTTCTCTCTCTCGTCTCTTCTTTCCCGCCACCCTCAAGTCTTTGCCCTCTCTCCTCACCTGCCCCTCTTGAGACACCTTGCATTATATCTCTCTAGAGCAAACTGAGATCCACGCAATAATTCCTTGTGTGTCTGTGTGTGTGTGTGTGTGTGTGTGTGTGTGTGTGTGTGTGTGTGTGTGTGTGTGTGTGTGTGTGTGTGTGTGTGTGTGTGTGTGTACATAGGACAGAGAAAAACAACAATGAAAGAAAAATAGTTTCGTAGTTATAAGAGAGAGAGAGAGAGAGAGAGAGAGAGAGAGAGAGAGAGAGAGAGAGAGAGAGAGAGAGAGAGAGAGAGAGAGAGACAAGAGGTAAACAGAAAGAGTGAAGTAAAGATACACACACATGGACAAACAACAAACAAGCAGAGTAGGAGGTAGACAGGAAGGAAGAGAGGAAGAAAAAATAAATGTTTGGGTGCGCAATACTTTTCCCCCTCTTTAGGTCTGAATGAATAATTAATGAAGTGTTAAAGGGGCCACAACCACGGTGGGAGGGGGGGGAAGGGGAGGGGAGGGGGGGAGGAAGGTGGGAAGGGAGGAGAGGGGGGGTGAGAGGAAGGGGGGAAGGGAAGGAACCAGAGGAACGCATCACATAGAGGCGGGTCGCTTCTCTGATTGACCCTATGTGTGGGTGTGGTGTGTGTGTGTGTGTGTGTGTGTGTGTGTGTGTGTGTGTTAGATAGAGAGAGAGAGAGAGAAAAAACAAAATCTTACCAAGTTAGAAGACAAACTGAGACACCATGTTACGACAGGAAGGCACAATTGGACGGAAACGCATTCAGTACATACATAGACAGTTAGAAAACATGATATGATTACAATAGATAAGACTCATAAGTTGTAATGGAGTTTCAGTATTTTTGGAAAACGAACATCAAACAAGTGAAGGGACAACAGGGTATTAAGACTGTCTGGCGCACCTCACTTTCACTGTCAGTATTTGTTATCCTTTCAGAAATCCCTGATGAATATGACATTTATATGAAAAAGATGAAATTTTCTTTGTATCTTCTCATGTATATATCTTTTGTTATATGTTTATCTATACAAATATATCTATATATAAAGTGGTGGGTGAATAGCTACATAAATACATACATGAGTTCATATACATATATATATATATATATATATATATATATATATATACATATACATATATACATGCATACATATCATACACACATTTTGATAGAGATATATTTCACTCTTTCTCAATATGAAATTCTTTACTATGTGAAGTATTCCTTTTACGACTTGGTTTTCTTCGCAACCAATATTGCGTCTGCCTCCAGGCACGAGTGGTGACCACGAGTGCTTGTATTAAATATTTATCTTGGCTCGAGTCCTGCAGTTCTAATACAGCTCTTATCTTTCCGAAAATCTCCTCAATATGAGAAAAAGAAGAAATATTACCTGTATCGTCTGGAAGTAAATCAAGTTTCGGTAATAAAGACAATCATGAAAGCTATTAAGAGAGAGAGAGAGAGAGAGAGAGAGAGAGAGAGAGAGAGAGAGAGAGAGAGAGAGAGAGAGAGAGAGAGAGAGAGAGAGAGACGGACGATGCAAGGAGAGTTATCCCCATTGGCGCATTACCGAACTTTGTGACACATGTGCTGTTTGGGTTTATCAGATGATGTATGAGCGTGGTCTGCAAAGTTCCAAGGCCACATACACACTTATCACCACCAAAGACGCCTCGTACCCCTTAGCCATCATCTAGACGCAGCTCAGTGTGGAGTGTTTCCTAAAGAACGGGAATTCTCATGAGTCGCCATCCGTTTCTCGCTCGTCAGCTTAGCGGCGGGAGATTGCACAGGAAGAGGATAACAGACCAACTCACCGCTTGCCGTCTTTGTGCCTGGATTCTGACGTAGCTTTGCGGATACAAATGGTCTTTTCCTCTTTGTCGCCTTCCTCGCCCTCCGCCCTCATAAGGCTAGCACTCTCCACTCCCTCTGCTTCAGCTATACCGCCACTACCACCTGCCCCTTCTGTTCTCTTCACGTCTTCAGCGACCTCAACCTCTTTACTCTTCCTCTTGCAGCCGGTACTCTCACCGTTTCTTGCTCCTTCCATCAGCCTTTTTTTCCGCTTCTTCTCCCTTCGCCCACCTTCACCTCCATCTGGCCAGCATTTTCTGCCAATTCCATTCCCTCCGTCCCACCAGCTCCTACTACTTTTACCCACATCCGCACCGTTCAAGTGCTTTTCGTTTTTCCCCCATGCAGTCAGCACCATATTATTTTACATCTGACCATGGACAGTGAACTCTATTTTTTCTTTCCCATTATCTGTTTTAGTATCTTTTATTGATGGCTTGAATGTTTTTCTTTTTTTTTAATCATAAAGACGTATGTCTTCGTAGACGAGGCGCCGCTCAACAGGTGATGGAGATGCTGTGCTGCTGGCTTTGTTGTGCAAATTAATTAACATTGGGTGTGTTACCTCCATTCCATCGGCTTTTTCCCTCCACCGGTGTCATACCTGTGTTTCTAAATTAGTTTAATTAAACACTGCAAGGACAGGTAGTTCACTTACTCCGAGTCACCAGTTTTGTGTTGTTTGATTCTCAGTGAAGTGTGTGTCTTACGTATCTAAGGAGACTCCATCCATGCAGCCATTCTAAATGAAGTCGAATCAAAGGATCTCAGTATCATCTTCTGCTTTATCTCATTGTGCGACATGATATATATATATATATATATATATATATATATATATATATATATATATATATATATATATATATATATTGTATATGTGTTCATGTATGTTATGAAGGGCAAAAAGAGGCTTCATCTTTTTCAACTTTTGCTTTGGAGCCAGAGATCAAATTGGCTTAGGTATCCAGTGCGTGATGTGGCTGTGACCTTTGGGAGTCATGCGAGTTTCTGGTTTCAGTCTCAGTATTTTGAGAAAGTCTACATCGTAAAACAACAAAACAATGAGTAATGTTATGTTTAGGATGTATGAGATAAGTGCATTGGTAGGTCAGTTGAAATAAGCGGCTCGGGGTGAGGAAGGCCTAGTGCAGACAACCTTGGAGGCGGAAATGAACGAGGCTTTGATAGGGTCGCAGGGGAATCAGGACCACAGTCGCGGATGAGGTGGTATAACTGTGAGCTGGGGAGACTGGCGGCGCATGTAAGGGAATATCCTGGTCTGGAATCTGACATAAAGGTAGGACGTGATCTGCTGTACTGTTGAAAGGATCAGTTTAGTTAATTCAAAGGAGCAGCGTGGTATAAAGGACTAGTCGAGTCTTTGGTCTTAGAAAATGTGTCGACCTTCTACTTGAATAAATGGTTTGGTGTATCGCTGGTACTGTACTGTGATTCGGTCTGGTTTGTAAAGTAATGTTTCAGTCTGGTTTGGAGCACTGGTTACCTCTTGGGTCTGGTTTGCAAGAGTGGTCTTGGGTCCGGGTTGGAGGAGTGGCGTAGTTTGCATTCTAGTCTCTTCGGGCTTTATATAATTCCCTCCCCTAATGGAACCTTAAGTCTGGATACTGGTGAGGTGTCAGCTCGCATTATGAATATTCTCCTTGCTTATTGAAGATGTCTTACTTAGAATGTTCTTTACCTTCCATTCTTGTTTAAATGGCAGTCTCTCTCTCTTTCTACACCGAGGAACAGTACTGCAAATCTATAACAACGATGGTGTAACAGTAGTAGTAGTAGTAGTAATAGTAGCAGTAGTAACAGTAGTAGTAATAATACTAATAGTACGTAGTAGGAGTAGTAGTAGGTACTAGTAGTAGTAATAGTAGTAGTGGTGGTAGTAGTAGTAGTAGTAGTAGTAGTAGTAGTAGTAGTAGTAGTAATAATATTATTATCATCATTATTGTTATAATTGTTATTATTATTATTATTATCATTATTATTATTATTATTAATATTAACAATAATGATATCAATGGTTATAATAATGACATTAATAATGATGATAATAGTTATAATAATAATAGTAATAATAATAATAATAACAAGAAGAACTATAATAATAATAATAGTATTAATGCATCTATCTATATACCAGGCTGTTATCACCAAAAGGGGGTAGCCAAGATAAGGCACGCAGACACACATTTATGCAAACACACACACACACACACACACACACACACACACACACACACACACACACACACACACACACACTCCTCTCACTTAGCCCCTAGTCCCCCATAGGAGAAGTTTAGTTACGCTAATGGGGCCGAGGCGGGTCGTATCCACAATAACAACAAAAACAATAGTAATAATAATAATAATAATAATAATAATAATTGTAATAATGATAATAGTAATAACAGTAATAATAATAATAATAATAATAATAATAATAATAATAATATTAATAATAATATTAATATTAATAATAATAGTAGTAATAATAATGATAACAATGCATTATTTGTTGTGACAATTATCTGGGCAAATGATCGTACACATTTATTTTGCCGGGTAATTCTTTTTATTATGAATAATTATTAGGCCATAATAATTCAGGAAATAATGTTTGCTAGGCTTACCTTACATTACCCGCGTCTCTTGGAAACTCATCATGCTACTAAGTGCAATGGTAAAACAGAAATAGAAAAAAATATCAATACAATATGAAATAGAGGAAATAATACGAGGAAGTAAAACAATGTTACTAAGTATATTTATATATGTATTATAATAGTTTGCCTTATTGTCTTTGTATGGATCAGATCTTTTCCTCAATGAATTATATCTGATCCTTTTTTGAGCCTCATCCTAAAAAACAATACTGAGCTTAGGTTATTTTACATATTGTTGAAAAAGTGTAAATATATCTGAGGATCAATAATAAATGGTTTAGGAGTTAAAATTCTGCCAAAATAACAAAACAGGGAAACAAACGTATGTACAACACCTGTTTACTCCCGATGAGGCGAAAACAAGTCTTGGTGTGAGAATATGAATAGTGTTGTTTAATGTACTTACCCGCCTGGTGAAGCGAAGGGTCCACTGCTAGCAATAACAATACAAAACATCGTGGTATTGACTATGTGAGAATGCATGGAAACAGATTATATATTTATTATTCTATTGGGTGTAATCAGAGTTTATAATTTTTCAGCAGAAAGTCAGTTAGTGTACGTTTTATCAAGAAAATACGACGTTCACGTATATCTTTACCAGTGTTTCCGTCTTGGCTGCTGCGGAACCAATCAACTAAGTGTTATGTGTGTGTCTTGTATTTATGAATTATGTCCTAAGCTTCTTCATCTTCTTCATCGAGAACAGATGGTCTTTTGGGAGATGTCTCGTAGCCTCGCCCGGGAACATGGTCTCCACATGACTTTTTCTCTCTTCCATTGTTTTGAGGAACGTTGTGTCCTGCCTCCCCTGCATCCCCTCCGAAGGGTGTGAAGAGAAACGATAGCATGGAAAAAAACTAACTTTCTTCCTCCTCCGATTATTTTCTCTTTAACACAGGATCGAGGTAGTGTTTTTACGTGATAATTCGACTAAGAGTCTAAAATTTTGTTGATTCAGTAAAAAAAAAAAAGAAGAACCGCTGCAGTTAAAGTTGAATTATAAGCCATTATTTTTCCTTAGTTTAAAATTTCTCCGCATTAATTTCTCTTAAAAGCAGAATAATACCATGAGATACTACCAGGCCTTGACCTTACAAAAATATCTTCTACAATTAGATAGATACAGACCTTCCAAGCTACTGATGTGTATAAAGCAAGCGAGAAAAAGCATCTCTACTGAATTATCTTCCTTGGCTGCTTAATTGGCTTAGTCTGCAGAAACTAGACAGTCGGCCGTAAGCATCTTGTTGTGTGTTTTCCTTATCTTGTTAGTAAGACCTGATAGTTCTTCCTCGGTGGTGGTGGTGGTGGTGGTGGGGCGGCGGAGTGGATGGCGTCATTGTTTAGCTCCGTTCGGCTTGGCTTATCAGAGAGCACTGCTGCCTGGGGTGCTTAGCAAAGACAGAGAAGCCCACACCTCGGATAAAGCCATAGCCATGACAGCAGCACACGCAACGCCTCGTATGCTCGGCTCACGTTACAACTTCCACGTGTCATGCCAACTCTACATACAGCACCAAGTTTGCACATTACCTTCCATTGCCTTGTATATTATTATTGCTCTGACTATCACAAACTCTCTATGCCTTTGTGTCTTTGTTATTTTTTTTTTTGGGGGGGAGAGTCTCGGTGTCTTCCATTACGTTCAGCGATGCTATATGAGACAAGCCATTGTTGCCTTGCTGAGGTGCGTACATACTACACGATTCTGTTGGCTTAGATGGAAACAGCAGAACCTCGTGTTATCTTGGCTTTGTCCTGCATTGGTATCCTGGGCTTCAGCGTCGCCATTAGGGAGGTGTGCAGTCATTCGAGTTTATCCTCTCCCTACTATTCGTTCTCAATGACATAAATAGCTTGTTCAGACCTCGAAGTCCCTTTACCATTTAGCCAACACAAACCCGAGACCATTTGCCTCACCATTGTCTCTTGTTTGCCTCGCGTTTATCCCGACTCCCTCACGCCTTCCTGCCTCTCTCTCTCTCTCTCTCTCTCTCTCTCTCTCTCTCTCTCTCTCTCTCTCTCTCTCTCTCTCTCTCTCTCTCTCTCGTCTCCTCTCTCTCTCTCCTCTCTCTCTCTCTCTCTCTCTCTCTCTCCTCTCTCTCTCTCTCTCTCTCTCTCTCTCTCTCTCTCTCTCTCTCTCTCCTCTCTCTGTCTCTCTCTCTCCTCTCTCTCTCTCTCTCTCTCTCTCTCTCTCTCTCTCTCTCCTCTCTCTCTCTCTCCTCTCATCTCCTCTCTCTCTCTCTCTCTCTCTCTCTCTCTCTCTCTCTCCTCTCCTCTCTCTCTCTCATCTCTCTCTCTCTCTCTCTCTCTCTCTCTCTCTCTCTCTCTCTCTCTCTCCTCTCTCTCCTCTCTCTCTCTCCCATCCTCCCTATCCTTACCTACCTAATTCAAACCTCTGTAACATCCTTTCCTCAATTACTTATTTACTTCCAATCCTTCTTCCTTACCTTTATTTCTGTGGCTCTCCTTCTATGCCTTACATTTCCCAGCCTTGTGTTCCTGCCTCGCGCACCTCCCTGTACCAGTACCTATCCCTCCCAATTCACGCCTCAATACATCTCGGTTTTCCCCCTCTGATCTCTTTTTACGCCTCAACCCTCCCTTTCTTCCTTCTTGCCGATAGCCTCTCAGCCACACTCTCTAAGCCTTGGTATCTAACCTTATACATTACACACTCCAACCCTCTTTTCTGACTGACAATTTTTTAGCCTCGTCTCTCCTACATCATGATTATATTGTCTATCTTTGATCTCCGGCAAAATGATCCCTTCTACGTATAGCTTGCCCTTCCTTGCCTCTCCCCTCAGCCTGTTACTTTCCCCCCACATACTCCATACTAAGTTTAGAGTTCTCCTTCCCTGCTTCAAGTTCACTAACCAAGGCCTTCTTCCCTGCCTCACACCGCCACAGCTCCCCAACTTTGCTTTACTCTCCCCTGTTCCATTAACCTGTCTTACACCTGCCGCACACACAACACTGCCTTAGAACCGCTTCGCTTACATTACCTGCATCTGCTTCCCGGCACAGGTTTGGAGTTGGTAAATGTAAGACTAAGAGACAAGGTGGCTTCCTCTCTCTCTCTCTCTCTCTCTCTCTCTCTCTCTCTCTCTCTCTCTCTCGCTCTCGCTCTCGCTCTCGCTCTCTCTCTCTCTCTCTCTCTCGCTCTCGCTCTCTCTTTTCCGTTCATGAAAATTTAGACTTTGCCCGCTCTTGGAAATTCCCAGTGGCAAGGGAAGCGTGGTGTACAGCAGTCAACTGGTGGCATTAATCGCCTTTTTTCTGACGTAAACTAACTAAAGCTCATTTGGGAGTTTTACGTGTTTTTATCGCCGTTTATTTTTTTTTCTTCAAATTACATTTTTTTTTGTTTTTTGCATTTTCTTTTCTCGTTCATTTATTTAAAGTGGAGAAAAAATGGGCAGAGTGGATATATCGAGCAAAAACTGATTGCTTCTATACTTGCAGGAGACGGAAATCAAGTGTGTGTGTGTGTGTGTGTGTGTGTGTGTGTGTGTGTGTGTGTGTGTGTGTGTGTGTGTGTGTGTGTGTGTGTGTGTGTCCTTTGTTGCTTGCTTACATGTTTGTCATTAACTTCCTCTTCTCTGTTGCTCCTCGCTCTGATTCCTTACTTATACATCGCTCAATCCAATATGTTTTCACTACTAACAAAGCGTCACCAGCTCCGCCATATAACCAGTGCTTGGAATAGAGCTGTAGGGCGAGTTTGGGGGCGATAAACGTGGAGGCGGAAGGACGTTGTTTGCATAATTAAAACATGGGTCTCTGTGACGTATAATATGCATGATTTTCCGTCCGGTCATGACTGCCACGAGAGAAGGATTTGTCGCTGCATTTTGTGGCGGTGAATCTGAGAGTTGGATGGAGGTTGCTAGGGATGTGGATGTACTGCGGCATGAAGGATTGTTGCTTGTTTGTTGACAATTGATTTGATGAGGATTTTTTCTTCTTCTTTAATTATCTTGG
>JAPQNM010000002.1:2755357-2762857 GCA_029783475.1 Metacarcinus magister
GAATTAACTTCTTACTATTGTATAATCCTAGGAGTAAAATAAGATTTAGCGCAAAAGTATTGTAAGTGGATTGTTTTTACATAAAGTTCACATTAGTTTATAAAATGCAATGTTTCTCCAATTAGGTCCTTAGCGTGTTACAGATATTGAGATTGTTTTGTTGTCAATCCTATACCTAGGTTAGTCCCTGTTGAGACCTGACTCCAGGTTGAGGTGCCGTATGCATTATGTAGAAGGGTAAGGTGGGCGAGGACTTAGCTTCCCTTGTCGTCTTCTAATATTGTTAAGGCCGCACAGAGATATTGCTGCAGGAGACTGTCTTTTCCTGATTTCTGCTCAATAGTAATGTTGACAAACGTAACATTGTCCCAGTGTGTGTTGAGAATCATCTTATGGGCGTGTAAAATTTAAGGTGTCACTTATTGCTTTTGTTGGAGCTATAAGCGAGAGGTGCGCGCGCACACGCACACGCACACACAAACACACACACACACACACTCATACTCACACACACACACACACACACACACACACACACACACACACACACACACACACGCACACGCGCACACACACACACACACACACACACACACACGCACACGCGCACACAACACGCGCACACACACACACACACACACACACACACACACACACACACAGATTCAAGAGAAAAAGAGATATGAAACTTCTCAAGAGAAAAATTAAGAAAACATTGACATCATAAGCTATGAATACCATCTTCCCTAATACATTTATATATGTATATATATATATATATATATATATATATATATATATATATATATATATGTTTGTTTTCCTCAGTATATCATTTTTTTTTAACTCTGAATATCTGAGTGAATCCTGTTAGAATAGCACGGCCGTATATGGAATGACGTCAACAAATCAAACAAGGAATGTGAAACAAGTAGCTGCTGATAATTATTCACGAAGTTTTAGAGAATATATACATATCATGCAACTAAAGTATAAATGCCGAAGAGGTGAGTCGTCTGGTGCAGCTTCGTTATGAGAAAATTCTTCATTAATGTGTCCATGTTCTTCCGTAGTGACGCAACACAAATATTAGCGGTTAATTGAGGCGCCACACGCTGCCGGATGTATAACTGACATGAAGGTTCTGGTAATGAGGTTGTATACGTATGTTGTGTTCACGTGTGCAGGTAATTATGAGGCGTGTGACCTTCTGGCTTTTGTTTTGAAATTATAATGAGTAACGAAATACGCGATTTAATGACGAAGATGATTAGTTAATCATAAAAGCACTTTAACTATTTACCCTGACACAGAAACCTTAGAAAAAAGAAACTTCATACTTTTCAGAATTAAATTTCATCAACTGAGATAATCTACATATTAGTTTTCAAAGACTTTATTTTGGGGAGCGTGAGATTATTCAAAAGTTTGTCTAAAAGTTTTATTAACACATAATGAAAACTGATTCCTCTTCTCTTCTCTTCTCTTCTCATAAAATAAATAAAAAAAAAAAAAATTGTGCAGCTTTATACTGTATATCTTCACGTCAGGAAGAATATTGCACTTGTGGAAATATTCTTTGCAGACCAAGATCAACTAATAGGATCTTTGCACACCTGCAGACATCATAAACCTTCGAATATTAAATTTGCCTCTCTCTCTCTCTCTCTCTCTCTCTCTCTCTCTCTCTCTCTCTCTCTCTCTCTCTCTCTCTCTCTCCTCTCTCTCTCTCTCTCTCTCTCTCCTCTCTCTCTCTCTCTCTCTCTCTCTCTCTCTCTCTCTCTCTCTCTCTCTCTCTCTCTCTCTCTCTTACTCTCTCTCTTACTCTCTCTCTCTCTCTCTCTCTCTCTCTCTCTCTCTCTCTCTCTCTCTCTCTCTCTCTCTCTCTCTCTCTCTCTCTCTCTCTCTCTCTCTCTCTCTCTCTCTCTCTCTCTCTCTCTCTCTCTCTCTCTCTCTCTTACTTAAGCGGGTGATTTAGATGTGCTACTGTTCGCCCTCTCTCTCTATCCTCCTTTTTTTAATCACTCTAGCTTTCATTTAAAAATATTCCACATTTTTTTATTCCCAAAATTTCCATCCACGCCCGTCCCGTGTCATAATAAAGGCGTAAAATAGTGGCCAAACTTTTTTCTGTTATTACTTTTTTTCCATTGATGAAATTCATAGGTCGAGGAGAAAAGGAGATAAAAAAAATCCTCTTCCATTACTTTTGCATATATTTCGCATATTTGTTTTATTTTGATGCGTTTTTGCTTACGTTATGGGCGCTAACCTGAGATACAAATGTTTGCTGTAATTTGAAACGTTTCGTATAATTTTCTACACTAATTATTATGAAGTTGATAATAATAATGATAATAACAGTAATATTATTAATAATTGTAATAATAACAATAATAATTATAATAATAATGATAGTAGTAATAAGAGTAATAATGATAATAGTAATGATAGAAATAATGATAATTTCAATAATAATAATAATAATAATAGTAATGGTATTAATAATAATAATAATGATAATAGTAATGATAGAAATAATGATAATTTCAATAATAATAACAATAATAGTAATGGTATTAATAATAATAATAATAATAATAATAATGATAATAATAATAATAATAATAATGATAAAAATAATAATAATAATAATAATAATAATAATAATAATAATAATAATAATAATAATAGTAATGTAGAAATAGTATGAATAGTGTTGACTGATGGGAAAAGAAAACCAAGACTAAAAGTTTGTATTTCTTTTCATTTCTAGAATAGTTTCGCCTTCACAGTTTCCTCAAGAGACCTGAAACGGCCCTCAGTTCCCTTGAGAATGCCGTGAAGGCGAAACTATATAGTCTGGAAATAAAGCAACCCTACCTTTACCTTGGTTTTTCCTTTTCCATCGAACAACAATAACAAAAATAGTAATGATAACAGCAGCAATAATAATAATGATGATAGTGATAATAATAATGATACTTTCACTACTACTACTACTACTACTATTACTTGTTGTGTGTGTGTGTGTGTGTGTGTGTGTGTGTGTCTGTCTGTCTGTCTGTCTGTCTGTCTGTCTGTCTGTCTTCACCTTTTTTTTTATCTCTTGCGCTCTCTCTCACTTTACATTTCTTATATTCATGAGAAAAAATTCCAACAGCATCAACGCAAATGTTAGGAAATAAAGCGGAGAACATGACAGTGGAACAGCCGTAAACAAAGCACTAAATTAACTCCCGCACCTGTGATGAATACCTTTTGAAGTGCATCATTGGTAATTATTGATGCGTCGCTTTGTAAAGTTTTATATAATCTAATACAGCGATGTGTATCTGTATGCATAGACTCTTTCGTTTACCCATTTCACATTCATTTTATTCTGCATATGTATTTTTGTACAAACACATCAAGGTCGCTGCCAGTACACGGTCCTCAGCAGGCATGTGTTACGCATTTTTTTGCAGGCGTCCGCTACCTGCTCGTGGTCAGAATTTTTTTTGTAGAACTCATGTATCTAGGAATACTATACAACACACTTGTATAAAAGGTATAATATGTACAAAAGGTGTCATTGTACACTTCAGGAGCAGTCATTGATGACATTTCAAAGAATATGAATCAAAACAAGTAAAAAACAAAAACTATTATTGCTACACCATTTTACGTAAGGAGGACCTATTGAAATGTGCACCGGAACGTTTTGCTACAATTAAATCCGTGTAGTATTTAATTGTGTAGACTATACGATGTTACGCTTACGCCCGTCTGAAAATTTGATGCATTAATTGAAATTTCAATGATAGGAAAGTGAAAGAAATTATAGTGATGAAATAGTGCATACATTTTACGTTATTTCCCAATAGTGGAATTCATTAATTTTACAGCTTTGGATCCAAGTTCGTTTTATGCAGAAGCTCGTGAATGCGATAGCTTAATGCTAGACCCGTTCACCTTTTTCTCGGCTATTTACGAATATTTTTTCTCAGCATTGAACGACAACATCAAAACTACGCGAATGCCTAACGAATTAATGACTACTTCACACGCTAATACCTGGGGATGGAGGATGGGACTGCACTGAAAAGGATTTTTGTCAAAGGTGCCAAAAAAATATCATACAAGCATCTAGCTTTCAGAATAAAGACGAATATTTATTAAGAAAATATTTGTTCGCTTCCTAAAGCCGCGTAGCAATCCTGCACTATGCCGAGCACCTGTCGTGTTTATATAATATATGTACAATTGACTGCAGAGAGTAAATCAGCATCACACTCGTAAATCCCTAACACTGGGGCATGAAAAGGTATAGACAAACCTGAAAAGGGTGAAGAGAAGAAGTGGATACCAATGAACGTATTCAGGTCAAAAGTGTTCAATATACAGACTATTAAGACAAAAATATTCACTCACACACACACACACACACACACACACACACACACACACACACACACACACACACACACACACACACACACACACACACACACACATAGGCAAATACAATATTCATGACATTCTATCTATATATTTCATTTTACTAATATGTCCCATGTGTTTGTATTTGCATTTGAATGAAAAAGTCTCCTCGGACCATCAGTATTTGTTGAGCGAATACTCTTGGCACACCAACAGTTCGAGTACGCTTCACCTTTAACAATGGCGATTGTAATGTTAAAATTCTTTTTTAAATGTGTGGTAAATGAAACGACGCATCACTCACCCTCAATCGCCCTCACCAGGCAGGCCGGGGCTCCCTACCTGGCAGACGCATCATGGGGAGACGGGGACGGGCCTCCAGCCAGGTGTGGTGGGCGGCGGTGCACCGTGGTGTACCTGCCGCGGGTCAGGCGCGACGGGGGCGGCACCGACGTCTGCAGGGGAGAAAGAACCCTGTCGTGAGCGAAATTACATCTCATAACCAGGGAGGGTAGCGGCACCCCTTCCATCCATGTGTGTGTGTGTGTGTGTGTGTGTGTGTGTGTGTGTGTGTGTGTGTGTGTGTGTGTGTGTGTGTGTGTGTGTGTGTGTGTGTGTGTGTGTGTGTGTGTGTGTGTGTGTGTGTGTGTGTCCACAGATTATAATGAATCAGGAGACAGATAGTGGCAGTGATGAGACACACACACACACACACACACACACTCTCTCTCTCTCTCTCTCTCTCTCTCTCTCTCTCTCTCTCTCTCTCTCTCTCTCTCTCTCTCTCTCTCTCTCTCTCTCTCTCTCTCTCTCTCTCTCTCTCTCTTTCACATATACACACATAGTAATACATTTAGTCTAAGATGACGTAATACATTTATGTGGCCAGCACTGCGCACATTACTCGACACAAAATCAATGAAAAAATAAAGCTTGTTGGTGGACAAACGCGGAGGACATCTGAAACCACTGGACAAAACCAACCTTCGGCTAGTTATGATTATTTGATTTTCACATTTATATTTCCTTTCCACTTCCACCTCCACCTCCTGTACAACCCATGAATAATAATAAAAATAAAGACCAGTTCAGGGAGAGAGAGAGAGAGAGAGAGAGAGAGAGAGAGAGAGAGAGAGAGAGAGAGAGAGAGAGAGAGAGAGAGAGAGAGAGAGAGAGAGAGAGAGAGAGGTTGAATATCTTCTCCCTTCCTTCCCTAACATGCGTTCAGTATCCCTCCGCCGCCGTCTGATTCATGAACACAGAATAATTTCCCGCGCAAAGGAGAGAAATTTTAAGACCCTCCTAAAACATATTATCCCGTGAGTCATGCCGTATTTGCTGCCACCAGACGAGGGGGCAACCCGCACTAAGACACCACCACACGGCATTCACTTCGTCCTTCTTCCTCCCTAATCCTGGGTTTCATTCCTCTCTCCGTCATCGCGAAAATCCTCACCTCACCCCTGGCCCCTTCCTATACGTCCTCCTGCACTTCCTCCTCATCTTCCCCTGACATCCTAAATACATTCTGCTTGCCACTCATACCTTGCTCTCTAAAGTACCTCCCTTCATCCTCCTCTAACACCTCCCTCCCTTCTGCCTCGCTGCTACATGCATTCAACAATTCATTCTGTTCTCTCATTCATAGCGGCTTTTTCACTTCCTCACAACCAATCTCGCAATATATCAAATCTTTGCTGCCTCAACGATGCGTTTTTGTTTTCAATTTTCTTTACTTCATGGTAATTTTTGTCCAGCGATTAATTTCAGCGTTCCAGTTCCCTTACGCGCCCGCCTGGCTTCCCTATTCCCCGCTCGGTCTTCGGCTATTCTTTTGTTTTTTTTATTGCTGCCAGAAAACGGGAAATGAATCGGGGCTCTTAAATTGATACAACCCTTTTTTTTTTTTGTACCTTTTTTTTAGCACTTAGATGTTTTCGAGCTGAGTGCTTCCCGTTGGTACAAAGCGACGGAAAAGCTGGACGTATTTTTTTTGTCGTTTTTTGTCTCTCTCTCTCTCTCTCTCTCTCTCTCTCTCTCTCTCTCTCTCTCTCTCTCTCTCTCTCTCTCATCTCTCTCTCTCTCTCTCTCTCTCTCTCTCTCTCTCTCTCTCTCTCTCTCTCTCTCTCTCTCTCTCTCTCTCTCTCTCTCTCTCTCTCTCTCTCTCCTCTCTCTCTCTCTCTCTCTCTCTCTCTCTCTCTCTCTCTCTCTCTCTCTCTCTCTCTCTCTCTCTCCCCCCCCCCTCTCCCCCCCTGCATACACACAACTTCCCTCCCACATACACCGTGTTTTCCCATCTTACACGGCTGTCTCCTCTCCCAGACTCGGCTTCCCTTGGTCTCCAGTATGTAGTAATACGCTGTTACTCGCTCCGCCTCCATGTTCCTTCCTCCAAAGTTCTCCAATGCAAGTAAACTAGAAATACACGCCCATTGAGACTTGTACGGGCGATACCTCCTACTTACTCCATCTGGTGGCGCCGTTCATTACTTGTATCATCAGTGTACACCCAACGTTTCGAAATCATCATCAGCGGGTTTTCTTCGCCCACATGCCGTGCAGACCCTCATTCCTCTCGTCCTCGTTTCCGCTGCGCCCTGCTGCCCACAAGACAACTGTGTTACCGCTTCACACACACCCACGATAACCAGAAGGGACCACTGCCTCCTGCATTCCCTGTCTTCCCCTTCCTGGCCCACTCACCCTGCCCTACACCTTGTTAGCTGGCACGTGTCTGTTTTCTTGTTTCCTTTCTCCTTTCTCGCCCTTACCCCATACTATCTCTCTCTCTCTCTCTCTCTCTCTCTCTCTCTCTCTCTCTCTCTCTCTCTCTCTCTCTCTCTCTCTCTCTCTCTCTCTCTCTCTCTCTCTCTCTCTCTCTCTCTCTCTCTCTCTCTCTCTCTCTCTCTCTCTCTCTCTCTTTACTTATCTATCAATCTATCTATCTCTCATGCCCTTCATCTTTCCGTCCACCCTTTTGTCCGTCTGCCCGTCACTACATTTCTTTCTCGCTCTCCTCCTCCCTCTCCTCCTCCCTCTATGCCGTTCGCCTTTGTGCAATGCCGACCATTGAGTGTA
>JAPQNM010000002.1:2767857-2772857 GCA_029783475.1 Metacarcinus magister
CTACTACTATACTACTACTACTACTACTACTACTACTATACTACTACTATACTACTACTACTACTACTACTACTACTACTACTACTACTACTACTACTACTACTACTACTACTACTACTACTACTACTACCTTGAGGTGAGAGTGCGTGTTCATGACGTGTTCGTGATGTGGTGAGTCAGCAGCGGGTGGTGTTCAATGGGTGGATAAGCGACAATGGTATAATATCATTAGTGTAGCGCCAACAATGACCAGGCCAGCCACTGCCTCGAGCCGGGCCTGCCTGCCTGCATCCGGGACCATCACATGCAGGGTTGAGTGTAATTGTATCCTGAGGGTGTTATTCTCTACTGTAGGATCATAAAGGGTTTACCATCATAAATGTACATCATTCATGCGGATAAACAACACCCATAAAGCCTCCACACAAGGCTGATGCACCGTCATGGCAACACTGATACACCCCATAAACTAGGAATGTTTTTCTTTCTCCACCAAGACGAAGAATAAAGAAGAAAGTAAACACATAATGCACATGCCAGTCGTCCAATTCCCCAGCAGTTCGTGATAAAGTTTGGTGGAAGGCAAGGCAGGCAAAAGGCAGACAGATGTGAGCTTGCAATCATGTTCACTGGAAGACATGAAAAGAGAGAACTGAGAGGAATGAAAAGCAAGGGATTACTTTCATATTAAAAAGAGATCATTGTCATGTTTTCCACGTTATCAGATCATGCGTTTTCTTTATAATTACATCAACCGCCTCTTTCCTGTTGTTTTGACATTAACAATAAGTAATATTTATAAAGATTACAACAATAAATTGATAAATCATGCATTCATTCATTCATTCATTCATTCATTCTTTCCTTCATTCAAGCTAACAAAACGCTCACATCTCGTTAATCTGCGTCCACGTCACACAGCAGACAGCAGGCAAGGGGAATCTGCAACAAACTGAGGGCGCATAGCGGGGTTAAAAGAATTACAGTTTTGCGGAACTCCGTCTGCCAGAACTTATATCAAGTTAATACTGAGGTTTATACGTTGATCAAAGGCAATAAATCAGCACCTTAAGGAAAGCGTTAACTAACCTCACACCATCCACCCATCCATCACCTTCGACCAGGGACGCACGCAGCCTACAGTCACGGTCACTCAGAATAGACTGCAAATTGATTTTACCTCAAGGATGCCATCGCTCATACCAAGCCACAGACCTCTAGGTACTAGTTAGTGAGTGAAAAGAGCAACATCTGGAGACAACAATTCCAAGTACCCAAAGAGATTATATCCAAGCCATCCAAGTTGTCCAAAGCAAATACGTCTCGCCTCACAAGTATACCATAGACGCGTTAGGGTAAACTAAGTAAACTTCTGCCAATTCATAAGAAAAGAAATCTCTATCACGCGTCTTATAACCAGCAAACACATATTCGTACCCTAGAAATATAAATCACGACACGAGTGAATTACGACATTATGCAAGGAACGTAAATATAGGAAGAGAAAAAAAAAGAAGTATAGGTCCGTGGACTGGCGTACATAAAGAGCAAAGTTAGAGAACAAACTAATGAATCACAAACACGCTCTAGGAATCAAAGGGAACGCCGTCTTCTGGATTATGATAATACATGAAGCCACGCTATGAGAGTTGAGACACATTAATGGCATTACGTGGGTCAAGGATGGAGTGTGCTAAGTGAGGTGGAGTGTGTGTTAAAGTGACTCACTGCCTCGCGTCCCTTGAGATAACTAAACCTATGCTGGATCCACTCACATCCTTCCTCCCTCCCTCCCTCCCTCTTTCTATCTACTATTCATCTTCATTCCTCCTCCTGCTCCTTCTCCTTCTCCATTTCCTTCTCCTTTTGTTCCTCCTCCTACTACTACTACTACTACTCTTCCTTCTCTTACTAATTCTCTTGTTCCTTCCCTCCATAACCTCTCCTCCCCCTCGTTTCCTCCATCACAATTCTTCACCTGTCTTCCCCTCTTCATTTTACCTGGAGCCTTTCTTCCTTCCTTTTTCTCATCCCTTCTCTGTCTTCATCCATCCACATTATTCGCTCCCTTTCTCACCATTCTCTCTCTCTCTCTCTCTCTCTCTCTCTCTCTCTCTCTCTCTCTCTCTCTCTCTCTCTCTCTCTCTCTCTCTCTCTCTCTCTCTCTCTCTCTCTCTCTCTCTCTCTCTCTCTCTCTCTCTCTCTCTCTCTCTCCTTTATTGTCCTTTGTCCCCCTCTTCCCTATTCTCGAGGGTGTCTCTAGTAATAATAATCGACCTGCTGATGCATGAAGGGCTCCTCAAGACCTGTGTTACGGTGACACGCAGTTGGTCAAAGGAGAGAGAGAGAGAGAGAGAGAGAGAGAGAGAGAGAGAGAGAGAGAGAGAGAGAGAGAGAGAGAGAGAGAGAGAGAGAGAGAGAGAGATAGAGAGATAACAATACATGAAAGCAGAAAACAGATGGGCGCATTCAACACACACACACACACAATGACACACACACACACACACACACACACACACACACACACACACACACACACACACACACACACACACACACACACACACGGACAGCTCATTCTCAACCTATAAGATTAGTGTTTTAGTATTTTCCTCAATATTCATCATAGCCACTTTTTTCCCGGAGAGACGAAGACGAAGCGGTACAGATTATTACACAATTAGGCGAGCTGATGGAGGCGGTGATGCAGGGACAGCTGATGGAAAGGTATTGACTGCCTTTGAGTTATGCGGAAGAGCAGCTGTTCTTCCATAAGGTAGGAGGAGACGAGCCCGTTCGTCTTGGGAAGGTACTGAAGCCCTATGGTCGCTCAAGGGACATGTGGAAGAAGTAGGAGGGAAAAGGGAAATAATAACGGGGCTGCTGGTGTTGGTGATAGAGGAAAAGGGAGGGTGCGAGGGACATCTTATTGGAATTTTGGTTAAAGAGATAGACTACATTGTTGAAGTGAATGATTACGTGTAGCAATATAGACATCCCTTTGACACACACACACACACACACACATATCTATCAATTCCTTTCTGCTTCATACTTAATCCATTTCTACACAAAGACTGGAGCTTCGTGTGTTACGTCGCCACGTGGTCCTTGATACTGCTTGTTTGCATGGAGATTTAGGGTGTGTGAAGGTGGTTGTATTGTGCTGCAGTGGCCTGGTATATACACCACGATGCTCTGGGAAGCCAAGTCAAGAGATGAAGTTTTTCTGACCTCTTTCCCGCTTGGCAATTTAGGGTGAGCGTTTCAATTTCACTAACAACATTGAATAGAGAAAATTGTCTCAAACTCGTAGAAGAATATTAGTCGTTTATCCGTGTTGTGGTTCTTCTCCTGCGTGTAAAGTGAATGTCTTAATCTTTCAGTATTCTTTTTTTTACTCTTTGAAACCTGTGTCGAGCAACGATCTGGAAACCTTTAATTAAACTCATGTTGTTCATTCTCTCTTGTTCCAGTTCCTTCCTGTACAACGGACTTCAAGCAAGATGTGGTGAGTACAAGTGTGTGTGTATATATGTTTGTGTGTGTGTGTGTGTGTGTGTGTGTGTGTGTGTGTGTGTGTGTGTATGTGTGTAGGTGTGGGTGTGTGGGTGGGTGAGTTTCAAGATAAAACTGAGACTCTGGTAAGGAGAAAATACGGAGTTTCTGGTAAGGAGAAAATATTGCTAAGAGGGATGGCGGTAAAATCCATAGTAGAGGGAACTGATGATGGGCAGGATAAAGAAGTGTCTTGGTGCACCTTTCCTGCTGTTCGTCTAGACTATCTCTTGAGGCCCAGATCCCCTTTTTACACCCTCACACCTTCCCTCCATCCCGCCTCCACCCATTTCCTGCACCTCACCTCACTGTTACGTAAGTTATTTGCCGCCAGTTTTACATCTAGGCATTTAAATAATTTATTCCGCAAGTTTTAGTTTAAAAGTTTGGCCTCATAAATAAGTATTTCTTTTTATAACGTTAAAGTATACAAGTCTTTTGTTAACGCGTGGAGGAGAAAAATACGGTGAAAATGTCTGTGAGGAAGAATTTGTTATTACAGCTTGTTCAGATGCTGCTGTGACCTCGGGAATGAGTGACAGACATACAGCACGTCGCTTACCACATTTATAATACACAGCACCTCTTACCCCTGACCAGGCTTGGCATGTACACCTCCGAGGCTCCTCCCATACCTACCACCTTTCCCACTCTAAAGAGATACAAATAAAAAAAAGAAAACAGAGAATTGGAAACGTTCCAGCGTCTATTATGGATCCAGTAAAGGTTTGACAGCCACTTAAACGCTGTGTCGAACAATACTATTTCGGAGAGTAAAGGTGAAATGAACAATTGTCCCATTTAACGATGCGATCTACTGTGTCTTTGTGCCTTTAATGCATTTTGTTGAGTTTCAATCCTCTCTTCCATGTATTGATGTTGATGATGAGAGTGACGACAATGATAATGATGGTGATAATGATGATGTCTTCCTGATATGTGTGTAGCCTTTCCATGGCCAGAACGGTTTGCTGTGATACAACCCTTTAAGAGCACTCACTAGTCACAAGGTCACGTCACAGTCCCATCAACGTCAAGTAGTGTGTTTACTAAATGTGTGTGTGTGTGTGTGTGTGTGTGTGTGTGTGTGTGTGTGTGTGTGTGTGTGTGTGTGTGTGTGGTGAACGGTGCTCCTGGTGCGCTCTGTGACCTTACCTCGGGGTGTGGGTGTGGTGCGGCCTCGAAATTGTCCACCACCTCTATTATGGGGGATAAAAGGGTCATTCCGGTGTGGCCAGTAGGGCGGGGCCGTATGTGTGTGTGTGTGTGTGTGTGTGTGTGTGTGTGTGTGTGTGTGTGTGTGTGTGTGTGTGTGTGTTTGCAGTTGACTTTTTTTTTCGTGCAAGACTCAAAAACAAAATTTATGCTTCGTGAATTAAGTTGTTTTTTTTCTTGTAAAAACATGTTTTTCTTAAAAAGAGAGAGAGAGAGAGAGAGAG
>JAPQNM010000002.1:2775357-2805357 GCA_029783475.1 Metacarcinus magister
GAAAGTGGCATACACATTGCAAATTCTAGTTTCATGTTTTCGTGTTTACACATGGTTGGATATTACTCTTTAGAATTTTTAAACTACATTTGATTAAATTTCATGTGTTAAAGTACACGACGTATCAGACGAAAATAAAATCTTCATAAATAACTCGCTAACTGATGGAGTAATGCCCAGCTAAGGGTTGTTATTAATTGTTTGAGTTTAGTAAAGGAAACATCTGACTGTGATGCCCAACAAAGTTTTGTACTTACACTTTTATATACTTTTCGCATAAAATTTATGTTTCAACCTTGCAGGCTAAACTTTGTCGCTTAACTCATTGGCAACACAAACATTACAGGTTTGCTTATCTTCATCGAACATTCTAAATCCTGCTCTGCACCTACATAAAAATAGAGGATGGTTATGTATATGAAAAAATGCAATTTAGTGTAAAAATGTAAATTTCTCTTGCAAGAACACATTTTGACATTACTAGGAAATATATGGATTCACATAATGAAAGCCTTCCAAAGTGTTGACATTGTGGATGTTATACTCACTATACAAATTATTTTCCTACCACAATATATAAGAACAGACAACGAATGTGAGTAGTGTGATGATAGGCTTTATGAGTAGATCAAATTATAAGACGTGTCATAACACCTATTACAGTAACCTGATCAAACCTTTGTGTGCTCTCCAACTCCATATGTTAATTGCAGAAAAAAGACGTAGTTCATTGTAGAGTGGCGGCATTAATGTCTTCTCCGCACAGAAAATACATCAAAAAGAATGTCAGGTTATCCAAGACCAGCTGTGAATGGAGAGCTAATCGGATAATTAGCAGTACTAAAAGGACTTATGAACGCTGAATAACATAATTTTTTTTCCATTTTAAGCCACTTAGCGAGTACAATATTAATAGCTTGATAGTCATATATAGACAGGGAAATGCTACCATATGTCTCCTTACTAATAGTTTCAACACAGTGAGGTAAACCTACAATTGGTGAAGTTATGTAAAACATTAAACGCGAAAGCCAGGTTTTCATAACAGATAAGCAGTACAAAGGTTGGTAATATGGTTTCCAGTTAATGGATGAATTTTGTATTACGTAGTGTGTGTATGCAAGCGCGTGTATATCTGTATGTGTGTGTGTGTGTCTGTGTGTCTGTGAGTCTGCTATTGATGGTGAGCGTGTATGTTTATGCTTTTGTGGTTGTGTGTGTGTATTTACTTAATGGTTATGGTGATCGTGTATGTTGTGTTCCTCTCTGATGGTGTGTACGGAGAATCAGAACCTTTGTGGGTGGCAGCAGCTTTATTCTTCCCACTAGACACACTTAATACACTTGTATACCCGCTGTGTGTCTTCTAAAGGAGATTTTTTTTTTAAAGAGTTTCGCCCTTGAACAGTGGCTTCTCCTTAATGAGTGTTCACTTTCCCCGGTGGTCCTCGGTGCAGGATTCACCTGGTGTGTCCCCTTCATCGCGTACCTCGTCTACTGTAACAATGAGACGATTACCATTTGTATTTCCAGGCGCCACTAGCCGGGCCTGAGTGGTGAGCTCAGCTTCGCTGCTCATTGTAAATTCACCACAATGATAATGGCTCTTCAGGCTGGCAGGATGTGCTGCGCCACATTACCATAAACACCGTTCCATTACAATACATTCTTGGCTCTCATGACTCCCCTTTTGTGGGCTTTTCACCCGACATGTGGCAACGCGAGGCTCGTAGTGTATGGAATGAAAATATTCACGGCAGGACGCATTCATTTGTCTCGAGAAAAAAAGTTGATAGATAAATAAGACAACATATGGTTGAATAAACAAAGAAATATTAGTATTGTCCGAAACACACACACACACACACACACGCACACGCACACGCACACGCACACACACACACACACACACACACACACACACACACACACACACACATACACACACACACACACACACACACACACACACACACACATACACAAATACATGCACACACATACACATACGCATACACACATGATGTGGTTCACCTTTTCGTGGCTGAGTAGATTTTTGTCTGCGTGATTACATTCTACATCACTAAATTAGTCTCACTGTTATGTACATCAAGATGAATAAATGTCTTTTCTCGCGTGCTTTATCGAGCGTTGCCACCAGTCCTACATGATGTATCACCTCCCATGCTGCCTTTCCCTCCAACACAAGTGTAACTCATGCGTGTGTGTGTGTGTGTGTGTGTGTGTGTGTGTGTGTGTGTGTGTGTGTGTGTGTGTGTGTGTGTGTGTGTGTGTGTATGTATGTGTGTGTGTGTGTGTGTGTATGTGTGTGTGTGTGTGTGTGTGTGTGTGTATGTATGCATGTATCTGTATGTGTGCGCGTGTGTGTGTTTACATATTTACTTTACATGTATAAAATTGTCAGTATATCATAGTTCAGTTTAAAGCTGCAACCTTCCCTCGCCCTTCCTGTGCCATGAGAGGCTTGACTTTTTCCTGGGCGACAGCGGGTGACCAACTTTCGGAACAAAAAACTAGTAAGCCTCTTCCTGGCTTGAGCCCCTCAGTGTCTTGGAACAACGAGAGACAGGACTTGCAGGCCTGAAGGAACGGAAGAGAAGACAGAGCAAGGCTACGAAAATTAAATTAGTGAAGAGTTACCAGTGTTCCAAACATTTTTACTAAAAGAAATAGAATGTTGCGTCCACAATGAAACTAATAAAGCTAACTGTACAACAAAAACAGTTAAGCCGGCCGTTGTTAAAAAATATAGAGTGTTGTTGATAATAAAAGTGTAATAACGATCCGGACCGAAAAAAAAGCGTGTGTAGCGTACGCATATATAGAATGTATAGGAACCATCCGATTTATAACGAGAGGGAAACTTCATTGACTCCACAACTAACAAGCCCGTCACCTCTCTCTCCACAATGAGAAAATAAGAAAATAATGAAACCCACAACGGAGCTGGCAATTGCACGAAGATGTTTACGAGGATTACAACAATTCAAAAAAGATCGTTCATCACAGGTAATGCTAGAAAAAAATATACTGTTGCTTAACTCTCCGTGGCACCATTAAGCTCAGGTCCGTAACATGTTCGTCTTCCTTCCTCCCAGCGGTGGCCAGGCCGAGCCCACGCTAAGAGACGAGGAAAGAGGCTACAACTGAGGAACAGACGGCGGAATTGCATCAGCCAGACGCTCATGACATGCGGACTAAACGTGAGCATCAAGGAAAACAGTAGACTTTGAAAAACATTACTCAGCCTTGGAATCCCGACTTTTACGGCATGAAACACAAATTTCCTCGTCTCGGGAAGCCTCAGAAACGCCCCTTCCAGCTGCTCCATTACTGATGCGGCGGTCGCGATGGGCTCCCGGAGGGCCCCTGAGTAGATTACACAGGTAACCAAGAGTGAGAGGAGAGGAAGAAGGGGAGGCAAAGGAAATTAGGTTAGAGGAAAAGCAGCGTTGAAAGCGCAAGAAAAACCTGACTCTGACGTGGCGGTGGAAGAAGAAAATTTGTAACCAAGTGTCACGAGTGAGTAGCATGAATATCTGACAAGTTCTACCACAAGTTCACCGTTCAGGAAGACTATGACAACGGTGGGTGAGGATCAGGTGAGAAAGAAACCCAACAAAGAAACTAACGGAGCGATGGAGGTGGATGTGGTGGTGGTGGTGAGATGGTGGTGGTGGCATAAAAGTCACCAATAACCACCGCCACAACTACCCTCACCTCCACCACTACCACCACGGGCTTGCCACACCCTTCCAGCTGCCTGCTACCTCCCACACCTGGTCGATAGCCGCGCCATGGGAGTCGAGGTAAAGTGCCCTGCTGAGATGAAGATAAGATGACTTAGGGGGGAGGGGAGGTCGCAGACAGAGAAGGGCACCAGGAAAGGGGAGTGAGTGGCTGATGGATACAGTACCAGGATGAGTAAGTTTAAAGTTGAGATACTGAGTAATAAAGGAATGTATACGGATTACCAAGGATTCCATTTCGCGGTAATTTCTCCCATTCACGTCAGATTCTGGCGCCTGAGAGGACAGGAGAGGTGGAGTTTAAGTCGCGGGGGAGGAGGAGGAAATGGGAGAAGAAACGAGGAAGGAAGGAAGGAAGGAAAGAAGGAAGGAAAGAAGGAAGAAGAGAAGGAAGGAAGGAAGAAAAGAAGGAAGGAAGGAAGAAAAGAAGGAAGGAAGGGTTAGAGCAGGCAGGATGGTTGTCAGTAATGGTATTCAATGAGGAAGGCTCGAGATGAACTGTGGTGGAGACGTTTGCAATGGAAGATATGGTGGGTCGTTTACTTAGCATTGGAGATCTTATGTCTGTGATTACCCCAAAACTACTTCCTCCTCCTCCTCCTCCTCCTCCTCCTCTTCATCCAACTCCTACTCCTCTTCATATTCTCTTTTACTCTTCCGTATTTCATTTCATTTTTCATTTCCTCCTCCTCCTCCTCCTATTACTATTACTACTACTATACTCTCTCTCTCTCTCTCTCTCTCTATATATATATATATATATATATATATATATATATATATATATATATATATATATATATATACATATATATATATATATATATATATATATATATATATATATATATATAATATATATATATATATATATATATATATATGGTTTTTTTTGTTTTTTTTTCACACACACACACACACACACACACACACACACACACACACACACGCACACACACACACACACACACACACACACACACACACACACACACACACACACACACACACACACACACACACACACACACACACACACACACACACTAACTGGCCGCAGGTAGGTAGGTGGCTGTGCAGAGCGGAAAATATACAAGCTATCACTTAGGGTGGTGGGCGAGGGAACATGGCATGCCTTTTTAGACGACCCCGCCGACTTACGAGTCCTGACGCCAGCCACTCTGACCCTTTTGAATAAGCTGGCATATCGCAGTACGCAGGGGCGGGCGGTGGGCGGGCCGAAGGAGGCGAAATGATGGAGTGTCACTACCCTAAGGACAGGAGACGGCTAGGTGGGAGAGGGAGGAAAGGGAAGAGGAGGAGTAGGAAGAGGAAGAGGAGAAGACTGGTATTTTTGCCTTGGAAAGCTAGCACTTCAGCGTTGTATATGTTTAGTTTTTGTGTTGTTTTACAGGTGGTATTGCCCGGTCTCAGATGTTACACGTGTTTACTGATCTCACACTACTTGTCTCTAATGTGATACGAGATGAAAAATAAGTTGGAAAGCATTGTAAAAACAAGTAGGTTAATATTTTTACCTTAAAAATGCTAGTTGTGTGTAAATGATTTCAGTTTACTTTCCTGAATACATTCGAGTTGGGGTATTTATCAACGTTTTAGCTGCGTAATGCAGATGAAAAAAATACAGAAATTAAAGATAAATTTCGTCGAGTGAATAATTTGAGAGCAGCTTTTGTTCACCAGATCCACGAAATGTTCCCATTTTATAATTGCGTTTAAAATTAAACAGGAAATACTCGGGAAAAAAAACTTTTGGAGCGTCTGCAGCTGTGAAAGAAACCAAGTTAAGCCTTATGAGAATAGAAGAAATTAGGGAATATGTTCCTTCTCACGTATTCATTGTAGGAGGATGAGGGTGGGAGGTATCCTGTCTGACACACCTTCTTACCACAGTCATTGTCGTCGTGAGGGACTCTTGGCGGCCGCCACCATAATGGTTTTTATTCGCTACGGAGACCATTGTTGTCGGAGGGGGAAAATACCAAAACTTTTACCACTTTAAGCATATTGCAGAGGGAGGCAAATTGTGGAAGGAAAACTTTAACGGTGGAATTTTGGAGACTGGTAACCCATAGCTGCATGGGCTGCCGCTGTTGTTTGGTGGAAGTGGTGTTGTTCATGCTGTCCATCAATGACTACATGCCGATCATGAAACTGAATTTGGGATATTGTAAGAATAGGTAAAGATGTGGTGGAGGCTTGAGATGGTCTGAATTGTTTGTGTGGGGGGATGTTTGTGTAGCTGGATGTTTTTCGTCAAGTAGATATATATGATGTGCATTCGATTAATGTAACGAACTCTCTCTACGTGAAAGTCTAAGTATTTGTGAGTGTTTGGTGTTTAAATGACTCCCTCGAGGTAGTCACTTGCACTTTTCTCAGAAAGGTTGGAGGCAGGATAATGTGAACCTTCTGACAACTCTTTTATTATATTATTTACATTGACATATCCATTGGACTGACAAAAATTGTACCCATGTCGACACGAGGGAACATTTTTCAGCTGGAGTACGTTTGGGTCACGCTCATGCAGCAGTTATATAAGATTGATTGATTCATTGGTTTATTTTGGTGTAGTTTACCCTTTGCAATGATGTGCTGCTACCGCTTGGATGCATGACAGTACTTCACGAGGCCCAGCGGTAATGATAACGGTGTTTGTGGTCATTGCAGTGTGGTGGTGGTGGTGGTGGTGGTGGTGGTGGTGTGGTGGTGGTGGTGGTGGTGGTGGTGGTGGTGGACCATTATTCCCTTCCAGGCACGTAGGTCCGGCGGGTGAGTGAGGCGTACAGATAACCCACGATTGGTTTCCTTGGCTGTTTTTCTTTCTCTTTCTCTTCGTATTTTTTCAATCAAATATAACTTTCAAGAAGAGAGAAAACGACTGAATAAGTGAAGAATGAATGCACGAGCGTCTCTCGATTCCAATATGTTCTTCATTTTTCTTCTCAAGGAACAATAAAGCCGAGGAAAAAGCGACGCCCTCCTAAATTTAAGGTATTCTTGACTTCCGGCCAATAAAACGGGATGAAACCAGGATTTCCAATATTCACACACGCGTGCAGAAAGTCCTGATCCAGATGCTTCCATGCAGTGCCTGCGTGCCGGGGCTCCGTTGGGGAGACGTTGGGTGTGGGGCGTTGGCAATAGTGCGTCTGAAGGCTCGTCCAATAAATAACCACATAAAGCTCCCTAAGAATGTTATAATCTTAGAACCTGTGAAGCAGCAGCAGCCTTTCATCAGTCCGTCTCCATCCAGTGTAATGACTCCTTTTGTGCTATTACGTAAAGGGAAAATTGCTGATGATGGGATACAAAGTCCTTAACATCCGGAAAGAGACGACCTAAGATAACGCGCCTCACCGTCTCTCAGTCCCACGCCACAATCTTATCTTCGCTTTACTAAAGGACAACATCTGGCAACTTTATTTTTCTTATCGTGCTCGACACCATAATTACCCTACGCCCTCGGCCGCCCCCACCCGAGTTATGTTGCTCAAACGACCCCCATTTTGCCTCTCCACGACGCTTTATGGCTCCCTGCTGCAATCTTGGCACTCCAAGCGAGGGCGGAAGTTCCAATGTGTTGTTGACGGTCGCTTGCACGGGCCGGGGAGGGAGGGGGAGGAGCGCACCTCACTGATTGGTCTGATATATGGGGAAGCCACACATTTGGCCTGATATATAGAGGAACCGTGCAATTGGTGGGAGATATAGACGACTCCCACGTCGGTTGTTCCTCTTCACGCGCCTCCCTCCCGCCAATTAAAAAGGAGGAACAGCATTGTGATGGTTATCATGAGCCGCCAGACTAGCACGAGCGGCGCCACAAAAGTGCAGTTTGTTACATATGAAACACGAGATGCTTAACCAGACCCGTGATGGTGTGGGGACGCAGCTGACACGGCTTTCCCATCGGAACTCAGGGATCTAATTCTGAAAGTTGGGAGTGCATCCTTTTGGTGGATAATCTATCTGGCGGGAGCTGTGGTTTTAGTGCGCCGTGCTGTAAGGTTTGATGCCTGCATGAGATTATGTGTGTGTGTGTGTGTGTGTGTGTGTGTGTGTGTGTGTGTGTGTGTGTGTGTGTGTGCGTATGCTTACAAGAATCTCCTAGTCGTCGATTGTTGTATTATATTATTAAGGCATGATGGACATCCTTTCACACAGCTTCTCCGAGTGGCGTCTCAAGCGAGGCAGGGAACGTGATACATATGTTTTCCTTCTTTTTTGTTTTTTTCCGGCGGACGGAATTTCACCTCGGACTCATTAGTGCCACGTCAGGCGGCAGTAAGTGGCACCTGTATAGCTGGTGATGGGCCGCCGGCATGGATATGCGATTCAAATATAAATCGCATTAATGCCAAACATAATCTCATTAAGTTAGAGTTCGTGCTGGGGCCACCGAGAGCACCCCGTCGAAAGGTAAAGTAGTAAATGCGGATAACAGGCGCTGCCAATGTAGCAAGCGAGGCCGGAGCACTCTCGCGTTGTCTGTTGAACGTAACGCGTTGAAGTGGGCCAGGCTCTCAGGGCTTCCCGAGACTTCACTCTCAACAGCAAGCAAATGAGTCACCGGCAGAGTGCACTGGGCCAAATTTTTGGTTCTCCGCAGCAAGTAGGTTAAAGTTTGTGAAGGAAATCCCACCCAACAGTCAATTTCAACTTTGCGGTTCACAGAGGAAGCTTAAACTTCTTTTATCCCTTCTTTTAGTGTCTTCCTTGCCGTACTCGCTGAGCCCATGAATCTCGTTGCAGATACTGTCTTTTCTTCGTGCGTCTGTGCATCAAAGATATCCAGACATTGTCAGCATCGAATATGAAGCATTATCAACTTGTTTTTATCACCATACCGAGATTCAGTAATTCGACGTGCTGGTTGCTGCTACTTAGTTGCCCAACATTTCAAAGAACCTGCTTATCAGGGACTTGAAGAACTTAGTGTGGGGCCAAATCTCGTAGCTGTGGGGCCCTCCACTGCCGGCCGGTGCTTCGTCAGGCCTCGAGGGAGTGAGAGGCCCTTAAGAGCTCCGGGTTTTTTCAGCGTCTCGTGGTTGGTGCTCGTAAACTTCACCATCTTTTCTAGTAACTTTTATGTAACAAAGAGTAAATGTGATAGTAAAGAATACGCTGAGAGGATTAAAAGAAAGAAAAGAAAGTGACGATAAAAAAAAGAAAAAGACAGTAAAAAACAGACACAGGTGAGAAGAATATTATTTTCATACATTTCAAAACCACACGAAAAAAAAAAATAACAAGAACTGTCACTGAACCGAACAGGGAGTAATTCTTCAACAGTATCATCGCTAAACCTTTCCCTGGAGCAGTTCAAGAAAATTTTCATGGCGTTTTAAATTACCCAATAGTTGAAGGCAGAGAGGGAGGGAGGAAGGGAGGGATGGGCGGCGGGTGACACACAGGGCCAGGGGGTGTTTGCGGATTTTTGGCTCTATGCTTGAGTTGCAGCTTTGAGGAGATTGTGCGGGAAAGCCTTGAGTGTCGTCGGGTTTGGTAAATGAGGAGGTGGGTGAAACGGGGAAGTGAACTCACTGACCCAATGGCAGAGAGGAAAACCTATTTTCTGAACGTGGGAAAGAAGAAAGAAGAAATTGTCTCCGTGTCCTCTTTCTCCTCCATCTACTGTGAACAGGCCATGTAGAGGTGAAAGACTATTATAGTGTGGACGTGATGTATAGTGAGTTATCCACCGGGAGGATATTCTGTTACGAAAATACAGAAGATTAAGAAAATGTTAGAGAGAGAGAGAGAGAGAGAGAGAGAGAGAGAGAGAGAGAGAGAGAGAGAGAGAGAGAGAGAGAGAGAGAGAGAGAGAGAGAGAGAGAGAGAGAGAGAGAATGGGTTTTGAAGGTGGTGGGAATGGCATGAACGTGTGTGTGTGTGTGTGTGTGTGTGTGTGTGTGTGTGTGTGTGTGTGTGTGTGTGTGTGTGTGTGTGTGTGTGCAGCAATGGCGTGATTATACTGCATAAAGTCGAGTGCCAAAATTGTGCTGAGTGAGGGAATGTTTTGTGTGTTGGTGCAGTGGGGGGGGGGGAGGGGGCGGGAGGTGACTGGGTAGAGGAAGAGGAGGAAGGAGAGGAAGGATAAGTGTCTTGGGTGATGCAGAGGCAATATGAGAAGAGTGAGTGACAAGGTAGATACACCCTTCGATATTTTCTGGCTGATTATTTGATGTGAATGAAGGAACCTAATTTTAACCTTCCATTGTGTGTGTGTGTGTGTGTGTGTGTGTGTGTGTGTGTGTGTGTGTGTGTGTGTGTGTGTGTGTGTGTGTGTGTGTCAGATCGTATTCTCCTTTATCCCTTATGTACTTTTTTCAGTCTCCTTCTCATACTCATACTTGTTCTTTGCTTACATTCCCTCCTCTCCGAACCAAGCTAGGTATCAATTAACGCGTTTCAGGAATTAAACTTCTATACAAGATTTAATTAAACTTGTAGTCAATCTTATTTTGTATTCCTGCCCTCTTGTTCTTCCATCATCCCTTACCCTGTCTTTTCTGTTCACTCATTCCAGTCCCCTCTCCGCTTTAAACACAATGATTAAGTCTCCCCTTTCTCTACTCTCCATAACGTAGGCAATTGTAGATCTTCCAGCCTCTCCTCTTAGGGCAGTGTTCTCATTTTTGGCATAATTTCGTGGCCACACACACCACCTTTTCCACTTTCAATTTTTTTTGTTCCCAGGCTTGATAACCACAACATGTTTCCCTACTTTAGATTGGATCGTATCATGGACATCATTACCTCTCTCAGTCGTTCCTTATCTGGTAATCAGAAACCACTTTGAAGTTAGTCACCATTACCCACGTGCCTTCAGGGTTGTTATTGACGTGTGGTTGTGGCGGCAGATCACCCCGTTTTATCGCTCCTAAATTCTTCTCTTCCTGCACTTAACTAATTATCTTTTCCATCTTGTATTCATATTCCAAGTTTATTCCTTTTTTATTCACTTATTTTTTTACACATAGCATCGTGTATTCATTTAGCTACATTTAAATTTGATACGTATATATAATAGAACTTATCCAAGCATTTACATTTTCTTTCGTAAGTTTAGCGTCATCTACGAATGTGTTCATGTATTAACTCAGTCCATCTATGTAATCATTTACCTAAACCATCACTATGATTACCTCGACACATCGGGCAGTATTTGTTACATTCTTCCGTGTGTACCTGTTCCTACCCGTCTTCCTTGCCAGCAAATCCAGTGACGTCAAGTGTTTATTTTGTCTTATAAGTTTCTTTCCAAAATCAGATGCGTCTTCCAAGATGCAGCGCGTTATAAGCCGAAAAAAATACTATATTAGAGTATCATTATTACTATTATTATCATCAGTATCATTACAGTACACCTCAGTAACATTTTTAAATTTTCCATAAGAAGACTAACAAATTAAATACTTCACATTAAACCCAAGTAAAACCTTCTTATGAATTTATTGAACCCTCCTGTTGATGCTCTTTTTAGGAACGTATAATGATCCTTTCCTAAATGAAAACCTGACCTCAGTATTACATGAGCCTCCATTAACGTATCTAACCTTTTCTCATACATTTTTCACGCAGCTTACAGGCTACGCTGGTTAGGGACATTGGTCTATAACTCAGCGGCTATATATATCCTCCACTGTATATGGCCTTTTTCTTACCTACTATATATATATACTCTCTCTCTCTCTCCCTCTCTCTCTCTCTCTCTCTCTCTCTCTCTCTCTCTCTCTCTCTCTCTCTCTCTCTCTCTCTCTCTCTCTCTCTCTCTCTCTCTCTCTCCTTTCATGGGTGTGTCGAGTGGTATAGAGGAAGGTAATCTATTTTACTTAACAATTCTGACATGCACATTTTATTTCATTGCTCCATTTGGAAGAACGTGAAAGTGGTGGCGAGTTGTGGGATTAGATGTGCGGTGACGGCTGGGAGTGAACATGAGAGTAGGACAGAGAGAGAGAGAGAGAGAGAGAGAGAGAGAGAGAGAGAGAGAGAGAGAGAGAGAGAGAGAGAGAGAGAGAGAGAGAGACTGGATAGTGGGCGGAGGAGTAGAGAATGGTAGCGGTGGTGCAGTGGCAGCAGTAGTGGGCGTCAGGGGGATCGTGGTAATGGTAATCCTGTGTCTGCCTTGTCTCTCTCTCGCACTCTCTCTCTCTCTCTCTCTCTCTCTCTCTCTCTCTCTCTCTCTCTCTCTCTCTCTGTCTGCATGAGCTCCAACAATTGATCAAATCTTGCCACCATAACGTGCCGCTGCCTCTGCGTCGTCCAGGCAGGCACCAGAACCGCCTTACAGTCATCACGAAACAGACTTATAAGATATATGGTCTTTTCCAACAGTGTAAACGTCAGAGGAAATATATGAAGCGCGTACCAAACACACCATTCCAGGAGATAAGTTGGTTGGTGATAAATTTGCTATACTGGGTTTTCAGTTCCTTTATTCTTAGATATGATTTGTTTTAAAGTTTAATGTCATCTTAATTTGGGTTACAAGAGTAGACTTCCCACCCTCCCTCCCTCCCTCCCTCCCAAGCACATACAACACTCGTTAATACCAGTTATATCGAAAAATCTAGGTGAAACGTGCGTGCGTGGGGGTAGATTTTCACATTTCCCGCCGGATCCTGCCTTCCTGTGCTGAGTTAGGTCCGAGGGGCACGAGGACCGCTGGGTGCATCGCATCGTTCACCTCTGTGGCTCATGCGTCCAGCGAGGAAGAAAAATATGAGGTAGCTTTTTGAAGGAAAATTAATGTTAGGAATAAGTCTTATCACAGGACACTGGTGACCTGCGTGTGTGTTTGAGGCGCTCACACACACACACACACACACACACACACACACACACACACACACACACACACATACACACACACACACACACACACACACACACCTAAGCCTGTTAAGAGATCTGTCCTACTTAGCCGTTCTTATCTTTCTATCCAGATAATCCTGAGTCAAGCAAAGAGTTAAGAACTGCGTGTGATCTGAAATCGAATAAAAGAAAAAGATGCGAAAAAAATCCAAATAAAAAACATTACTCACTCGCCTTTCCTTTCGCCAACCACTGCGAGGAATCTGACAATACTGCTGCTGCTGAAATTCCGAATTCACTTTAAAAACAAGGAATTTATCCCTGAAGGCGAAAAAAAAAGTGGAAAATCAGGAAAATAATCATGAATGGCTTTCCATGTCAGTGATTGGCGAATTATATACAAAATAGAGCGACGTTAAATCGGGGTTCGCTATAAACAAGATTATAGGGAAAAATAATCGTATTTTCGCATCCTTTTTTTTTCTCTCTCTCTTTTTTTCTTTTCTTTTTTTATAACTCACACGCACAGCCCAAGAAAAATGGTGTTGCCTTTATCATGAAAGTACGTGACCTTTCTTTTATCATTTATTTGCTCCTCTGTTTTCACATAAACTTTTACAACCTTTTCTGTCAGCAACACTTTTATATTCTCTCACTTTTGTTCCAGGTCTTTTTTGTACAACCCGGTGAAAGAATGCTGGTGTTTCCGGGAGGATGGGGGGGGGGTGGAAGGGGGGGGTAGGGGGGCTAACAAGCGACACATTATGGAAACAGAAAAAAAGGAATGTCATTTTGAGGCGAAAATCGTTTGCCTGTGTGTGGGTCTTTAAAGGAGGAAGGAACAGTGAGTGAGGTAGTAATGGAGTGTTAAGGAAGATTGTGCAGGAGGGAGAGAGGGAAAGTGGAGGACGGAAAGAAAGACGGAAATAGACGGAAATGTTGACGGGGAGAGAAAGACAGGGGACAGAAATGAGAATGCAATCAGAGAGAGAGAGAGAGCAAGAGAGAGAGAGAGAGAGAGAGAGAGAGAGAGAGAGAGAGAGAGAGAGAGAGAGAGAGAGAGAGAGAGAGAGAGAGAGAGAGAGAGAGAGAGAGAGAGAGAGAGAGAGAGAAGAGGGGCGAAAATGAATGTCAGATGAATTAGGAACTGAATCTCGGCAAAGGAGATGAATACGACAAGGTTAAGAGACAGACAACGCTTGAGAGGGAGATGGAAGGAGGGCGGCAACAGATTAAGGCAAAAGGGAGATGGAATGGTAAAGTAAAAATGAAGTCAAACACAATAGGACAGAATGGAAAGCAGTGCAAGCTAATCATATGGAGGCTTCATGCATATCTCAAAAGTATATAGATAGATAAATAAGATATCATGAAGCAAATTAAAGGCAAAGACAGAATAATAGGAAGATATACCATGATTATTACTATTTAAGAGGCAGGAATGGAAGGGAGGAATATTGGAGAAGATGCCTGTGGGTGGTTGAGGAGGAAGGATGCGGCAGGAGTGAAGACCGTGAAGACAGTGATAAACAGAGACCCTTGAGGAAGCTTACACCCCCCAAGCAACAAAGATGGGGGAGTTCGTGCTGAGGGAAGGGTGCGCCGCCCCCATCTGACAGTTCACTAGACGCATTATTTACAACACTCACGCAAGTTAGTTTATGTAGGAAGGGTTGGCGCAGCGTGCCAGATAAAGTGTGCTGGTGTATACGTAGGTTTGTTCGTTTTAATTTTTTGTACGAAAAATTAAATGTAGAGTAGTAACAGAAGGAGGCTGCACTTACCAATAATTTACAACCAGCGCAAAGTTTAAATTGGCCTTTCACATTACTGCAAGAAAGAAAAAAAGCCCTACTTCAAACCAATTAGTTTTTCTCCTCAGGTAAGTTTGCCTTTGATAGTTGAGCACACGATAAAGTTATCATTTAGGCTGGAGTATTGCTGAAGATAGTAACAATACCTGTCACAAGGGTTCACTCAGAAATGCAAGGATAAAACTCGCTGCAACCATGTTGGGCCTTGCCTTCAGCGTAAATGTGGGGCAGTCGATGGTGGGGAGAGAGAGAGAGAGACAGACAGAGATAGAGAGAGAGAGACAGAGAGAGAGAGAGAGAGAGAGAGAGAGAGAGAGAGAGAGAGAGAGAGAGAGAGAGAGAGAGAGAGAGAGAGAGAGAGAGAGAGAGAGAGAGAGAGAGAGAGAGAGAGAGAGAGAGAAAGAGAGAGATGGGAGAGTGAGAGAGTACAAAGGAAGAACAGACAGTAACAGTCCTACTGGACTGTCCGTGTGGCTACACTACTACTATAATATCTACTTGATAGAGATAAAAGGACTGCAAAGTCGAAGGCTCCTCCCCACCCACCCCTTCCTCTAGCCGAAGCTGGCCGGAAGAGGAAGTGAAGTGATACCATGCAGTATGGACAAATTATCATGGAATTTGTATAAGAAAGTGAGAAGACAGGAGTAATCTACGGCTATTGTTACCACAAGAAAAAAAATTACGCAGTAATGAAATACCGATTTTGTGAACTGATGTTAAGTGCTTATCATTTTAAAACTCAAGGAGATTCGTTGAGCAAGAGCGTTTGTTACGATAGCCATGTTGAGTATTATGAATTATTATATTTTCTTCTAAGAAAGTGACTTGTTTGTCACGTGTTATAGTTTTCATTGACTTACCAAATAAGGATGTGAGGCTGATTGGTCTGTAGTTAATCGGTAGTATTTTATCTCCCTTCTTTTGTATTGGGATAACATTTGCCAACTTCCAGATGTCGGAGACTCTTCCAGAATTAAAGGATTTATTGAATAGTATTGCAAGAGGTTTGCTGATTTGATACTTTGCTTCTTTTAAAACTCTCGGTGCAATACAATCAGAACCAGAAGTTTTGTTTACTCTATATTATCTAGTGTTTTAGTTACTGCATCTTCAGTAAAGTCATAATAGCTTTAAAGAATTAAGTAAGGTTGAGCTGGGGTTATTTCATGGTTTTCAAAAGTGTCTTCAACGGTAAAAATGGATGCAAAGTAATCATTTAATACTTCAATCATTTCTAAATCTGTATTTATTACTTTACCATTTTTTAAGTGGAGTGGGCCAATATTTGTTGTGGTAACTTTTTTATTGCGTACGTACGTGTAAAATTCTTTATGGTTGGATATAGTTTTATTTGCAATATATATTTCGAGATATTTCTTACTTCGTCTGATCATCTTTTTTGTTTCGTGTCTTAATCTTTCATATTTCATTTTATTGCTTTCGTTTTGAGATCGTAAATATTTATTGTGGGCGCGTTTTTTATGTAATAATCCTGCCTCAATATGGCTGTTCCACCACTTGGGTTTGTTAATTTGACGTGAAGGTAAAAATAACAAACCCAAGTGGAGAGAGAGAGAGAGAGAGAGAGAGAGAGAGAGAGAGAGAGAGAGAGAGAGAGAGAGAGAGAGAGAGAGAGAGAGACAGAGAGAGAGAGAGAGAGAGAGAGAGAGAGCAAGCAAGCGAGTGTGTGGTTGAGGGAGGGGGGGTGCATTCACTCAAATTAAGGCGAGATTGAAAATTAATGAGACGAAAGAAACATAAACAGACATTCGCTTGGTTACGAAAACTAGAATTAACATACCGCGTTGAAAGAGGCGGAGGAGAAAGTAGAAGAAGAAAGAGAAGAAGGAGAAGAAGAAGAAGAAGAAGAAGAAGAAGAAGAAGAAGAAGAAGAAGAAGAAGAAGAAGAAAAAGAAAAAAAAAGAAAAAAAAAAGGAAGCAGAAGCGGAAGAAGAAAAAAAAAGAAGAAGAAAAAGTTAAAGTGCTTGCCAAAATCCTCCATTTCTCTTTTATTTAGCAGCATTTGCAGAATATATCGGCCGTGGAAATAGCAATAAAGAGTGCGCAATGAGCACACACCAACCAGTAAAGTGTGGCTTTGTTTTAAAACAGGTGTAGCGTATGCCTGCTCTTAAAAAAAAGTATCGTTGTTTCTAAATTGCAAGTGTGTATGGGTGGCAGCAGAGTACACTCGTTTTTTTTTTACGTTTATTTTGTGTTGTGACGCAGTGCAGTTAGAGGGGAGTCGAGTGATTTAAAGAGTACACACACACACACACACACACACACACACACACACACACACACACACACACACACACACACACACACACACACACACACACACACACACACACACGTACACAAATTTACGAAAACATGCCACCACTCCAGCCATCGGAAGAAGAAACTCAAGGTCACTCAAGACTCACACATTACCGTGCCAAAATAACAACCATATCGACGCTAACATATTGGCGGATGGAGTCGGGCGAAGGTGGAGACAGGACGGAAGGGAAGATGGGGCAGGAGGGATGAGGGGCTTGAGTGTGAGGAATGAAATACGCTCTGCTTTATGAGTAGAGTAATAGAGTAATCGATGCATGTTATTATATTTAAATCATGAATATATGTAAAGCTCAATTTGTCACGCTAGATTTATGACATGTAAAATGCTCATTATTTATTGTAAAGTGATGGAGCATAGAAGTCGTAAATCATACCAAGAGGTTACCATTGCACTCTCCCTCAACGTCTGTTTTCTTCTTTTTCCTTTCTCTCTTCTTTTTTCTTTTTTCTCGTGTGAAATTTAGTATGAGTGCACCTTCAACACACACACACACACACACACACACACACACACACACACACACACACACACACACGATAAAGGAACATATTTCATGGTCAATATTAACTTTTTAGAATTTCTTATTTGATTATTTATTTTTACTTTTCCAAACATTGTATTCATTGATTTTCCTTTTCATATCAAATGGAAATTCACGGAACTAGATCATTTTCACGGAAGCATTTTGGTGTGCATGTGAAAATTTCCTGTTTAATATGTCAAAGGTTTTGTTGGAGATCAAAGAGGTTCTATTAATATTGTTATATGTCTATTATTATTATCATTATTATCATTATTATTATCATTACTAGTATTATTATCATTACTATTATTATTATTATTATTATTATTATTATTATTATTATCATCATTATTATCATGATTAATATTTTCATTGTCATCGTTATTATCATTATTATTATTTCTTTTATTATCATTAATACTATATATTTCATACGGTTCGTTTTCTTGTTCAATTTACCTTTCTTTGTTCAAATTTGACATTTCAATAATACAATATTCATCTATTGAAAGTAACAGAGGGACAAGAATCCATATTATCATCAGCCATTACAAGTCCATCCACCAATGTGCAGTCACCTTCTGCCAACTTCTGCCTCCAAACCTTTCAGTCTCATTCTAGCATCTCATGTGTTTTCTCCCTCTAATCCGCTTACAACCGCTTAGGGTCCAGACAGTCAGCCTTGTGTTTGGTGTTACTCGTTTATGCAGACACATGTGCTGCTCATCTCCATGTTATGCTTCTTTATAGATTCTTGGAGATCATTAATGTTTATGAGTTCCTTACACATGTTGTTCTTTACCTATTTCTTACGTAGAGTTAGTGTTAATTTTGACATTTTTGTTTTTCTTTATGGAGTCATGAACTGCTCCATTGATTTAGTTTCCCCTTCAATGATTATACCTGTAATTACGTACTAGTAACAGGCCTTCACCTGCCACCATGTTGAATTGGAACACTCATTATGCATTTCCTTGCTAATTGCGGTGAAATGTTACTTTGCATGAGGTGTATGTACTTGAACAGCTGAATAGTGGTTACGTCACGGAGAGGAAAAGCTTCGCCGCCACAAAGTCTGCATTGCCACCCCAACGTGTACGAGTAGTCCATCAGTTCCTTTCTTGACGCGGCTGACAAGCATGAGAAAAAGATGATAATCTTTTGGTAAACGTTTCCTTTCTTCTTGATTTACTCTACCTCTGTGTCCTTCCCTAAGCTTCCTTCAGCGTGCCCCGACCCCGTCCGTCACTCCCATTACCGCCGCCGTCGTCTCCTGGAGTCAGCTTTAGGGTCTCGAGGCCCGATAGATCCTGCCATTTTGTGTGACGTGGGTATCTAGTAAATTATCTGGTTCTCTCTCTCTCTCTCTCTCTCTCTCTCTCTCTCTCTCTCTCTCTCTCTCTCTCTCTCTCTCTCTCTCTCTCTCTCTCTCTCTCTCTCTCTCTCTCTCTCTCTCCTCTCTCTCTCTTCTCTTTCTCTCTCTCTCTTTCTATATATATATATATATATATATATATATATATATATATATATATATATATATATATATATATATATATTCATGTATTTGGAATAGTTTTTCGATTTGCTTTTTCTATCATATTGGTTTTCATTGGTCGCCGTAGCCAATTCATTTTTTTAATTTGTGTTCATCCCTTGAGTGACGCATTGCCTGAAAATGCTGTCAATTTTTTTTTTCTCGTAGTATCACAACCATTGATGGAGATGTTGTAGTGTCCACACGATTTGTTTCCAAAAGTTCTATTAAGGCTGTTAACGCGTACGAAAGTGTCCAACATAGTTTAGACAGTGAGTAATGAAAGGAGTATCAAGACAACCCGTAAACTAAACCAACTAATCCCCTTTTTTTCTAATACTTTTTTCCACACATGTTTTGCAACCATTGTACTCTTTCCTTCTGACGAAAAGAAGAAGAAAAAACTTGTGTTCGATAGATTGTGTGGTGTGTTTGTGTGGTGGGTCTTGGTGGGCGTGGGAGGAGGCTGCGTTATGTGATGCCGTAATTCTCCCTCGTTGACCGACGATCCGGACACTTTTCAGACGATTAATAGCCAATAAAACTCGCAATTAACGCATTTAACCTTTACTACTATGATTGTTATGGTGATGGTGATGGTGATGGTGATGAGCCGGGATGGAAAGCAGTCATGTCCAGAAGTATAGTAAACTGTTGGATAATAGTTTGCATCCGAGTGATACTATTGATTCATTGTGACTTCATTATCTCATCAGTTGTCAGGTTGTGTCACGTATACTTACTGAAACAATATCTTCCTCTCAGTCTTCTTGATGTTAGTTACGAGTTGTAGTTCTCTTTCTCTCACTAATTTCCTCTCTGTTAAAAAATTCATACACTTATCTATTTTTCTTCCTCTTTCAGCGTGTTTATTAGATTTATTGGGTTTTAGATGTAATTGCCTTGTCAGTCACCAAACAACATTAAGCTACATGATTCCCAAGCACCAAACACCCTTGCCGCCCAGCCTCCCGCCCGCCCTCCCTCCCTCTCCTCCTCCTCCAGCATCAGTGGTGTGGCCTGAAACAAACCCCAATAAAACTTTGCAGATTTCTTTGTCGTGTATCAGGGTTCACCTAATTAACCAGGTGCCACTTTCCTGGAAATTGATGGAAATAGAAATATAATAGAAAAAGGTAAGAGAGGTGTTTTACTCAAATGGTTGATTACACCTTCATAGATTACACGAATGGGAAACCTAATTTTTATTTTCATCTCTCATGACCGCGTGATCCAGCAATATCGAGTTTTTTTAGGCGGATTACACACTTTTTTTAGAGGGGAAGGTTATTTCAACGGTAATTAGTGCATCAAAAATATGTGTGGAGCGTTTAATATACGAGTGCGTGATGTGTAGGTATCTATTAGTACCTTTTTCATATATTAATTTTTTCCCCGCCCGCCCTGCCGCACCGTTGGCGAGATGAAGCAGTCTCTCTCATTCCGACAAAGCATCCCTGACGTCCACACTGTGAACATGTAATCCCTAGCCAGCTCTTTCCTCGTTACACCAATCCCTAATTTCATACCACACACAAATCCCCCACCATCACCTCCACAGTCCCACCATCACTGCCACAGCCTCGCCACAGCTTCCCTACTACTACCAGGCTTTGTCTAACCTTCCCACCTGCACAGGCCACTTTGCTACCACCACCTAAATCCACACTCCCATCAGCAGTTTCTCCCTCACTCGCATACACTCTACTCGTATATCTCTACTTGACCTTATACGAGTACATATAGTATACAGACACGAGGTATATGCGTTTTCTCCCCTTCTCTCCCAACCTGACCACTCGCCCTCTGCATTGCTGAAACGTCCTTTCCTTCTCTCCCTTCATAGCGGTGTGAAGGTCTTCTTGAAAGAAAAAACAAAGCAAAAAACAGGAATGGGGGAAATGTATAAATATTTAAGACGCTTTCCGTAATATAATGAATACAAGAGGGTCGTGTTGCTCATCTTCACTCTATTCATAAGGGTTGGCGCGGGTGTTCTGAGGCAAAGCTTCCTCTTATTACTGATGTAGATAGTGAAACGCGGTCTTCCCTCTGCACAGTAACATAGGAGGAAGAGGACAGTGATGAGGACTAGAATAATTTCGTTTCCAACAGAAAAAAAAATCTTTTCCATCTTTGTCCGCCATTTAAGAAACATTTTCCTAAGGTTTCTTTCCGCATAACTTCTTTTTATAAGGTTGTTCCGCTTCCTAGAATTTTGTAACGTTGTCCTCCCCCAGGGAAAGTGTGTTTCTGTTTTTGTTTCGCTCTCTCTCTCAATATACTCTCTCTCTCTCTCTCTCTCTCTCTCTCTCTCTCTCTCATCTCTCTCTCTCTCTCTCTCTCTCTCTCTCTCTCTCTCTCTCTCTCTCTCTCTCTCTCTCTCTCTCTCTCTCTCTCTCTCTCTCTCTCTCTCTCTCTGAAAATATAGTTTCTTCATGAGTTTTTGTTTTCTCACACAGACATGAAAGGGCTTCTCCCTCAATCCGTTCTTTCCTGCCTCTCTTACTTTTCCATGCACGCACAAAACACATGGACGAAGAGAGAGAGAGAAAAAAAAAGAGAGAGAGAGAGAGAGAGAGAGAGAGAGAGAGAGAGAGAGAGAGAGAGAGAGAGAGAGAGAGAGAGAGAGAGAGAGAGAGAGAGAGAGAGACCCTACTCTCACAAGGTTGTCTGGCGAGGGTTGCAAGTCTAGAAATGGCGGTGGGGTTAGCAAGGGAGGAGATGGGGAGGAAGAAGATGTGGAGGGGCGTTTCAGTAGTAGTATAGGATAGGGGAGGACGAAGGGTGAAGGGTTTGCTGCACACGTTACGTTCCCCCCTCGAAGCCTTGTCGCTTGGCCCAAAACACATGGTCGCTAAGTTTGTATCACTGAGGGGGATTGTGGCGCTGGAAACACGGATGGTGGCTGTGTCCAAGGGGCTGAAGAGGTGATGGTGCCTGTTATGGTGTCTGTTGGTGGTGGTGCGAAGGGAGGCGATGTATGGTGTTGTCTGTGTGTGTGTGTGTGTGTGTGTGTGTTTTAGAGAGACAAACAGATAGACAGACAGACAGACAGACAGACAGACAGACAGGTGTATTTGTAGAGACATTAATTTGACAGTATAGAGAAGGTGGTGTTTAGGATGTAATTTCCTTCTGAAGATACTTTCCGCCATCTCTACTCCCTTCTTTTCTAAGGGTACAGCCATGCACCTTTACTCCATTTACTTGCTATTTATCAGAGTGTAAATCCAATACTGATAAAGTAGAGGACGGAGCGTGGAATAGTGTCCGGCCGGCCGCTGTAAGGAGACCGTCGTTCGTCTCAATCCATTCAAGATCGACTCTGAAGGCAAACTTTATTTCTCCAACCCTTTCAGTTCCTTCTGTTGATCGCTCGTCTCATCCCTCGAGAGCACCTATTCAAAGCAGATAGACTTGTGATGGTCCAACGGCACGCATACATGATGGAGAATAGGGTGCTGTCTACCCTAGCAGCTCAGTCTCATCAGTAACACGAACCTTAAGCGATACAGAGAGTGAATCGCCGTACTGCTTCCTGGGAGAGATTTTATCTGGTCGGCGAGTGGTCGTGGTAGTAGTGGTTCGTTTTCCAGCATCAGTGTTTTCTCCCAGTATCCTTTCGTCTAAATTTTTAATGATGTTTTGAGGAGCTTGCGCAGCATTTTGTCTCTCTCTCTGTCTGTCCGCTGGTGGTATATTTATCTTTTAAGTGTGTTACCCCGGACAGTCATAATTACGAGGGTTTATTTACGAGCGTGGGATGCTCATAAAGTAATGTGTCGCACCTTTTTAAGCTTGCAGAGTTATTTTTATTTGTCTATTCATCTTTCACGTAAATTTCTTAAGAAGTAAACTTTTCGTGTGCCTGTGTATAAAAGTAAAGGAGATAATACATCAATGTACATCGTAAAATCACACTATGTGTATACTTTAACTACGAAACATCACATTTAAACACTAATTTATGAAAATCTATGCATCATGTATAATAGTTCGTTTACCAATGTATACTTAAAATAGTAGATAGCCCTCAGTAAGTCCTCTCATGGCACCAAAATAATTGGAAAAGCAAGGGATGAAATTACTCTGGAATGGGTGGCCGGACCGCGCTGCTCCCACCATAAACGTTACGGGTTTGCTATACGAAGCAGAATGAGTTGCATCGCATTACGCCAGCCATACACGGCGAGGCCACGCGGGATTCATATGTCATGATAATGTTTTTTTTACAGGCTGATCTGCAAAAACATTGACATCGACAACAACAAGAGTAATAATGACAACAGCGATAAGCAGTAATAAGTTTGTAACGCTGAAATTAGTAGAAAAAGTGTGTGTGTGTGTGTGTGTGTGTATGTGTGTATGTGTGTGTGTGTGTGTGTGTGTGTGTGTGTGTGTGTGTGTGTGTGTGTGTGTGTGTGTGTGTGTGCGCGCGTGCGTGCGCGCGCGCGTGTGTGTGTGTGTGTGTGTGTGTGTGTGTGTGTGTGTGTGTGTGTGTGTGTGTGTGTGTCTCTGTGTGTGTGTGTGTGTGTGTGTGTGTGTGTGTGTGTGTGTGTGTGAGTAACACCGACAAACACCCTTCGTGATGGGTGTAGGAAATCATGAGTGTGGCGGCTGTTGGGTGTATCCTCGGTTAATTAAGCGGTAGAGGCAGGATGTATTAGGATCGTTAGGAAGCGCGTCACGATAAGGTGCAGCGTTCAGATACACTTTATGCAGGATAAAGATGGGTATTGCGGAGAATTAGGGACTAGTGTGAACGTGAGGCAAGGCAAGAATGTACGTCAAATAGCTTACTTAAGTCCCACCTGTGTGTGTGTATGTGTGTGTGTGTGTGTGTGTGTGTCTGTGTCTGTGTCTGTGTGTGTGTGTGTGTGTGTGTGTGTGTGTGTGTCTGTGTGTGTGTGTGTGTGCGTGTCCACAAAGTACAACGCAGTGACCTACAAAAAAAACACTTACTCCGGTGCTCATGTGAAGTGCCCTGGAGGCCTCTCGTTTGGTCCACATTCTCGCATGGGCGCGCATCTTTAAATCTCCGGCCGACGCGGCGCACCGGCGCGTGTGAAGTCAATTATCAGCATTAAGGGAAGTGGTAAGCTTTACACTATTTCCTGTTAATATGACAGTAAATCCGATAATGTAAGGGACGCACTTTAGGTGAAGTGGGAAAAAGTGACCATCGAGAAAAGACTTTTTTTTTATGGAGTGAACACGAATTCAAATTAATTAGGCAATTTATATGACAAATGTGTAATAGATGAGGTCCATTGCTCTTATAATGGATTAATTTAGTCAATTTTTCGGGTATAAAAATATTCTTTACACCATCGGCAACCTGATTTCGTAGATCCTTTGACTATAATTACCTCTCGTTATAATCAACTTCAGGCCCCGCTGCATCCAGCAATCTAGGGGTTACCGGTGCCCTGAGCCATTGGCTGGCACCAGTTCCCTCCATAAAACCTTCATTGAACTGGGGTCCGGTGGCTGTGATGCCCAATTAGCAGCATTTATCTTACTCTCCTAAGCTATTCGCTCCGGGAAATGAATGTGTACAGATCATGATTCTTCTACTCGACGGTCTGCCCCTCAAATGGCACCACCCCTCGCCCTGTTATCTATCTCTCTAAGCGTCAGAGGACGCCACCTGCCGCTTCCTACGTGCTGTGAGGACCGATTACTTCTGACCTGAATACTCTATTTCCTCACCAAAAAGCTTGGCTGATCTGTATGACCGCCACATTCTTCTCTCCCTCTCCCCACACTGTATACTGCGTCTTCTGCAGAGTATTATTTGACTTTACTGAGTTTCGAGCCTTTCATGTAAGCAGTTCTCCTTTATTTTTCCTCCCTTCTAGACGCAGGAAATTAGCGCCCCTCCGCCCTGAGTGGCAGTCAAGGTGGAGTGGGGAGGAGAATGGCTGGATTATCCTCAGTAGTCGTATTTCAGTCCTCGGGTTAGCCTACGCTCCAATTTTCTGCCTGTCCAATCTAATAATGATTTCTTCCTTTCCTTGTCTGAAAGAGGTAGTCAATGGCCATCACCCATGGTGTGGTGTGTGTTGGCAGTGACGTTTTATTTACGACACTAAACCGGTGAGGGTTCTTGTAGCCGCTTCTCCGGGATGACGGAGATGAGTCTCGAGTTCGGAGCAAAGTTATCGCCTCTTCCTGCCTAGGGCGAGGAAGTTTGTGCGGCCACCAGTCTGGCTCGCCTGCTGCTGCTAACAGTTACCTGCTGAGTGATGGACTGGGAGAGGCTTGGGGTTGCTTTTCGCCTCAGTCGATATCCAGGAAATTCAAGTGTATAAAGGAATAAAAACTCCAAACTTTTGGAACTTTAAGCGGTTTGCAGTGATGGAAATAAAATGTGTCCTAATTCTATAAACAAATTCAACTATGCATTTACATTCCCAAATGGCTAGTACAAATTAACTTTGAGTGTGACGGAAAAAAAAAAGTTAATTAAATATCTGGGTGTACATGTGAATAAAGAATGGAAAACGGAGGGTTGTCAGGTGAGCCGCCACGTCCAGGCACGTGGGCGAGCAAGGTAGGAATGTCACCCGTGAGGGAAGCACCTGCTGCCATCCTCTCTCTAACTACTCGGTGGAGTCAGTTTGGTTTCAGTAAATACAGCTTAATCACATCCAGTAATTTGCACCAAGATACACTACACTTCAAACAATTAGTAGTTTGTTGAAGGACTCACTTGAACCTGTAGGTTTAATTAGAGCATGTAGAGGATGGCGCGTGGCTGTCACACTTGAGCAAAACCACCATAACTCAAGGTAGATTAAGCTTTTCAACAACAAGGTTAATCCGCTCTGACAGTGTTACTTCCGGCACCTCCAGTTCGTCTGGCCTGCCTGACCTGCCTGGCCGCCTGCCCTCACACCCTCACACCCTCACAGCCTCACACCCTCACAGCCTCACCTCATGTGTATTGGTTTATCTTATCAACTATATTGCTGCTTCAACTGCCCTCCAGAGAGAGAGAGAGAGAGAGAGAGAGAGAGAGAGAGAGAGAGAGAGAGAGAGAGAGAGAGAGAGAGAGAGAGAGAGAGAGAGAGAGAGAGAGAGAGAGAGAGAGAGAACGGACGGATGGACAGACACAGACAAACACTTCATTCAATAAAGCTTATTTTTCCAAAGATTAAGTAAACTTTGCGTGTCGAAGCTATAGCATTGCGCACTTCACCAAGTTATTGAGAGGTTCGACTCTGCTCACCCAGCCAACCCAAATCAGTCATTAAATTCCCGACCTTTGATCTGAGTTGTGGTATCCTTCGATTCACTGCAGGCAACAGGCAGTGAGTGGGTTAATGAGAGCTTGATTTTGTGTAACACGCATGGCAAAGCATCTTAGCAAGACAAAAATTCAGTTGATATTTTGATAACTTTTTTTAATAAAAAATATAGTAAACAGTTGTATTTCGTGTAAACCTTCATTATACAGAAGAAAAAAAATTATCCAAAAAATAGCGTTGTAAGTAAGTATTTGTCTTTTATTTGCATATTTTTTGTCTTATTGTTATCGTCATATTTTATTTACGTACAGAAACATCTAACACCTTTACATTACATTACATCAGAGAATATAACTTTTTCCCACTTTTTATCACCATCTTTTTCTATTTTCTAATGATAAGCTTAACATTAAACTTTCCGATACTTTTGCAACTTATTGAATTTACGTTTTAGAGGGTCAGTGAGGTACCAAATTCCTGATCCAAGTAAACATTAGTGTGGAGGAGTGATGTGGATGAGCGTGGGTGTGGACGAGGAGGAGGTGGAGTGAGGAGAAGGAGTAGAGTGCTTTGATAGAAGACTTCCCTCTTCAAGGAAAGGAGTAATTACTTCATATTACTTTATAATGAAAAGAAGGAGAAAAAATTATCCGTCATGTGTTAATCGATCATTTCATTTCGGATTCATGAACTGATTTCGATTAATTCATTCCAAGTTTTCTTTTATATTTTTCTAGCTACCTTTACATGTTCGCATATAACATGATAATTGGAAATATTTTATTTTGGTCTTCTTAAAACTCATTATTATAAGACTCACGTTCACATTTCTTCGCTGTGGTTCTTGGTCATGTGTTTCTAGTTAATCTTCAGATTCACTGTCGTTAGTAAAGTTAAGTTGAAAGACTTCTTCATCTATTTTGACTCCTATTTCTTGTCATTTTTAAAAGGAAAAAGCTCTGACGACTGACGGTGAAAACTTCAAGCAAATTTCTTCCTCGGTATCTTTTAATTAATTATTGGAATCTCACTTTTCACATGTAGCTCCAGGGTTGCAAGACTTCCGGTACAAACATCTTCTAGCACTCAGAAAGCGCACGTTTCGATGTATACATAAGCCTTACAACATTCTGTGAAAAACATGCATGGGCAGTTTCTGTCAATTTCCCTCTCAGTTAATCAAAAACATTACTGTCAAAAGTTGTTTACGTGATCACTGTGGAAAGCAATTCGTTTTCCTGGTTAATTAAAACTCTACATCAATAATTATGTTTCCGGGAATACTGTGAAAAATGCAACAAATGGCCAGGAATGCGTTTATTGCATGAATATACTTAGACCAAGCTAAAAAGCAAACTGTATTTTGCTCTTTGTACTTGACAAATCCATCCCATTATTCAGCCAGACCGGACGCATTACGAGTACTCGTTCTTGCATTAGTGGTACATAAATACGAACTTGAAAACGTTTACTTCCATTGCAGACTAATGTTTATTGTCACCAAGAGGGAATATGTTCCCCTCCTTCCTGCCTCCACCTAAGATCTATGATAAAAACCGAACCTCAAGCTAATTAAGTCTAGAAATGCCGAGTTAAGCGTAAAACTCGATATCATGTGGGAGACAAAAAAGGTTGTGTAGCATTGTTGCACTAATTGTTTCTAATTAGACTACTAATTGCTAACTTTTAGGAGAAAGGATGGTTTTTTTTTACGATTTTCCTTCCCATAGTGTTCTGAGATATAATTGATCCTTTGCCTACGATAACAAAGGATTATGCATCAAAAATAAAAGCTGAATGCATAAAGCGTGTCAACTTTGGACAATTGGGGGACAGGTAAACAAGCCTGAACGATACAGGTTTTGGGTTTGTTTCCTGTTAACAAAATCTTTAGTCACAAATACTGTGGCAATAAAAATATAAAAGCATCAGTTTTCAGTCACCAACATATTTTAACTATCGAGCTTCAGTTACAAATACTCTAAAAGCTGACCATCACTGTGCGACGCAGCAGGTGAAAAGTGGTGCATGGAGGATATTTTCATTTTATAAAACGAGTATCGCTTTTCAGCCGACGTATCCTTCCTTGTACCAAATGTTGTATTTAGATGAGAAACAGATACATAGCTCTCATCACTGGCATCGTGTGGGGCATACGAATATCGAGTGAAGCTTCAACGAATATACATTTTAACTAAAATTATAGGATGATCTGTCGACTGAGCGTGAGGCAGATACCACAATTTGCTGAGGTAACCAGCGGAGGAGCACTTGTCAGGAACTTATCCGTGCGATTTAAGAAAAACGGGAACGATAAATGCTCTCGTGATTACCCCGAAAATTAGATTGTAATGAATTCTCTAATATGATTGCGTATAAGGTTATTTCCCTTAATCAAACTTGAATGATTATTTACATGTTGTTTACGTCTTATGGCAAGAGAATCCTATGTAGCTCAAGATAAAAAGAGTAAGACAATTATTGATAGAGTTAAGTTCAATTACGATTAGAGTGTGTCCAATCCATGTATATGTGACACCGTTCAAACACGTGAACCATATAGCAGCTCACCGAGGGCCTGCAATACAGTTACCGTGTACCAAGGATTTATCCAAATTACGTAGATTCATCACAATTCATTCTATACCACTTTTTTTTCTCTCTCTCTCTCTCTCTCTCTCTCTCTCTCTCTCTCTCTCTCTCTCTCTCTCTCTCTCTCTCTCTCTCTCTCTCTCTCTCTCTCTCTCTCTCTCTCTCTCTCTCTCTCTCTCTCTCTCTCTCTCTCTCTCTCTCTCTCTCTCTTATTAGAATATAGACGTGTATGAAAAACTTCACTAACTTGTATTTCAGGAAGTTGTTCTGTTTTGGGGCAAATGACATCCGCCTCATATTTCGTCGAATTTATGTATTATAATTGCACCTCACTCGCTGCTGCTAATTTGGCGCCATATTGCAAACTTGGTTGTGAAAGTTGTGACTACAGGATTATATTACAATCGCTTGTCACGAAGTTTGCTTGGCTTAAATATTTTCAACCAATTTCATGGGTCTCTCTCTCTCTCTCTCTCTCTCTCTCTCTCTCTCTCTCTCTCTCTCTCTCTCTCTCTCTCTCTCTCTCTCTCTCTCTCTCTCTCTCTCTCTCTCTCTCTCTCTCTCTCTCTCTCTCTCTCTCTCTCTCTCTCTCTCTCTCTCTCACACACACACACACACACACACATGTATTGCAAGGCACAAGAGTTGCTTGATTGAACAGGCGTTGAGGAGGAAGCAGTTCGACGTTATGAATAAGCCGCCAGTTCTTGTGGTCTGAAAACTTTTAAAATAAATAAAAAATAGATAAAAACTTTTTTCCGTACAGCCACAAGAGGAGGAAGGTGGCATAGAGCGGAAGAGAAACCCTGAGTCCCGCCTCTGAAGTGCACATGGGCTTCAGGCATATTGGTGTTAGTTGTTGATTATCAATGATTGTCTTCCGTCGGTGTTTTAAAAGACGTTGGTATGTTGCTGCCAAAGGGAATTGAAGTCATTGCACAGGTGTTTTTTAAGAGTACTTTACACATGTCTGTACTACTTTGATGGTGTCTGTCAGGGTCATTACTATATTCAATTGACTGATTTCGAATGTATAGTTGAATTTGTTCACGACACCATCGTCAAAAGGTCACTCTTTCTGCAATGCGCGTGCAGCAACCACAAATGGGAAAGAAAATTTTACTTAGCCTCTGAAAATTTCAAACGCATCCATTATTTCAGTCCAGCAAACACAGAACACAGAAACCCGCGTCAAAAAAAAGGGCAGAAATGTTTTCGGTAAACCAAACAATACCGAGGAAAATAATTTATCTTACTTAAAAATCAAAGTCTGCAATCATACATATACAACCAGATCTAATTTAGTGG
>JAPQNM010000002.1:2810357-2820357 GCA_029783475.1 Metacarcinus magister
GCTAAGTAATGTTAGTAATAAAGGCACGAGTACGGAGTTCATCCCCTCCCTAGGTTACGGATTCTCTCTCTCTCTCTCTCTCTCTCTCTCTCTCTCTCTCTCTCTCTCTCTCTCTCTCTCTCTCTCTCTCTCTCTCTCTCTCTCTCTCTCTCTCTCTCTCTCTCTCTCTCTCTCTCTTTCTCTCTCATAGTGACATGAACTTAATATATAAAAGGCAAGAAAGCTGCATACACACACGTACACGCACGCGCGCACACACACACACACACACACACACACACACACACACACACACACACACACACACACACACACACACACACACACACACACACACTCATATTAACAGACAGGCAGGCAGCTCCTTGCTGGCGCACAGGTGGTATCTAAGTTAGCGGTGCGTAGTTGGGAAGTTGGAGATGGTGGAGGTATGACGGATGAGTGGATGGAGATGACGTGTCGGGAGTGTGGTTGTCTTTGGTGCTCTTTTGGGATTTACTATCATACCACGTCATGATGTATAGTGTGCTGGAACCTCATGTATGTGTGTTTGTGTGTGTGTGTGTGTGTGTGTGTGTGTGTGTGTGTGTGTGTGTGTGTGTGTCCGCGTGTGTACGTGTGTGCGTATTGGTGGCACTAATCGTGGCTGCAATGAGTATCGCCTCGAAGGTGTTGTTGTGTCATGCCCGCTGCGGGGTGTCAGGTGTCAGGTGTCAGGTGTCAGGTCGGGCCTCAACACCTGCCTGACGCTGAACAAACGAGTAAACAGAGAACACCATTAATGTAATCACATTTATTATTCCCTGTTGTATGCTGTTGTACATGGTGCGTTCTACTAATCCGACACAGCACTTAGAATCAATTTAATGAATTAGGTAAAATGCATTATGGATGCGAGCAATACAGATAAAATTTCACTGTGCATTATTTTTGTTTATGTAATTTCATCTGAAATATTATTGACATTTTTGTTGTTGTTATGCCTTTCACTTCTTTTCATTTAACAAGCAGCCTTGTAAGTAGATGAGAGCGAACCTTAGGATGATTATTTTTCTACTATTGTAACGCTCGTAAATTTAGATAACTTCTTATCGATCAAGTTTGTACCATACTGTTTCACCGGAAATCTTCCTCCTCTTCCTCCTCCTCCTCTATTATATATATATATATATATATATATATATATATATATATATATATATATATATATATATCTTAGTCAGTTTTTCCGCGCGTGTCCTATGTAGAAAATAGTTCACTAGATCATTTCATGTAATCCTTCTCCTCCTCCTCCCCTCCTCCTCTTCCTCCTCTTCTTCCTCCTCCTCCTCCTCCTCCTCCTCCTCCTCCTCCTCCTCCTCCTCCTCCTCCTCCTCCTCCTCCTCCTCCTCATTTTTTATCATTATTATTTATTTTTATCATTATTATTTATTTTTATCATTAATATTTATTTTTATCATTAATATTTATTTTTATCATTAATATTTATTTTTATCATTAATATTTATTTTTATCATTAATATTTATTTTTATCATTAATATTTATTTTTATCATTAATATTTATTTTTATCAATATTATTTATTTTTATCATTATTATTTATTTTTATCATTAATATTTATTTTTATCATTAATATTTATTTTTACCATTAATATTTATTTTTATCATTAATATTTATTTTTATCATTAATATTTATTTTTTATCATTACTATTTATTTTTTATCATTATTATTTATTTGTATCATTATTATTAATTTTATCATTAATATTTATTTTTATCATTAATATTTATTTTTATCATTAATATTTATTTTTATCATTAATATTTATTTTTATCATTATTATTTATTTTTATCATTAATATTTATTTTTTATCATTATTATTTATTTTTATCACTAATATTTATTTTTATCATTAATATTTATTTCTACCATTAATATTTATTTTTATCATTAATATTTATTTTTATCATTAATATTTATTTTTTATCATTACTATTTATTTTTTATCATTATTATTTATTTGTATCATTATTATTTATTTTTATCATTAATATTTATTTTTATCATTATTATTTATTTTTATCATTAATATTTATTTTTTATCATTATTATTTATTTTTATCATTAATATTTATTTTTATCATTAATATTTATTTCTATCATTAATATTTATTTTTATCATTAATATTTATTTTTATCATTAATATTTATTTTTACCATTAATATTTATTTTTATCATTAATATTTATTTTTATCATTATTATTTATTTTTATCATTATTATTTATTTTTATCATTATTATTTATTTTTATCATTATTATTTATTTTTATCATTAATATTTATTTTTATCATTAATATTTATTTTTATCATTAATATTTATTTTTATCATTAATATTTATTTTTTATCATTAATATATAGTTTTATCATTAATATATATTTTTATCATTAATATATATTTTTATCATTAATATTTATTTTTATCATTAATATATATTTTTATCATTAATATTTATTTTTATCATTAATATTTATTTTTTATCATTAATATATATTTTTATCATTAATATATTTTTTATCATTAATATTTATTTTTATCATTAATATTTATTTTTATCATTAATATTTATTTTTATCATTAATATTTATTTTTATCATTAATATTTATTTTTATCATTAATATTTATTTTTATCATTAATATATATTTTTATCATTAATATATATTTTTATCATTAATATTTATTTTTATCATTAATATATATTTTTATCATTAATATATATTTTTATCATTAATATTTATTTTTATCATTAATATATATTTTTATCATTAATATTTATTTTTATCATTAATATTTATTTTTGTCTTCAATATATATTTTTATCATTAATATATATTTTTATCATTAATATTTATTTTTATCATTAATATATATTTTTATCATTAATATTTATTTTTATCATTAATATTTATTTTTTATCATTAATATATAGTTTTATCATTAATATATATTTTTATCATTAATATATATTTTTATCATTAATATTTATTTTTATCATTAATATTTATTTTTATCATTAATATTTATTTTTATCATTAATATTTATTTTTTCCATTAATATTTATTTTTATCATTAATATTTATTTTTATCATTATTATTTATTTTTATCATTATTATTTATTTTTATCATTATTATTTATTTTTATCATTATTATTTATTTTTATCATTAATATTTATTTTTATCATTAATATTTATTTTTATCATTAATATTTATTTTTATCATTAATATTTATTTTTTATCATTAATATATAGTTTTATCATTAATATATATTTTTATCATTAATATATATTTTTATCATTAATATATATTTTTATCATTAATATATATTTTTATCATTAATATTTATTTTTATCATTAATATTTATTTTTTATCATTAATATATAGTTTTATCATTAATATATATTTTTATCATTAATATATATTTTTATCATTAATATTTATTTTTATCATTAATATATATTTTTATCATTAATATTTATTTTTATCATTAATATTTATTTTTATCATTAATATTTATTTTTATCATTAATATTTATTTTTATCATTAATATATATTTTTATCATTAATATATATTTTTATCATTAATATTTATTTTTATCATTAATATATATTTTTATCATTAATATATATTTTTATCATTAATATTTATTTTTATCATTATTATTTATTTTTATCATTAATATTTATTTTTATCATTAATATATATTTTTATCATTAATATATATTTTTATCATTAATATTTATTTTATATCATTAATATATATTTTTATCATTAATATTTATTTTTTATCATTAATATATATTTTTATCATTAATATATATTTTTATCATTAATATATATTTTTATCATTAATATTTATTTTTATCATTATTACTTATTTATATCATTAATATTTATTTTTTATCATTAATATATATTTTTATCATTAATATATATTTTTATCATTAATATATATTTTTATCATTAATATATATTTTTATCTTTAATATTTATTTTTATCATTAATATATATTTTTATCATTAATATTTATTTTTTATCATTAATATGTGTTTTTTATCATTAATATATATTTTTATCATTAATATATATTTTTATCATTAATATATATTTTTATCATTAATATATATTTTTATCATTAATATATATTTTTATCATTAATATTTATTTTTATCATTAATATATATTTTTATCATTAATATATATTTTTATCATTAATATTTATTTTTATCATTAATATATATTTTTATAATTAATATATATTTTTATCATTAATATATATTTTTATCATTAATATTTATTTTTATCATTAATATATATTTTTATCGTTAATATATATTTTTATCATTAATATTTATTTTTATCATTAATATTTATTTTTTATCATTAATATATATTTTTATCATTAATATATATTTTTATCATTAATATATATTTTTATCATTAACATATATTTGTATCATTAATATATATTTTTATCATTAATATTTATTTTTATCATTAATATAAATTTTTATCATTAATACATATTTTTATCATTAATATATATTTTTATCATTAATATTTATTTTTATCATTAATATATATTTTTATCATTAATATTTATTTTTATCATTAATATTTATTTTTTATCATTGATATATATTTGTATCATTAATATATATTTTTATCATTATTATTTATTTTTATCATTATTATTTATTTTTATCATTAATATTTATTTTTATCATTAATATTTATTTTTATCATTAATATCTATTTTTATCATTAATATTTATTTTTATCATTAATATTTATTTTTATCATTAATATTTATTTTTATCATTAATATATATTTTTATCATTAATATATATATTTATCATTAATAATTATTTTTATCATTAATATTTATTTCTATCATTAATATTTAGTTTCATCATTAATATATATTTTTATCATTAATATATATTTTTATCATTAATATATATTTTTATCATTAATATTTATTTTTTATCATTATTAATTATTTTTATCATTAATATTTATTTTTATCATTAATATATATTTTTATCATTAATATATATTTTTATCATTAATATTTATTTTTATCATTAATATATATTTTTATCATTAATATTTATTTTTATCATTATTATTTATTTTTATCATTAATATTTATTTTTATCATTAATATTTATTTTTATCATTAATATATATTTTTATCATTAATATATATTTTTTTCATTAATATATATTTTTATCATTAATATATATTTGTATCATTAATATATATTTGTATCATTAATATTTATTTTTATCATTATTATTTATATTTATCATTAATATTTATTTTAATTATTAATATATATTTTTATCATTAATATTTATTTTTATCATTAATATTTATTTTTTATCATTAATATATATTTTTATCATTAATATATATTTTTATCATTAATATTTATTTTTATCATTAATATTTATTTTTATCATTAATATATATTTTTATCATTAATATATATTTTTATCATTAATATATATTTTTATCATTAATATTTATTTTTATCATTATTATTTATTTTTATCATTAATATTTATTTTTATCATTAATATATATTTTTATCATTAATATATATTTTTATCATTAATATATATTTTTATCATTAATATTTATTTTTATCATTATTATTTATTTCTATCATAATATTTACTTCTATCATTAATATTTATTTTTATCATTAATATTTATTTTTATCATTAATATATATTTTTATCATTAATATATATTTTTATCATTAATATTTATTTTTATCATTAATATTTATTTTTATCATTAATATTTATTTTTATCATTAATATATATTTTTATCATTAATATATATTTTTATCATTAATATATATTTTTATCATTAATATTTATTTTTGTCATTAATATTTATTTACTCCAACAGCAACACTTCCTTAACATTTATTATTAATTTCAAAACCTTTAACTTCAATATAAGTTTTCGTGGATTTGTGATGAAAATGGATTCGTGAAATTTTTGGCCCGAAGATTTCCACCAGAATTTGAGTCCAAAAGAGTTTAGTCATTTTACAAGTAAAGTATTAGTCCTACAACAAAGATGTATAGAAACAAAGTTGTTCAGCTTGACAAGTTCTATCTGATGGTGTCATCCGTTTGTAAATTACTGTTTTGGTTTAGGAGAAAAATGTAATTAAGTAGAAGTTTCGTGTAAAATACAAATATATCAATATCTCCATTACTTACATTCTAATTACATTCTAGTAAAGCTCAAAGAAACGGGCGTCTCCTGCTCTATATTTACTATTACGAATGTTTTTTACGTAAACCTCATACTTTTCGAGTTATTTTGAAAAACATGATTTCATGAAAAAAATCTAAGGTGACACCCTTGAAAATTTCGTGAAAATTTTCCACACCTCAGAATTTCATGAAAATTTGTACCCAAAGGTTTTCAGTCAAACTGAACACGAATCTGGACTCAGTTTCATCATTACTATAATATTAAACACTATATATGCATGTGTGATACGCCTAAAACTATTTATTCTCTCTATTTATCGCTCTATCTCTATCGCGCTCTCTCTCTCTCTCTCTCTCTCTCTCTCTCTCTCTCTCTCTCTCTCTCTCTCTCTCTCTCTCTCTCTCTCTCTCTCTCTCTCTCTCCCCCTCTCTCCAAACTCCTACAGCAAAATCATAATATTCTCCCCCTCCTCCCCCTCCTCCTCCTCCTCCTCCTCCTCCTCCTCCTCCTCCTCCTCCTCCTCCTCCTCCTCCTCCTCCTCCTCCTCCTCCTCCTCCTTTGTGTCTTCCTTCTTAAATAGTCTTCAGTGGACCAATTAGCGCCAATATTTATTTTTATCATTAATATTTATTTTTATCATTAATATTTATTTTTATCATTAATATTTATTTTTATCATTAATATTTATTTTTATCATTAATATTTATTTTGTATCATTATTATTTATTTTTATCACTAATATTTATTTTTATCATTAATATTTATTTTTATCATTAATATATATTTTTATCATTAATATTTATTTTTATCATTAATATATATTTTTATCATTATTATATATTTTTATCATTAATATTTATTTTTATCATTATTATTTATTTTTATCATTATTATTTATTTTTATCATTAATATTTATTTTTATCATTATTATTTATTTTTATCATTAATATTTATTTTTATCATTAATATTTATTTTTTATCATTAATATATATTTTTATCATTAATATATATTTTTATCATTAATATTTATTTTTATCATTAATATATATTTTTATCATTAATATATATTTTTATCATTAATATTTATTTTTATCATTAATATATATTTTTATCATTAATATATATTTTTATCATTAATATATATTTTTATCATTAATATTTATTTTTATCATAATTATTTATTTTTATCATTATAATTTATTTTTTTCATTAATATTTATTTTTATCATTAATATTTATTTTTTATCATTATTATTTATTTTTATCATTAATATTTATTTTTATCATTAATATTTATTTTTATCATTAATATTTATTTTTATCATTATTATTTATTTTTATCATTAATATTTATTTTTTATCATTATTATTTATTTTTATCATTAATATTTATTTTTATCATTAATATTTATTTTTATCATTAATATTTATTTATATCATTAATATTTATTTTCATCATTAATATTTATTTTTATCATTAATATTTATTTTTTATCATTAATATTTATTTTTATCATTAATATTTATTTTTATCATTAATATTTATTTTTATCATTAATATTTATTTTTATCATTAATATTTATTTTTATCATTAATATTTATTTTTATCATTAATATTTATTTGTATCATTAATATTTATTTTTTATCATTATTATTCATTTATATCATTATTATTTATTTGTATCATTATAATTTATTTATATCATTAATATTTATTTTTATTATTAATATTTATTTTTTATCATTATTATTTATTTTTATCATTAAGATTTATTTTTATCATTAATATTTATTTTTATCATTAATATTTATTTTTATCATTAATATTTATTTTTTATCATTAATATTTATTTTTATCATTAATATTTATTTTTATTATTAATATTTATTTTTATCATTAATATTTATTTTTATCATTAATATTTATTTTTATCATTAATATTTATTTTATCATTAATATTTATTTTTATCATTATTATTTATTTTTATCATTATTATTTATTTTTATCATTATTATTTATTTATATCATTATTAATTATTTTTATCATTAATATTTATTTTTATCATTAATATTTATTTTTATCATTAATATTTATTTTTATCATTAATATTTATTTTTATCATTAATATTTATTTTTATCATTAATATTTATTTTTTTATCGTTATTATTTATTTTTATCATTATTATTTATTTTTATCATTAATATTTATTTTTATCATTAATATTTATTCTTATCATTAATATTTATTTATATCATTAATATTTATTTTATCATTAATATTTATTTTTATCATTAATATTTATTTTTATCATTAATATTTATTTTTTATCATTATTATTTATTTTTATCATTATTATTTATTTGTATCATTATTATTTATTCGTATCAATAATATTTATTTTTATCATTAATATTTATTTTTTATCATTAATATTTATTTGTATCATTAATATTTATTTTTATCATTAATATTTATTTTTATCATTAATATTTATTTTTATCATTAATATTTATTTTTATCATTAATATTTATTTTTATCATTATAATTTATTTTTATCATTATTATTTATTTTTATCATTAATATTTATTTTTATCATTAATATTTATTTTTATCATTAATAAGAAAAATTTGAATAAAATCATAATTTTTTTAAAAATCTATAAATCGAACACTTAGAAAAGACCTCGGCAGTGTAAGGGTTAATACTGGCAATAAGTTATGTTTAACCTGCCATTACCACCGAAACGAAGGATGCGAGGGGATTTCATTGAAATTTTCAAGATAATCAAAGGATTCGATAATATCAATACAGAAGATTACATTACTTTTGATCGATCAAATATAACAAGAAGACAACATTCTTTTAAGATTACTGGTAAAAGATTCACATCAAACAAAGCCAAGCACTTCTTTTTCAATCGGATCGTTAACGTTTGGAACTCCCTGCCCGCCAATGTCGTCGACAGTAAAACAATTACTACGTTCAAAAATAGACTTGATAAATATTTAGAAGCCAATCCACAACTAAAATACTATCCGTTAACGTAGCAAACTTTGAGTAAGTTCATCCTGATGTACCTAACTTACGAAATGTCGATTCAAAAGACGTCGCTAGTGGCCTGACATCGCTTGCCAGGAAGTAGTGGTAGCAGTAGTGGTAGTGACAGTAGTGATAGTCTGGTCTTGGTTAGCCTTCCTTTCCCTGCCAGCCATGGCTGGGGAGAGAAGCCTTCACCCTTACTATCCTGTATCCTTCACTCTAGACTAGATAGTGTACTCACAAACAGCCTCGTAAGGGCCAGCAGGCCTGTTGCTGTTTGTTCTTCCTATGTGTTCCTATGTGTTCCTCCTCCTACTCCTCCTCCTCCTCCTCCTCCTCCTCTTGCTCTTCCTTTTCCTCCTTTTTTGATGAATTCCCGCACATTTATTGATTCATTACGAAAACTGATTCACGACCCAATCTATTTGGAATAAAGAAATCCTTCGCACAGAATTTCGGTGTAACGTTGTGCTTGGGGAAGGACAAGCCGGGATGTGCTCTTGTCGCATTCCTTTACGCTGAAAAACATTGTAACGTACTACTACAACATCAGTACAAAAGAATAGAATTTATGACGGCCAATATAAAAACTGGAAGGCAGGAAAACAAGTAAATATGTAAATGTTACA
>JAPQNM010000002.1:2827857-2845357 GCA_029783475.1 Metacarcinus magister
CGTATGTGTGTGTCCATGTGTGTTCATGCGTCCTATTCAAGGAAATGTCTGGACTCGCCTCTGTTGTTTGCAGCCAAAGTAAACTGGAATTCAATTCACACGCCCAGTGGTGCCAGTAAGCCAGTCGAGGGTACAACGGTAGGCACACAGGCAGTGGACCTGTCTCTTCTCCCATGGTCATCGTCATCACCTGCCAAGCTTTCATCCTCTCCATCATCATTATCATCATTGTTATCCTATTACAGTCACGTCATCATCACATGCTTGATGGGTCGGCCTGTTGGTGCTGGTCATCAATAGACAGTAATGTGATGTAATAAGTACTCTTCACAGCGTTTGAATATCATGTGATAGTGTGTTGTCTTGATGGAGGAAAATCATGTCATTATAAAAACAAAAGATCATCGTAATCATCATCATCGAATTATCGTTTTCATCAAAGCAAGGAGTGATAGCCGCTCAAAATCAAAATAAACAATAAGAGTCTAGTAACTGACTTTTGACTTAACTCTGACTCATCACTTGTGTGTTGACCTTCCCCCATCCCGTGGGAAGGCTCGTGCCGAATTTGGAAACTGTAGGCTGCACGGTGTTGTGATTGGAACACACACACACACACACACACACACACACACACACACACACACACACACACACACACACACACACACACACAGACACACACACACACACACACACACACACACACACACACACACACACACACACACACACACACACACTTCGCTCCTGCTTCCCAGTAAACACTTAGGTGGAATGGTGGATTGAAGTGGCACGTTTCGCCGTTATAACATCACACAAAGACCGATTGCTAACAAACAGGTATAGAATATTTCACGGTATTGGTTACCTGCACGGATCTGTACCTTTCCATACACGTGTCTCATGTTTTATCCTATTAAGTTTCACGGTACAGTACTTTGTGTATTGTTTTTATATAATTGTAAATCTTTATATGATTGTTTTGCGATGGTTTGGTAATATTGTCAACAGTGTAGTGATGACGTGGGCTGAAGTGGAGACCAGGAGAAGGCAATGATGGTGTTGCGTAAAATTAGTCTCGGCGTAGAGTATTTTACTGGAAAAATATTTTGCATACTTCCTGTGTAAAATATCTCCTGTCATAAACTATGTCACTCAAACACACACACACACACACACACACACACACACACACACACACACACACACACACACACACACGCACGCACGCACACACACACACATACACACACACACACACACACACACACACGCACACACACACGCACACACACGCACACGCACACACACACAGAAGTACAAAGGAAGAACAGACACCTACAACACTACTGGTCCTTAAGAGGCTGTCCGTAGTTGTTCGATTGATTATTGAAGTTCACGTAAATATTTCTGAACCAATATTTTTTATTATGATTAGGCTAATCTAGTCCAAGAAAAATGACCATACAAGCTGAACTAGACTGGAGTTACTTAAATCAAAATGACGTACAATTACCACCCAACACATGTTTGTTCCTTTAGTACATGTTAAAGTAGCACAAAATAACTTCACTCTGCTATATGGAGTCAATCTTGCGTAGGGTGTAGTTGAATAGACTTGTGATTCCACATTCCATAATTTTTGTTTTAAAGTTGGTCCTAAAATTGTTGTAAAATGAAGCAGTAACCTAAATTATACGAAGGAAGTTCTGACTTGTATCAAGATATTTCTTCTAGTAAGAATCTCGGCTGACACTTCAAATTATGTGTTAAACCTAACTTCCCGTAATTGTGTTTGTAGGTGTGGATCCTTATCACTTTGATCATAATGGGTAATAGCGTGAAGTTTTTGTAATGGCGTCTTGAATAGTTTATTCACTGGGTTTGGTAAAATATTATTGTGTATGTATATGTTAAGTACCCACAGGAAAATATGTTATCAGTGTTGTTTTTTATTTTCTAGTGAGACAAACATAATCATTGATAGTTGGATGACAAGACTAATATGTCGCACTGCATTGCATGTTCAACTGGTGTATAACAGTGTATGTTATATCTTCAACATACATCATCAGATGTATTATCAAACGTGTGATAATTCACATATTGCACCACATCATACATTAATTATATGGATTTCTTTTATCCGCGAAGTAAAATGTATGTTAAATCACATTAACTTGAATATTCACTCCCCACTGTTTTTGTTTTTTTCTCTCTTTTCAAATTACATACACATCAACCAGTTTCAATTATTTTTTGCCGATGTACCACTTTTGATTAATTAGTTTATTTATTTTTGTTTCTTTGCTGTCATAATAAACGATATATATAACAAAGAAACATAATTCAATATAATATTCAAAGAATCAATTGTATGATATCATGACAAATTTTTTTACACGATAGTGACAAGTATAGTTCTGACGTGGATAGATATATTTCCATTACCGCGGACGCGCAGCAGACTTTAGTAACTTACAGCACAGCCTGACTTATTATAGCAACACCAGGCATCATGTTGGTGGTGTTCGTGTCTAGGTAACGGCATGCAATGGATTTCAGAATTTACACCTTGATTATTGGCTTAGCCGAGGTATTGTCATGCCTAACAATAATATATATATATATATATATATATATATATATATATATATATATATATATATATATATATATTTATATATATATATATATATATATATATATATATATATATATATATATATATATAACTTGCTGTACAATTAATTGTTTAATTTTTTATACGATTTATATTTACTTGACAAAAAAGTTCAACAACTATTTTGAAAGATCGTATATTATTTAGATTTTTTTGTCGCATCTCTCAGACTGCATCATTTAAAATATAAAGATTTAATATACACTGTATACGGCGTTATAGTGATATTACACTTTGGGGAACAGAATACATACAAAAGTATAAGTTCACTGTGTTCTGTTAATGTAATCATAAGAAGAAGAAAAAATAGAGAAAAGTTAAATACATCAAAACAGTTGGCTTTGACCAGAGCTTTCTGTTTTAAAGTGAACGCGGCTGTTAAGAAAACAATAAAGTGCTATTCCACTGTTTTCTTGGTTCATCCTCTTCCATTTATGATAACTGATTGTATAGCAGAGAACACGTTAACTAGACGTCCAGCTCGGCAAAGGTGGTATAGCTGCAATTAATATTTTACCGACATCATCATTTTAGGGGAACCTCGTCTTCAACTTAGGTTATGCTTTATCGTACGTGATGGTACCTGCCACTACATACTATTGGGAACTGTAGTGTTACATGACAGAAATTTATCAGCACCTATTTTTAACTAAAGTCTTGACGCTTTACTGTAGTCACACGTTCTTACTAATGCATCGCTGTGAGTGTTTTGTGAACGTAAACGATTTTTCTTTCCGTTGTGGTGTTTTTTCATGCCAGTACAAGACGTGTGTTTTAACAATTCCTGGAGCTGCTGTGAAGTTGTGTTTCAAAGTTTCTTTTTCTTTACTCATTTTTCATCATTATTTCTTCATAGTATAAATAGTATACATGGTCTAAGCCTTTGTAACAGCATCCCTTCAGCAAGACCACCACCCCGGAAGGCAAGACAATCCCCGGTTGACACCTGGCACCCAATCACTGCTGGGTGGACAGGGCCATAAGGGTTAGGAAGCCGACCGTCTTTCTCAGCTGTCTGTGTGTATATGTGTGTGTGTGTGTGTGTGTGTGTGTGTGTGTGTGTGTGTGTGTGTGTGTGTGTCTGTGTCTGTGTCTGTGTCTGTGTGTGTGTGGGGGGGGGGAGGACAAAGAGGCAGAGACAGACAGATGGGCAGACATGCAAATATACAAAGACAGAAACAAAAAGAGAAAGAGACAAAGAGAGAAACAAACAGACAGACACATAGGTATGACATACATCATTTTCACTCATACTATGCATGCAGATAAACATAATACAAACAAACAAACTCACTTACATATAAACAGGAAGGCATACAGACAGACAGACAGACACAAAAATAAATAATGAAAGTAATCCATGCACGACATTAAATTTCTCATCCAACTTAGATTATTGTTATGACATCTAACAAGTTTTATCTAATTAATTTCCAGCACAAAATTTCTAGGTTTCCCGAGAGTCATCAAAGAAGATTGTTATTGAGGGGAGAGCGCGGACGTATGCTGCAAATATTTGTTATTATAATACGAGCATAAAATGTTTTGCAATTTTGAAATATTTGTACGTATTGTTATTATTGTTGTTGTTTTTTTATTGAATTATTTTCTTTTTCCCCTTTTTCTAACGTAGATTGTTTTATAAATCAATACAAGTTTTACTAAGTTTTTCTTCGTTCATAGTGAGGAATCATTGGAATTTCTTGGTTGTTTTTATTTACATGTTTGTCTATTTTATTTTATTTTGTTATTCATTTTTGTTTTTATTTCATGTTGATTTTTTTGTATCCCTTGGCATATTTATTTGTTTATTTATTTATTATTTTTCATGTTGTGTTATTTAACTATATTTTCGCATTTGTTTATCTATTTTGTTATTATCATTTGTCATTTTAGTTGTCTTATATATTCATTTGTTTGTTTATTCATTTATTTATTTATTCATCCATTCATTTTTTCATTCTCTTATTCACTAATTTGTTTGTTTAATTTGTTTACATACACTAGGTAGGTGTTTGTTTTTTTTACTTTATATTACTGTTCCTTGAGTGTTTGTGTTCCTAATTTTGAGTCTCCTTCCTCGTTTAACTTTCTTTACACTGATTGTTCATTGTCCTTATTCATTATTTGTTTCCTTTCTGTTCCATAACAACATTTTCTTTCTGTTAGTATGTTATTTCTCATAATTTTTTTCACTGACTGCTATTTAAATTGTGGACGTTATTCATTTAACCTATTTAAATCTATTGATATTTTAATATTATGTATATCAACGTATTCACATATATTATGATATGAGTTTATTTAATTTTATTCGTGTTGTTCTATGAGGTTTTTTTTATGTATTCTGTGTTGCCTCAGTTTTTCAGTTTTAATTAAATTTTATACAAAAGCTGTCGAGAAAAACTTAGCCTTGACAAAGAGGTGATATCAGTAGCAGCTCCTCGTGTTACTGTTGACAATGTAACGAAAGGTTCAAAAGGGTTGAGTAAGAGTAAAGCAAAGGGCCAAGATTGCCTATCAGTCTTGTCAAAGGTGCAGTGTGTGTGTGTGTGTGTGTGTGTGTGTGTGTGTGTGTGTGTGTGTGTGTCTGTGTGTGTGTGTGTGTGTGTCTGTGTGTGTGTGTGTGTGTGTGTGTGTGTGTGTGTGTGTGTGTGTGTGTGTGTGTGTGTGTGTGTGTGTGTTGGATAAACTAACAAACTGTGCTGTTGTTATATGTAAACCAGCTTCACTCTCTTACAGTTGTATACAAAAGGGAGCTGTTGAAGTTTTGGATAAAGGTTTTTTAACTTTCACATTTTATCTTGTTTATACGATTGTTTATAAAAAAAAAACTTCACTGGTAAACTGGATTGCATAACCTGAACCAAATGATATAAGAAAATAAGCCCTTTTCTCAGTGGATATTCAGCAACATATCACATCAGTAATGTTGTTGATCAAGTGTATTTAAAATTAGTGCAAAAGAATACATTGTTATGCAAGGGATGAATTCCGTCAAGGATTCTGCACATGCTCGTATAAGGAAGCAAAGCATAAAAGAAATACAAAGAATTAAAAAGCTTCCTATTTTACAACACTAACCAGATGATACAGACTACAAAGTTAACCAAGAATCACACCTGACTGCAAACAAAATGCAAAAGAGACTAAGGCGACGAGAGATCCTTGAAGTAAATAATGGTGAAATAGAGTATCTTAAATTTTCAATGATGACTAATTAAACCACCAGATTAATCAATGCTGTCAATTAAATAAAAGAAAGATTTAAGGAATATTCCCATTTAATTAAGTGAAGCGAGGAGTGCTAAGGCAGCCAATGAATCTAAAATCAAAGGTAGGCTGGTTTGGGGAGGAAACGCTCCTGGTAAACAAAGCAACATCATCATGAGAAGTAATTTACTCTGTTTCAGGAGGAAAAAAGTTGTTTACAATGAGATTTTTCTAACAGTGATAATTTATAGATCAAAAACATGGAGCCATTCAAAAGTTTTAGGGTGTAAGCTTTTAAAGCGCTTAAGTGGGATAGAAAGAATATTGTTTAACATAATGAGGAGAGACAAGAAAAGACAACCATGAATGAAGGACAAACTAGAAGATATTTTGATCATCATTCGCAATAGGCAGTGAACGTGGGTGGTTACAGATGAAAAGAATGACAAGGAAAAGAAAATAGAGTAATGAAAATACATAACAGAATGCGAAATATCACTAAATTATATACAATAGCCAAGGACAGACGAATAAGAGAGAGAGAAATAGTGTGAGAGAAAAAAAATGGGTAGATAAATGTGTTTATAGAGTAAATGGAGTTGAATATAATGGTGATGGTTGTGATGATGGTGGTGATGTATTTTTCCTCGTTTTCACTGGCCTAAGGTTTTCACTTCTCTACAGGGGAGCGGAGGACACAGCATCGTTATGAACACAAAGAGGGTGGTGCTCCTGCAGGTATGTTGTTATGCTTTATCAATAATTCTATGAACACGTCAAGAACATGTATGCATTGGAGTGACGGGGTGTTCTTTCTTCTATCACGATGAAGTTTGTTGTCTTCTTTTTTGTTTGTTTTTCTTGATCTTTTTATAATTCATCATTGTTATTATTTTTCTCACTTTGTGTTTTGTTTGTGTAATTTTTTTCTTTATCATTAACATTTTATTTATTACTATTATTAATATTATCATTATTGTTATTATTATTATTATTATTATCATTATTATTATTAGTAGTAGTATCATTATTATTGATATTATTATTATTAATGTTAATAGTAGTAGTAAGAGTAGTAGTAGTAATAATTATTTTCATTATCATTACCATCATCATTATCATCATCAGCATCATTATTGTTATTATTATTATGATATAATTTATTTTTGTTGGAATTATTATTATTGTTATTATTATTATTATTATTATTATTATTATTATTATTATTACTATTATTATTATTATTATTATTATTATTATTATTATTATTTTTAACATTGTTGTTACTATTATCATCTTTACCATCATCATCACTTTCATCATCATCATCATCATCATCACCATCATCATCATTATCATTATAAACAATTAATGTCATTAGTACCATTACAACTACCTCCATCACTACCACAACCATTACTACTATAGATACTACTGCAACTACTAATGCTACTCCTAATTCTACTACTACTACTACTACTACTACTACTACTACTACTACTACTACTACTACTACTACTACTACTACTACTACTACTATTATTATCATTATTATTATTATTATTATTATTACTACTACTACTACTACTTCTATGATTACTACTACTACTACTACTATGATTACTACTACTACTACTTTTACTTCTACTACTACTGTTTGTTGTTCTTATATTCTGTAGTAATAGCAGTACGATGGTTCTCCTTTTCAATTAATTTTAATTTCATGGCCTTTGCTTTACATTTATGGTAGTATGCATTTCCTATCTAAAACCAGTTAGTATTAAGGACCATTCACGTACACTGTTGAACTTTTTAGTATGCTTTTGTAAAATTGGTTTTGAGTGGGTAATTATGTTTGGGCCATGATAACATATCCATTTTCTTTCCAGCCATGTTTTGTGAAGGAAATCCTTTTAACATTTTTACTGAACTACAAAGAATGTATGTGTTGTGACGCTGTTTATAGGTTTTTATGTGTTGGTGTTTTGATATAATATAACGCTATGATTGAACCTTTGTAATCATGTCTGAAAATTGAGGAATTCTGAACGTGAAGATGGTCGTGTCACCGTGACTATAATGTGCCTCGTAGGTCACACTTCTCATTGCTGTGTTGCTGGTGATCCCTTTATTTTTGGCCCACCGAGCCTACACATCGGCACTAATATCACAACCTGCCTTAATTAGCAATAGCAATAACTGCAGGTCAGTCTGTTGCTGGTTGAGCAGCGCGTTCCCAACAGTCACGAGAACTATTAACGTTCAACGAGGCTTAGCTCTGTCGATACGTAGACAGGGCTGCCTATCGCGAGGCACCAGCCGCCCTTCCCACTCCCATGGACGGAAGTCTGCTGACCCTCGATTGCAGTCCGCCACACTGACATGGCCCGAGGACGATCAGAAGATTTAGTGGTCCTGCAAGACTCCCTGGCGCAAGGAGTTTTGCTGATCCAGGCCAGAAACATATTTTGCAAGTCAGAAATATATTTCCAGCCTTAGAAAGACGTTAAATTTGGAGTCAAATAACAAGAGAAAAGTCACTCGAAATAGCCGTAGGCTTTGGGACCCCACCCTCCCTCCTGCACTAAAAGGTCGCTCGTCAGGATGTGGAGCATTGCAAGAAATTATATTGCTGTTGTAAAATTCCTTTTGTTGTGAAAAACCATTTGTATCATTTATCTCGTAAAATATCTCACTTATTCATGCAAAGAAAGAAAAAAAATGCAATGGTAACAGCTTGAAACCATCATGCTGAACAACAAGAGTTACGAGGCACATTTCTCCGAGTCGAGCAGCGCCGTCGTGTATCCTTCTTACACTCTTGACGTCGATAAGAAACTCATCGGTGACAACACCTTTCCTCAACGACATAGTTATTTGTCCGCCCAGCCCATCAAGAAATTGAAATTAATTAAGGTGGTAACAGTTTATAATCACACACACACACACACACACACACACACACACACACACACACACACACACACACACACACACACACACACACACACACACACACACACACACACACTTTTTCAGACTTTCAGTTAATTAGTATTTTTTCTCTCAGATGTGTGTATGTGTGCGTGCGTGCTTACGTGTATGTGTGTGTGTGTGTGTGTGTGTGTGTGTGTGTGTGTGTGTGTGTGTGTGTGTGTGTGTGTGTGTGTGTGTCTGTGTGTGTTTGCGTATGTGTGTGTTTTTTTGTGTGTATGTGTATGCGTTGGAGAAGAGAGAGACACTAAGGTAAATAATCACACACACACACACACACATACACACACACACACACACACACACACACACACACACACACACACACACACACACACACACACACACACACACACACACACACACACACACACACACACACAGGTGGATATATTCTTCGGAAATGTAGAAATCAATTGCCAAAGACAAAGACAAATTATAAATCCAATGATAGAAAGTTGTAAGAACATGAAGGGATAAATAGGAAGAAAGTGTTGCAATGACAATGAAAATTTGCAAAATGTTGGAACAAGAGCCTCGGAGCAGTAGGATCAAAGGAGTCAACTCAACAATACCTTTGTCAATGGCACGAGTCACGGCGCAGAGAGAGAGAGAGAGAGAGAGAGAGAGAGAGAGAGAGAGAGAGAGAGAGAGAGAGAGAGAGAGAGAGAGAGAGAGAGAGAGAGAGAGAGAGAGAGAGAGGAGAGAGAGAGAGAGAGAGAGAGAGAGAGAGAGAGAGAGAGAGAGAGAGAGAGAGAAAGAGAAAGAGAAAGAGAGAGAGAGATGGGGGTTAATCTGCCAAATATGCCGTGTGATTGAGAATTTTAGAATATGGGGCTGGAGGTAGGATAGAGCAATTTATTCTTGTTCCATAAAGTAGTTGACGCGTTTTCTAAATTTATCGAAGGCGTAAATATTTGTCTCCTTTGGGGCTTCACGGAAAAAGAAAACACGACTAACACACACACACACACACACACACACACACACACACACACACACACACACACACACACACACACACACACACACACACTCGTATGCAACAAACAAATTACGTTTAGACAGACAGACGAACCGATAAGTAAAAAGAACAGGTCGGTTGACACTCAGGAATGCAAATGAAGAAACTGAGGCACCCAGGCTGACCGTGAAAAAAGCATTCCGTGTTTTCAGTGCTACACACAAACCGATGAACAGGTGTAGAGAGGATGGAAATCTGTACTTGGCGGAACGAGAAAACAAACAAACGAACAAGAACTTCGTTTTTTACTTATTTGATATTATCTAGATCACACACACACACACACACACACACACACACACACACACACACACACACACACACACACACACACGAGTCAGAAAACCATATATTGTATTTAGAAACTGGGACGAATGTTCACTTTTTTATAAATTGGGGAAAATTTCTACCATATTCACACAAGTTTTCAGGCAGAATTGTTTCCCTAGGTAGACTTTTGGACACTTGCCGTAGAATATGACTTACTTAATGTCGTTACTTATGTCACCTACCGTCAAGTGGTGAATGCGATGACAACGTCCGAGCGTCAAGAGGCAGGTGTTCCACGCTGGCTCGTTAGTGCTTGTGATCGCCACATACCCTCGAGCGGGTCATGAGAACAGTGCACCGTGGTCCTCGCAGCTACCCTTCACCACTCTAGATCACAAAAAATGCCAGTACTGTAATGGGCTGCTCACTTTTTGAGTGTTCCAGTGCTCTACACTAGCTGGCCCAATAGTGACGGCGAGGTTGCTACATAAGCTTATTCCACGTATTTCACTGAATTCATCGGATCATTCTTTATCGCACTATTTATTCTTTCCGTGCTGTGCGCGAATAACTTCTTGTCTCACTTCATCGTGTCCTGCCAAAAGTAAGTTTTCTCGACCATTTTTACAAGTCTATCAAGTGGTCCAGGTCATGAGATGGATAGACACCAGTGGCGACACGAACAGTAGCGGCGGCGGCGTCAGCAGTAGCAGCAACAGCAGCAGTAGTTGTTGGGAGCCACAGCAGGAGCGAGACACCCACCTCCCTCAGCAGTCAAACAGGACTGAGCCACCCGGCACCTCCCTCACGGACAGCGCCGCGCGGGGTCATCCTGATCCGGGAGACGCAGGCGTGGGAGACATTCATTCCAAAATTAAAAGGACGATATGAGTTCCAGGCTTCACCACGGATGCCGTCATCTGAGGCCATGATGAAGTTCTAAAGGCGAGCTCTGTGTGGAGGTAATTTACCTTGCCACCGGCCTGCACGCATTCCTCAGACCTGCATAGTTGTGTGAAATGAAAATAACGTGAATTAGATGAAACGTGCTTATTTGCCTCTGTAGGACAAACTGTTCAAAATGTGTTGATGGAAACGGTTGAAAAGACAATCAAGTTGAATTGAATGAATAATGATAAGACACCAGGTGAAAAGAGTGTGGAGAGCGACGGTACGTCCTTTACCTGCACTATAAGCCTCTTTTAAGTAGGGGATTGAAAGGGCACTGAGTGAAGGTGGTTTCATGGGCGTTTAAGCCCTTGATGTGCCCTCTTGGGAGGAGATGAGGAGGAAACTGGAGGTAGTTGTAGAGGACTCCAGACAGCAAGAGAGGAGATTGAACCTACACCATTTCCTTTTTTTTTTTCTCTTTCTCTTTCCCTCATTCCTCTCTCTCTCTCTCTCTCTCTCTCTCTCTCTCTCTCTCTCTCTCTCTCTCTCTCTCTCTCTCTCTCTCTCTCTCTCTCTCTCTCTCTCTCTCTCTCTCTCTCTCTCTCTCTCTCTCTCTCTCTCTCTCTCTCTCTCTTGAGTAAACAATGCGAGGCGTGTGGCTGAAGTTATTAATGATAATAATGTATTTATTAATGGTGCCATTGCTTTTCCACTCGTGTTCCACACAGCTCGTTGTCCCTCGTTGAACGCGATCAGGTATTTAAGGATGAGTGATCGAGCCCTTCAGGTACAACTATATGTTATACTGCTAGCGGGATATGTAATATATGGTATTGTCAGCCGGTTATTGAAGCAATGTGTAAGTTACCGCCTGAAAATATTGATGGTGAATCTAAAGAAAGTGTTTCACCAATACTGTGTGTGTGATGGTTACGCGTGACTTGATTGGTGTCTAGGACAATGCACCGCTGTGTAGTATGTCAAAGAGAAGAATTGAAAATAGGTCGCTGTGGCCATTCCTCTACTTACGGTCGCTCTTTTTACGTTATTTTATTTTGAGTACATTGCATATTACATGTATAATATTCATGTTGTTTTGCAAGTTATATCAACTCTGCCATATTTCAGGGAGCACAATAGCACAAGTGCAAAGTAAATCAATAATATATATATATATATATATATATATATATATATATATATATATGTTTACCAGACCAGAGATTGACGTTGCTATGTTGATTCACGGTCTCGTATTGTTCGTCTTTTTTTCTATACACTTGTCATGAACAAAAAGCTACGTAATTTCTCACCACAAAACCGTATAATTTAGCTTACTCTGAAAGTTGGCAGTAAATACCTCGTTTTTTCATGAAATGACCTCATGTTTTGTAACAATTAAGAACTTTCTAATATCCAGAGTACGTAGGAGTTGCCATAGTTTACACCAACATACATCAAACTCAAACCTTTTTGTACTGAAAATGTAGTTTTTACACAATTCAAACTGCCTTTTAAAAAAAATTGAGATGATTTTGTCGGTATGAAAATCATGAAAAATATTTGGAGAAGTTTAGTCATTACAGAATATCGACATCTGCTCAACAACAACAACACACACACACACACACACACACACACACACACACACACACACACACACACACACACACACACACACACACACACACACACACACACACACACACACACACACATATTCAGACTAAATCTTCACTCTCTTTCTCGCTCTCTCTTTTTCTCTCTATTTTTCCTATCTCTCTCTCTCTCTCTCTCTCTCTCTCTCTCTCTCTCTCCTCTCTCTCTCTCTCTCTCTCTCTCTCTCTCTCTCTCTCTCTCTCTCTCTCTCTCTCTCTCTCTCTCTCTCTCTCTCTCTCTCTCTCTCTCTCTCTCTCTCTCTCTGCTCTGTGTATGTGTGCTTTAATGTAAATATTCAATGTCATACAAAATATTGAAATATAAAAGTATCTAAACATAACAGTGAACATTCACAGTACATTTCCCCTCGATGATAGCTCGAGTATTTACATTTATACTGTGTCTGACAACAGTTAAGCCGCATACTGAAAGAGAAGGCTTGCTAAACGTAGCAAATGAGACTTTATCTAGGATATAGGCCTGTCTGTGACATCCAGGTTATTGCTGCTTACTTTTCCTAGGTTTCACCAGGTGTTCATTGATCGGCCAGACCACGAGAGAGGATGAATAGTGATGTACACATGGATCGAAAATGAGTCCCATGAATGTATGACAAGGTGTGAGGCACTTTATAACTAATACAACCTCATGGAGAAAAACTCATTGCACCAAAGATTTTCAGTAGAAACTATTGAAGAGTTTAAGAAATTTGAGAATATCCAAAGGAAACTTAGCATTTACAAAATTTAAATGTTTTCACCTACATAATATAAATAAGTACTGCAAACGGAATTTTATAATGGTAACAGTTAATAGAAGGAGAATTATACACTAATGGCATATGATTAACTTAGAAATATATAGCTACTCATCTTAGCAATAAGATTATCAACAATTTTTTTTAAAGAAAAAAGGTTAATTGACGTAAAGTATGAGGTGAAGGTAACTTTAACATTGAATTCATCAAAGTTTCAGGATATTTTCTGCCAGAGAAACTCGCTAAACGTTGACTGCCACCATCACTCACGACCAGGGGCCAGACTGTCCGTGGCAGTGGCCTCTGGTGACAAGAAAACGAAGCACGACAATACAGGCGCCGCGTCTTGTGACTTTCTAGACCCATCGTCTGTCGAGTTATATTGGACAGCTGGTCTTGTTGAGAGCGTTACGAGTTGTCCTCGACCTCCCTCTGTTCGATCCCTTAAGACTGTGACCGCCACATCGGTCGCCGGGCATGGTAATATCCTGCAGTGTTGATTTCCACATCTGCTGCGAACAGACCAACGGTTGTGTTGAAGAAAAGTGTGTCAGTGTTGGGAAGACATACAGCAACTACCTACCCTAACACCACATAAATTAAGTTATTACTTAACATCCCAAAGAATGTTTGATGCACGCCCTTGACAGCTCAAGACTGGAAACATCTGACCCACGAACACATCACGTCTCGTGGTGTTGCATCTTACTACTACCACTGTGTGTACCCCATGACTGTGCCGTACCTGCTAGCTGAGTGTCCCAGTCTGGACCAGCAGCGGCGGCGGCGGCGGCATCTCTTAAAGTGTCGAGAGGAAGACGATACCATCCGCCTTTCTGATGTTGAGGGAGATGTTCCTTTCCTTGAGCATTAGGTGCTCTACTTTAGAGAGAAGGCAGACTCGACGGTGATATTCCACCAGGTCATGATTCTTGGTGCTACAGGTCACAACTTTTTATTTGTTTGCATACTATATTTGAGGTTTTCAAGTCCATTCTATATATATGAATATATATATATATATATATATATATATATATATATATATGTTATATATATATATATATATATATATATATATATATAGTTTATATATATATATATATATATATATATATATATATATATATATGTTTATATATATATATATATATATATATATATATATATATGTATATATATATATATATATATATGTATATATATATATATATATATATATATATACATACATATATATATATATATATATATATATATATATATATATATATATATATATATATATATATCGATGAGAATGTCTTGTGGAATTTCCAGTAAAAATTTTAGCAAACCTTTATTAAGATCAATGGCACAGGCGGACCTTGTACTGATTCAGGATCGGTATTCCACCCTGAGTGTCCGTTTATCCTGACATATCAATCAAACCTACGAAGAACAGACAACCTTAAGGTAATTTCAAGTCACTTCGCTATTTTGGAGGAAAAAAAATTATCTTATCCTTTTTTTTTTAAATATACTGAGTTGCATGGTTATAGTCAGACCCTTACTCTAGGTTGTACTTCATACGCATCTTTATTTTATTTTCGGTGATTTATAACTGTGAAGGCAGCTTAACGTGAAGTGCTGAGGCATTTTCCTTGGACGCCTGTTGCTAATTCTGACCGGCAATGGATAATGACATAACCACTAAGCAGGTATGACCAAATGGTTACACTTCATTCGTCCAGGTTATAATTTTACCATCCATGCATGCAAAATGCAAAACTAATTATTACAAGAGTTATGTTACTGCGATGGGAAAAGGTGTGAAAAATATTGGATTATGAATACAATTTCAAGTGAGACTTTAAAAATATGTACAACTTCTGCTGTGTATTATTAAGGATCTAGTGCAAATTAATGAACAAAATTTGTGTAACGCAATATTTTGTTTTGTGCTGCGTCACCCACTCATGTTCATGCTAGTTTTGTCTCTAAGTCATCCACTATTCAAAAAATAGTAATTAAAGAAATAACATCATTTATGCAGCTGACCTCACGAACTTGTCTTTTAGCAGGTCATGGTAACCACACCGTGACCTGACTTTTAGTTTTACAGTTCGTCATTGAAATAAATTGTCAAGGGTAACACGATATGAATTCAACGTTACTTTGTCTCCACAACTGAGGTTTTCAGTGCGGCTGGCAAGGTGCGGACACTTCATTAATTATGTTGCGTGCTGCTTTCACCTATAAATTTGTATTACTGTGACGTGTGTTGCAGTCATCGTTTGTGTGTGTGCCCTCTATTTTGTTGCGAGCAAGGCCACAATGGTACTTGGTGGTGGAGTCCCATTTTACGGCTCAAGGAGAATGTAGGTGTGTGCACGCTGAAGTACGTATTACATTGTCTTTACATTTGTCCATTGTTATTCATTTGCACGTATCACATGCTACGTATTTGTTTTTCTCTTGTTTTCACGTTTACACACGACAGGGTGAGAGCACAGCTACGTGGTACAATCAATACAGCTCACGATTACATGAAACGGAACAAAATTAGGAAAAATGTTCAATTAAGGTGTAAAAGTTTTCATAACGATGATAAAAATTATGGAACTCGCTTAATGCCGTGTGAGCATCATAGCGTGACGCGTTTGTTGTTGTTGTTGTTGTTGTTGTTGTTGTTGGTATGGTGGTGGTGGTGGTGGTGGCGGTGGTGGTGATGGTATGCGTCTGTGTGTATGTGTGTGTGTGTGTGTGTGTGTGTGTGTGTGTGTGTGTGTGTGTGTGTGTGTGTGTATGTGTATGTGGGTGTGTGTGTGTGTGTGTGTGTGTGTGTCTGTGTGTCTGTGTGTGTGTGTGTTTTGAACACGCACACACACACACACACACACACACACACACACACACACACACACACACACACATTCTCGCGTGCCGCAACTTGGATTGGAATATATGAGCAATATTTATTAGGCAGCTTTCCTGAAAGAGGTATCTACATACTGACATGACATCATAACTACTAATTAATGCCTTTGGTAACAGTGGCCTTCACGGAGTCCTGGGCACCATAAGAGTGACCTGGTGCGAGAGGAATGATTACAACATGAAACTGTGCGATGCTTATTAGCTGTTCAATCCGTGAAAAGTTGGATACGCAGGTATGTAGCGCAAGGGTCGATCCTGCCCAACGGGTTATAACTGTAAGTGACAACCCTGACGGGAGGATATAACCAAGTGACGCTCACAAGGCACGTGGCTGGAATCCAGTTGATCGATCCTTCCAAGAATCGTTCAAGGATGGGAAAGTTGTCTGCATGAAGGCTTTCTCCGAGTAACCCCTGGCTATGGAGTTGCTCTGTTTGTGATGTATTGCGCCCTCCTACATCTGTCCCTTATTAATGATGATATTGAGAGGGTTGTGAAGGGCGCTCTCCCTTTGTGCCTCGAGACTCCGAGTGAATGTGAGCCTCGGGGACAGATCAGCACAAAGAAGATATTGTTGGATCATAAAGAACATTAAACTGCTGAAGTAAAGTTGAACGTTAACCATGTACAGTAAAGATGAACATTCACCTACTAACAATAGAATCTTACGTAAAGAAAAGGTTGAAGTGAGTAGGTCCGATTTCGATAAATAAACATGAACTTTTGCTGCCTGCTCACCCCCCAATTCCGCATGAGTAAGCAATCTCCTCCCCGTCGAGGCTGCACAAAACCCCGCGGCTCAGGGAGGATTTCACAAGCAAACTTCCCTTGGTCCGTCTCTACTTTTGTCGGGGAAAAGTGAGCCGCTGCCGGATTATGAACACTTTGGCGCGCGCAGAAACTTCACCTGGACTCTTGTTCCCCCATCAGAGGAAAGCAGCACTCGGTAAAGTTTTGATACCGTAGATTACGTGAAATGAATTGAGGCCGCTGCTTCTTCTCGCGGGATCACATTGTCTATTAGCGACTGCGAATACATCTAACTCCAATATGTCTTTTTTTTTCGCCTCATTCCTTCTTATTTCTC